>QVRM01005275.1:0-48421 GCA_003439945.1 Dermanyssus gallinae
AAATTGTTGCTTGATCAACTTCAACTTCATCCTCGGGGTCTGGAGTGGTACTCATTCGGTTTTGTCGCATCTTGAAGCGCTGTTCCTCCTCATCAAGGGATTGACCGGATTGCCATTTGCCGAACACTTGGAAAATCAATCTCGGCAGGTCGGTTTGTTGATTGAATCGTCCTGACGATTGGTGGAGACGTTTAAACAAACTGCAGATTTTGAATTAGGACAACATATCTTCTCGGAATCCGTACAGCAAAACGCTCCGAATGTACACTATTACATTCATTATATCTCCGCGTTTTAGAAAAGAACTAAGCGTTTGGCGCCCAAGCAGTATATTATATAATCCGGCCGTCCCAGTAATACCCGCCCTATTATAAAAATCGTTATTTTCCATGCTGATGTTGCTTAGAGTCATGCCTAAACACGCCTCCGAAACGAGTGGGTACCAAAATGGCAAGAACAGGGACATTAACTTAATATTTACATCATATAATTAAATAAGTGTAATTCGAATCTAATGTATGGTCACACTTCGTGAACTTAAGACGTTTCCATTTGCTATATTGGATAAATATTTGATAAGTTTGGGCCCTCTATTTGGATTTTACAAGCATATCTAACATATTTTGTGGTTCCTGAAAAATTTCAGATTGCTACTGATCACTGAGGGCACCGTAAAAGTCGCCACTCCGGTGAATTGTCCTCCATCCTACGCACATCCAACACACAAATTGACGCGGGGGTGCAACTAAATAATCTAATATTCATTACGTGCACAGAAGATAGTGCACAGAATATTTGCACACATTAAGTTTAATGCAGTAGTAAATTACCGTTATATATGTGACACGTCGATTTCTATTCTATTCTATCTGGACATGTTTATGTGCTGAAGTGGAGCTATGCATACAGTATCGCAGCAATCCGCAAGCACAGGCTTGCCCACCGCATCGCCGCAAATGCAAATTGCAGCAACGATCTTCAGCTATTGAAAGCGAACGGCAAGATGTAAAATTCTGTCAGGATGTAATACCGAAAGCAGACCTATCTCCTCGAACAACTGCTGTTAGCGTTGCACCACATCAAACGCATCGCCCGCCAGCATCCATGAACACACCACGAAAGCTCATCATCGAACTCAAATCGTTTCCGACTGACTGTGTCACGACCAAGATTACGAACAGGTGCAAAAAACGATTTAAGATTGTTCCCACTACGTCGGAAACCGAACAACGAAAGGTTCCTCTTGTGGCGAGAAGCCAAACAGTGCATCAGAAATGTTTCCTCAAATAGATCTACGCGTGAAAAGTCCTGGAGTTGCCAAAGAGAGCAGCCACATAGATGAGGTGGAACATTTCCTACGAACTACGACGCCTGCTAAGTGGAAATGGAAGCAGTCCTGAACAGAAGCTCCTAGGATCGAACCTGACCCAACAACAGCTTCAGACATTTGTCAGTAGAAATAATGATCGCAAAGCGGGCAGCAACAACAACACACCGACGTCGACTTCAATCAAACGTGCTCGTGCTTCATTCAATAGTCAGGAACAAATAAACGCTGCAGAAAGCAAGGCCACCAGGACGGATAAAATGTTGAAACGTCGAAAGGACTCTGTGGCATATATGGGCGCTCTTATGCGAAAGGGCAAAAAAGGACGCTGATGAAATCATTCATCGAATGCGTACCGTGCATAAAGTCTGGTCGCCTCAAGTGTCTGGGCAGATCAACGGTGACAAAATGCTGCCAGAATCGAGATCGTTCAGCAGCAAGCCATTTGCTACAAAGGGTAGTAGTACCTCACCAGCTAGTTCTTCACCAGAAAAATCACTTCTTTCAAGGGGCAGGCGTGCGGGAAGACAAGAACCCCGTTCGCCCAATGTGCCAGAATCTGCGAGTGAATCGACGGTCAACTGTGGCTCAACTCGGGAGTCTCCTGCAAAGAAAAACGAAACCACTGTTTCGGACCGCAGCTCCCTTCGGATGCAAGGGCGCATTGAAGTCGAAAATGAAGACAGCGTTAGTAGATTCTCCTTCAAGGCATCGTTGGACGACCTATTATTGCTACCCGATAATACAAACGCTGTAGAAGAGAAACAAACTATTTCAGTGGCAACAGACTGTAGTTCTAGCTTGACTCAGAGTGGAAACGTTCTGCCAACGGCGAACATGGGCGTGGACGGCGCGCTTATTAGCACATTGCCAGATCTGGAGTCTCTATTTACGTCTCTAGATACTGGATCATACCGACTCAGCCCTGATCATAATGTCGCCATGAAGGGTGATTCCGGTGTTTGCACTATTACGGGATGAAGCCAGTAAGGGGAGGCAATTCAGGCGTGTGTCGCCGCCAGGTCACCAGATTGAATACCGAAATCTCTCCCCGATTTTAGTAAAAACGGCACCAAGTCAAAAAGATATGCGCAGCTACTTGGCTCAACAGCAGACAATGTTACAGTCGCTGCTGAGCGCAGAGCGAGACAACTCGTGTCAGGACGAGATTACCGCGGAACCTAGTGCTTCTATAGACAACGCACGACATCAAACTAGTCAAAATTGCAACGAGATGAAGGCTCACGGAGGTCAGTGCCGGTCCTCATTGCCGAGCAAGGAAGGACCGAACGAGACCGCCGTTGCCTCGAAGCAAAAAGCAGGAGAAGTCGTTACCTTGGAAGGACTTCGAGCACAGCGGCACTACGTTGCTCAGTTAGCTCGCTTTCTGCACGAAGCCGTTTTCAGTTGTTCTCGATGCTGGCGACAGCCAGTGCCATCTACTCGCTTTGGGGGAAAGTCGTCTGCGGCGCATCATTGGTGAATTCCAACGTCTTCAGCCCGACTTACCCGACACCCAATGGCTTCGTCAATACCTAGAACATTACGACTCAACGACAAGCATAACAAAGGAGCTGCTCAGGAGGGTCGGGTAAGTTTACAGAGCTCTTAAAGCAGGCTTGCTTGCCGCATTCGTACGTAAAGCATATTTTTGCGTTGCCTCTAGTTTTTGTGGCATTTCTATGTATGTATGTACGTATGCAAAAGGGCGGAGGAATTTGCTTTAAAGCAATCCTCTTCCCTATCCTGGTCGTAGCTAGCAGGAATCTAGTTGAGTGTGTATGAGTACTTCTGTCTACTTTCTCATATGCTGTCCAAAATGTACTCACAAAATGACTACTGATGTAACGTTGGTATCGTAACGCTGGCCCTTTTGATTGCAGTGATAGAACCCCCGTGTTCGGCAGTGACATTAAAGCCTTCGCAAATGCGATGCCCATTTCAAACGAGCCTCGAGATGAACAGAATACCATTCATAATGCTCCAGCTAAGAGTTGCTCAAGCACAGCTTTGCTGATGGCCGCTGATGCCGAGCACAAGGATGTTCACCTCCACAAAGCAGAGTCGCCCGTCGGCACTCCACACACAGATAGGGGGACGCTATTCATATCTATTAGTCCTGTGTCAGCAGCCAGTCAATTTGGTGATGCTGTTCGCAGCTTCGACAGTCGACTAGAAGAGCTTTCGGTTCAAAATGATCCTTCTACGCTCGTCGATGTCAAGGCGGTGCAATCATCTCTCGAAATTAATTCATCCTCGATTGATTCATTACGTAATATAAGCGGCTCGTCCCCCATCGTAGGTGCTACATCGCGGACAGTTCAGGACTGCGCGGTACCACAGGCATTCCCGGTGGTGTCAAACGCCAAGTCTAGCCTATATAGAGGGCACCTGAACGAGCGTGAGGATAAGGTGTACACCACCATCAGTACTGAGTGCCCAAGCAATGTTCAGCAGGCTGAAAACACGACTACCCTTACCCAAGCTTCACCTACTCACGATTCGTGTTGTGTGTCGACGACAATAACAGCAGCAGTAGCAGCAGTTGAAGCTCTGGAAGTACTTCAGCTCCGCCCCAGTAGCGTCCAACCAGGCTCGCCTGTGATTTGTTCGGGCACCACTGACCCGCATCAGGTAGTGCTATTGGTTTTAATTTCTACTGTTTTTTTTAATCGTAGTTTTGCTCTGGAAATGTTTTTTTTATGCCAGGTTTTCTACTGCACGCTTCTGTCTATGGCATGTCTAACCCGTTACTAGTGGTAATGAGCTGTTGCAGGAAGACGTCAACTTGGCCGAGCAGAGAGCTCAGCAACATTCTGCAGTCCGTCCGAAGTAACAGACGCTGCGCCGTTGACCCTGTTTTTGTTGTCATCACAGCATCACAGGCCACAGCAGACGTGCTGCATGAAATAGCATGAACCCAAACAACATGTACGGTTACTTTAAAATCGCTTTTGCTCTACTTCCATCCCCCTTTTATAGACATTTCTATTGACTCTTTTAACTTTTTTGTGTGTAATAATCTGTTTTTTTTTGGAAGGTAAACTGTTAACTTAGGTACGATATACACTGATGTCGATTTGCTTAGTTGGTCGCAGCTAAAGAACTGCGACAGCGTCGTGAGGTCGGGGGTCGTTGTTACATTCGACGAGGTGTTGTGAGGGGCAAAAGCCTGTGGCAAGTGTGTGTTGAGTTTGACGCGAACCGGTATTAAATTTTCCTTTAAGACTGGGCAAATATGGCCTATATGCATATACTCGTTCGCCCGTTTGCTTTAAGTATTGCTCTGAAAGGCTCCGGCGCGGCTTTTCTGTGACTGAGGAGATCTTGCGAGGAACGGAAGACTGATGTGAACTAGGCGGGGCTGGGTCTCATCAGTCGCCTGGCCGGATAGCCTAAGCAGCTGTGGCAATGTGCGACCCTGTGATTGGGCGAGTCCCCACCGCCGGGTCATGAGCTTAAGCAGATCTGAGGACCTTGTCTATCCTTTTTTAGTGCATCTGTGCACTTCCGTGGCTTATGAGCATCCGTATGTTGTGGTAGGCTTAATATTAATTGAGGTCACTATTTATCAATCAATTTTTTTAATCAATTTTATTTATTCACCTTTGTAGGTAGCAGTCAAATTCTTAGTCAAACAAATCCGTGTACTTATACAGGGGTAACAACACAAGACTAGAGTCATTTCAGGAATAAAAACATTTCAGCCAAGTCAGCTTGCCAGGCTTCCCAGCGATTGTACTAGGGGGCAGTTAGCCGCGTGGTATCTATCACAAAAACTCCCACATCTAGAGCATTTAGAACTATCGCAAGGGTTATGGAAAATCCGCTCCGCACAGAGAGCTTGTGGTGAAAACCATGAATGGCGAATCGGGTCACAACATGTCTGTTTAGCCTATGTGTTCCTTCCCACCCACTATTCCTCATTGCCCCCGTGTTAAGGAACTCTACGTCAATGTCCGCCACTTTGTCCTCCCAATCCCTGCGGTTTGCAAGAAAGGCCTTCGTCGGTTCCGAGCCGTCAGATGTAGACCCAGAGCTCGTTTAAGGAAGGAGGCCTTGACGCGGTTTAATTGTTCGTGGTTTTCTGCCATGAGGTGGTTCCAGGTGACTCTCACCTCATAGGCCGCGATCGGAGCTATCTTGAGTTCGAACAGTCTGAGTGCCGTCTTCAGCGATAGTCTGTTCGGAGACTTGATCGCCCATGTCACCGCCAGTGCCTTCCTGCACCTCTCAGATATGTGCGCGGAGAAGCAAGTACCGGTGACATAGAAAATCACCCCTAAGTATGGGAAGCTGTTGACATACTTAAGTGGCGTTCTGTTGAGGCGTAGCGTGTCCTCGGCTGCTGTCCTTCCCCTTCTTCTGAACTTCATGGCCACGGTTTTGGAAAGGTTAATTGTCAGACCCAAATCGGTAACCGCTTTGTGAAGACGGGCTAGTGCTTGTTGCACCTGAAACCTACTAGGCCCGTAAAGTACTAGATCGTCCGCGTACAAAATGACCTCGACCAGGTTTCTGGGTCCCTTTATAAGACTCGGGAGGTCTTTTAGGAGTACGGAGAATAGGAGTGGGCTTAGGTTATCGCCCTGCGCCAGGCCCGTTGTCTGTATGAAAGGCTGGAGCTCCGCGACCCCGTCGTCGATGGTGATCCTATTCTCCTGGGGACTTTATGCGAGAAGCTTCAGCACCTTCATTGGGACCCCTACCTCAGTCAGTGTGCGCAAAGCCTTCTCTCGAGGGGCCGAGTCAAAGGCCGCCTTGAAATCCACGAATACCGCATACAGCGGGTTACGTGGCTTAGCCAGTGCTGCCTTGATATCTGCCAGCAGAATCGTACACGCTGTTTCTGTAGATCGCTCTCTCCGAAACCCATGTTGTTCCATTGGTATGGCATAAACACTTTCAAGAAAGCTGTCTAGTCTCCTCGTCAGGAGGGCAGAGAGTAGCTTATAACAAACGCTCTTTTTCGCAATGCCTCGCCATGACGAGGGGGCTGTCGGGTCGCCTTTGCCTTTGGGGATTACGAGTAGGGTGGCGTCTCTCCATTGAGTTGGAAGAGTCCCAGCGCGCAAGCATTCGTTGAATAGGGCTGTCCAGCACGGTGCCAACACAAAGCCGTTCTTTAGGTGCTCGTTGCAGAGATTGTCGGGATCGGCCGTTTTTTTGTTTCGTAAGCTATCCAGGCCCTGCATTAGCTCTCGGACTGTGAACTCCCTCTCAAGAATATTACGACCCCCTTCAGTGTCCTTATCCCACACGGCAGCAAAGTATGGAACCTCGCGAGGTATTGTGTCAGACGACGCGAACATGTCCGAGAAGTGATCGATGAGGGAAACAGAGCTTATCGGGCAGGCCGCTGTCCTGGAACAGTTCGATAGCCATTTGTATGGCTGGCTCTCTGCCTCGGCGATTAGCCGATTTTCCAGGAGCTCATGATTTTTTTTCCGCTGCATTTCGTACGTCTTTCGGCAGATCGTCCTGAAGACTGAGGCCAGCGCGCGAAATGCCGGTTGCTCCTCTGCGAGAAGCCTGAAGCCAATTTGCGCCCTCCGGGCGAGACGGCAGTGGTGGTCAAACCATGGCCTGTGCTTCTTGTTCCCTCTGTCGGGAGGCGGTAGTGCGCACGCCTGTAGAATCTCGGTGAGCTGTTGCGCATACCCGTCTGTGTTCACCACGGGAGGCACTGGGAGCACCTCGTGAGCGCGTTCCATAAGCTTGACCATATTCAGTTTCCGCGAAAGGGATTCGTGTCTGGCTGTTCGATCCGAAGCGACTCGCACCGTGATGTCAATTGCCATCGGAATGTGGGCACGAATACTCGCGCCTTCCG
This sequence comes from Dermanyssus gallinae, assembly GCA_003439945.1. Lineage (NCBI taxonomy): Eukaryota > Metazoa > Arthropoda > Arachnida > Mesostigmata > Dermanyssidae > Dermanyssus > Dermanyssus gallinae. Next base: position 7,161 of record QVRM01005275.1, read on the forward strand.
CGAGTGAGTTGTTCTCGCCCTGAAACTTAACTTCATCCCTGGTTAAGTTTGTTCCGAAAACGTCGATAGCGGAACTGCCGGCGTGACCCAGAAATGTCGGTACCGAGCACGGGTTGGCAATCCAGCATCCGTAGTCCGCCAGCGTATCACGGAGAGCCATTGCACGAGCGGAGTCGGGCTGGTCAATGCGGGCGTTGAAATCTCCGGCGACGACTAGTGGGGCGGAACGGAGAGGATGCACTGCTTCGATTCCACTGACAAGCTTTTCCACCATAACTTAGGTTGACTCCTCAGCGTCGGGTTTGACGTAGGCTGCTACTATGCATAGTTGCGGCCCGCGTAGCGCGATGATGTTGTTTTCGGTCATGCAAGGCGTGAGGTCGCCTACTCTGTGACCGTAAAACACGGAAACACCACCACTGGGGCGTCCCGGGCCTGTGTTTTTTTTGTGCGGGGCAGTGAACCGCGTAGAAGTGCGAGAGAACAAATGGGACTGTTGCCCAGGTCTCCGTTAGCACCAAGACGTCAATATCGTCCAGGGCCTCCGGGGCGAGAAGGGCTAGCGAAGTGGTGCCCTCGCAATTCCATTGCACGATTCTCAGCGTCTCTTCCAGGCCTGACGTCCGCTCTGAGACCGTCCACGCGAGCGGCTGCGCTGACTGGGGGTGCCGCGTGCTGGGGTCGGACCCCTATTCCTAAAGCCTGTAGCATCTGTTTCACGAAGTCCTCGATGGTCGGGGGTGGTGGCTTGTGTCTGCCGCTGCTCGTTGACTCGCTTCGCCCCTGCGTTTTCTGACGGTTTATCATCGTAGGAGGCACTCGTTGACTCAATCTGCTGAAGCTGACTCGGCTGCTGGATCTTCCGTCCCTGGGAGGCCGGTTGTGATGACGAACGGTGGGGGCCACGACGTCCGTCAGCGCTGCCAGTGCCTGTGCTGGGCGTGGGGATTGCTGGCTGCCTCCTCTTTTGGGCTTCTGAATTCTCACGCCTAAAAAAGGTTTTATCCTCCTTGCAATATTATAGGCAATTGTTTTAGCTACCTCTCCTTTATAGCTATACTTTATGCTCTAGTGACTCCCACGCTGTTCTGCAGACTGCCGTCGACGGCATTGCACGATGGTGTTCTGAAAACAACATGATTCTCTCACCCTCTAAATGCATTGTACTGAAAAATAGTGCACTTGACTTTGACTACAAAATTGACAACTGCATTTTACCGACCCTCTCTTATACCCGGGACTTAGGCATATATATTACGCCTGATCTTAACTTTAGCCTTCACATTACCAAGGTTGTGGAGACATCTCTGCGCACAATAAATACTATCTTTCGCTGTTTTATTCTAACGACTCCACATGTGTACATTCGCCTTTACAAATACCTTGTTCTTCCCAAACTCACATATTGCTCCCCTGTCTGGGAGCCTTATCTGTCCAAATATAGGAAGTTGGTGAATGGCGTCCAAAACATGTTTCTAAGACGCCTGCGAATCAGGTGCCCCCACAGCGTGTTAGATGACGTTGTTCCAAGTATCGACACACTTTTCATGCAGTGCAGCTTATCTGTTCTACATCAATTACGAAAATGTGACTTGTTAGGACACTTTTTTGATGTACGCTCCAATAACCTAAGGAGTCAACGATCAATCACCTCAAAAGCCGTGGCCCGCGGTGAATTCGTGAACGGACTGTTTGCTTGGCGTATGGCCAAATGGGCCCATGATAATCCAAATAGTGCTCGCCTATTTGGTGATTAATTACGATTGTCTTACAGAAGTATGTATATTGATACCAACCCTTTTATGTGAAATAAAGTGATGTTATGTTATGTTATATCGCCCGCTCTCGACAACTGGGCGTTGTGAGATGGATAGCGGAAGCACGAAAAAGTTTGCATTTTCTTGGTTTGCCATTTTTGCAAGGATGTCGTTAGCCGCTTTGCAATCGGGGCCGAAAAGGGGGACAGATAGCACATGTACTTCCGATCCAGGACGTAGAGCAGATAGCGTCTCGGCAAAACTTTTCACTTTAACTAAGATATCTGTCCTTTTCAAACTCCATGCATTCATGGTAGCCTGCTTGTAGAAACACCGCCACAGGCCCGGCGGCACCATCCACAAATTTCTGTGCCTCACAAATCACACTGTCGATGTCCATCTTCGAGGCGGCGCGGACCGCCAGAGGTGTTTTCTTGGGCAGAAGTTCCCTCAGCGACGGACCGAAAGGGTAGACGATACTATCTCCCACCATTAGCACTGTTTTGCGTGGCGGGTCCGGGGTCGGGATAGCTGGGTGGCTCACGGATATGTCTAATATCTCACTGTCGGCCACCGACACTGGTACCCGTGAATGACCCGTTGATTTCAAGTTGAGCACTTCCTTTTCCAGTTCGGCTACGCGATGCAGCAGAAACGTCACGAAGCGCATCGACTCATTTTCCAGCGCACAACGATCCATAACTTGCATGAACTGGGCTGTGGACATGTCAGCTGTTGGTACAGCGCATACCCGGCACCGCCAATTACGAGCCGTGTCGACTGTTGGGTTGGCCTCATCAGCAGTTCTGCAGGTAACATGTATCACTCTGTTGCATTTGGCACAGCACACTGATACGGAACCTTGAGTGGACTCTTCACACCTCGCGCAACTACCTACACTGGCTAAACGCGACTCTTTTTGACGCGGGAGATTCGTCGGCGAGTGCGGCCGCTTCCGCTCATTGCGTGAATCGGGGGTCGGAGAACACGCGACGGCTGCGGCTGATGTTGTGTTGACGGTTGACGAGACCGCCGTACAGCTGGGCCGTGCCAACGGTTGTTGGCTCTGTTGATGTTGGGCTGGCTCGACTTCCACCATTTTGTCGAGTTGGTGGCTCGAAACGGTAAAAACGCAAAAAAGAAAACATTGTCTTTACCTGGAATCGAACCAGGGGTCTATTTTTGGTAATCCGGGGCCCTACCGCTTAGCCATATCAACACTTGCTTTGGTAGCTGACGATATCCTATAACCCCTCAACCAGATATGGTTTTGGAAATGGTGTAAAATTAAAATTCCAGGCGCTGATTTCTACTCGCACACACGTACACACTCACTGATACGTTTGGATTTCACGTTGGTACGAAACATAGGCAAAGCTGCTGCGGGTGCTGCTGTGTGCGCTAGTACAGCTGTAAGTCATAAAGGTAGTCAAACGGCGTGAAAGTTCCGCATTATCTGTTGGATGTTTCCAGGAGAGTAAGAACTATGGATGTTATCCAGAAAGCTCTAATAACTGTGTTCAGTTTTTGCGGTACAACTTTGCTTTAGAAACGCCGCCTAATCACCGGATTGACCACAGATCAGCGGAGCACACGCAAAACACGACCGCACAGCAGTGCTAACAGCTGATCTATATACGTCCCTCCGGGGACACATGTATACGCGGACGTTCTCGTCGACCGGTGCCTGGACGCGGGTCTCTGTCGTCGATGTCTTGGAATTTGGGAGCCCGGACGAGAGAGTCTGCACATTTCCTGCTGATCGGTCGCGTCGCTCTGTCATGAGGTCACTATTTAACGTTTAGGATCGGTTCGTTCAGGCAGGCCCCGGGCAAACCGAGCAAGATAACTTAGTGGCAAAAGCCTTTGCCTTGCATTCGGGAGGCCTGAGTTCGAGACCCACTCCTAAATTGGTTTTTATGGTTTCCATTTTAAACAAGGTGAATGCCGGAGTGGACTAAAAATCGTCCATGATCGAAAAAAACTCACCAGGGCCATCATATTGGCCTGGCACGGGGAATGGGCGCAGGTAAGACCCGGTGTGACCACAGGGAGCTGGGCCAAGAGTTTGATACCGGACCTCAGGGTATGGTATGACCACCCACACGGGAAGCTTTCCTACTGGTTCTGACCGGACACGGCCAGTTTCAGAGCTACATGTCAAGGATTAGGAAGGCCATCAGCGATATCTGCGTACTGTGCGACTCTGGAGAGACGGACAACGTGAAGCATTCTATTCTGCGGTGTGATGCTCTCAGGGAAGCACGGGACGCAGGACCAACCGCTGTGAGAGACCGTACCATCAAGGTGGTGGTCGCACATATGATGAGATTCGGCAGAGGCATGGAGGGAGGCGACGAACTTGTTCGACGCCGTTTTGACACTCAAGACGGCCAAGGAAACGGCCAGGCGGGAGAGGTTTGAGCGGGTCTCTCGTCGAGACGAGGAGCTGAAGGAGGGGGTGGGGAGAAGCCAGGCCTTCATGGTCTCGAAGTTAGACATGCGGGATGATAGTCAGGGATAGCGCTGATTGAAGGAAAACGGCTGAGCCGTTTTTCTTGTTTGCCTTGTTAAACACGGATATGAGACACTGCTCGAGGCGAACCGAGAGAATCACTTTACTTGACTTGTTTAAGGATCAGACTTGCACCGCTTTTCAAGTGTAAGATATCAGCCAGCGCGTTTTTTGTAATTTGTCTGGGTTTTTGTCTGGGTCTTGACCACGAGATCAACACCCCACAAGTAGTTGCATTCGAGCCACAGCAAAGGACCTATGATGGATTGCTGCAATCTTCATCTGCCACTTGCCACAAACATGAGATCATCCGCCTGACTATAGACCGTAGACCTCTGGCCCTTCTCTTACTCTCGGAATAAAAACAAAGGTCGATAGATCTCTTCAGATCTCAAACTAGTTGTCAAAGGATAGTCGGTGTTCTGCTGCAAACTCCCGCAGGCGAGCCTCCATCGTCAAGCAGACAGGTAGGCCGAAGCCTTCAAACTTATCTAGGGATAAGCCCTTTCTCAAGTAGGAAAAAAACACATTAAAAACGGTTTTATCATTAACCATATCTTGGTCGATGCAAGTGTTTAATTGATTTGTCTAAAACACGGTTTATCTCGCTGACCGTTATAGTAATATCCATTTTTGCTGCTTCTTTATAAGTTTCGTTTTATACTCCGCTGTTTATCACACCTGTCCTGCGTTTTATTTTTAGTTAGGATTATATCGCAGTTTTCTCCCCGTTTTTTGTCCGATTATGGCCGATTACAATCCACTCTGGCACACAAACCTTGTCTAGATTGGAAACCATAAAAACGAATTTAAGAGTGGCCGGTCCAGGTCTTTAAACCCACGACCTCCCGAATGTAAGGTAATGGCTTTGCCGCTAAATCACCCTGCTCGGTAGTAGCGCCCCGCTTGGCGAGTGAGCGTGTTAAGGCATTGTGAACGAGATAGAGCATCTTAAAATCTTCAAAAAGTTTGTGATACGCACTATTAAATGATACAACTACTGCAGCTAGCCGATAAAATATGAAAAAAGTGCAAACCCGGTTGAAAATGAATCCGAAGCAGAGCGCTGCAAAGATTGCTCAAGACCTCTCGTGAAAATCTCGGACAGCAGCGTGATGCGGATCATGACGAACCATGTCAAGGCAAAGGCCAACAAGATAAGTTTAAAATCTTACGGATAAGCAGAAAGAGATGCGTTGCATAAGAGCGCACGCCGTTCTCGCCCAAATGTTCACTGTTGGACCATTTTTTAACTCGCAAAGATCAGGTATGGCTGTAGCAGGGATCCAACGACGTGCGACAGCAATTTCAAGCCACGAACGACGCGCAAGCACCAGCCTTAGTGATGCTGTGGGCCGGGATAACCAATGACAGGCGCGCGCCGATCATTTTCGTCCCTCAGGGAGTCAAAATTGACGAGGCGACTGCCAGCTAATCGTACTGTGATGTCGTGCACCTGAGAGCGTTTCGAAATCTGGCGCTTTCGCGGTTGGCTGGTAGCACTCGGCGACCTATCATTAAGCCAAAGAAATCCAGGCGTGGCTTGGGAGTTCACGCACCGGGGTTTATTACATGTGAAGAATGGCCACCATACTTGCTGGGTTTGAACCCCCGCTTGACTATATTTTGTGGTCGTTCTTCCAGGGGACACGTAGCTCGACTAACACTACATATTTATACGAGTATATATATATATATATATACTTTCATTTGGCCAAATGGCAAACTGTTACTTTTTGTTAGACAAACTATATATATATATATACCCTGGAAAATTTTAATTCCGTGCTGGGTGTCCATATTTTCTATTTTTATAGAAGCACACGTTTTTCGAATGCGTATGCGTTTTTTGGTGGTGTACAGCCAAGCAAAGCGATACTCTTTTGTGTACTCTCTAATTATTGTTGACCTTAGAATACGCGCTTTAATTATATAAGGGATAAGACATTAGCTTTGTCTTCAGCGATGAAATATGATGTGCTTACTAATATTATCACATAAGCCACCTACGCGTCAGAATTAACGCGACATAAATTGCTTATATAACTTGAGAACGTTGCGAAATCGAAATTCTAATATAATGTATGGTTTAGAAAATTCAAGCAACGTTCGGTTTATTCTTTTAACAAAATCTCAACAGACCTGGTTTCTCATATGTTTGCGCTTACATGAAATTTGGCTAAGATTTGACTGAGTTGTTATGTCGAATTTTCATAACAAGTTCTGATCTGGCGCCATCATATAGCCAAAGCATCTATTTTCGAACATCCCTTCGTGCAATTAACATTTTGAAATTTGATACCATTATATTTATTTGGTTTTTGCTGATAAACTTAAGATGGTTTGAGAGAAAATAATTTATGATGTACTCAATCTGTTACGGTCATTATATTTTTCAATGTAATTGTTATTTATGTTGAGAAATTACATTGCATTTTTTTTAAAGACGACACGAACATTTGGCTAACAATTTCTTCCCTGTTTTCTCTCCCTCTATGCATGTGGCTTTGTACTGCATAACATATGTATGTGTCCTTGCATGTACATATATATCTCGATGCATGTAGCTTTTAACTGTATACAAATATATATCTCTTTGTATATATGTTTCTGTGTGTATATGGGTCTATGTGGATATGAGTCTCTATATATATATATATATATATATATATATCCCGGTAGACTACATATACGTTGTATCTTTAGTAAGTAAGGTTTTGAAATAAATAACAAACAGTAAAGTTTTTTTCTTATTTCTTGATATAGTCCCAGAGCTCTGTATACTTAGCCCAACGGTGTTCCAGTTTTGTAATTCCTTCAAAAAATTGCGAAATCTCAAAGATATTACAAAAGATAAATCGTCGCACCAAATGCCTCACGTATTTAATTACATGTCTTGTTATTCTGTAGCATCAGTGGCTTGCATATATATATATATATATATATATATATACGTTGAGACAGCAATAACGTTTGTTCTCCGCTAACTGCGCGTTTGTTCATAGGCTGCCAAGTTGGTGTCACGTTGGCAGACGACTGAAAAGATCAATGCGCAGTTGGAAAAGTTGAGGGCCAGCCCGACACCTGGAGACGCTGAGCTCTTAATGAACGCAGCGGAACAAGCGCGCATCGAGCGCGAGCACCGCAAGTACACGGACAGAAAAATTCGGCTTCGAGTGGCCGCTATCGAGAGGCAGGCACTCGATCTAGCGAGGATGTCGTCGTCAATTCATTACGTCGCCAATCTTCGCTGCCAGCAAATCAAGGACACGCCGTGTCTTCCAACGGAGCAGCCAGGACGAGAGCGGGCGCTAGAGCACATCCAGCTCTGCGCAACCGGCAGCCTTCAGATACTCAACATGTGCCAACGCGTGTTAGAACTCGGCAAGCGGGTGTACGTTAGCGATATGGAACTCCGATTCGAGGATGCGCGCCGCTCATGTCGCGGACCCTCGAATAGAGCTCTGCAACGACGCCGAGAGGATCTCGCCGCGCTGAGAGCGGAGGAGCAGCAGCTGAGGGCGACAGTCGCCCGAAGGTTTGAGAACTTCATGCAGGAAACGGCAGTAAGAGAGAACAATCTGCCGCCCTTGTTGAGGGCTTGTTGGCCTTCCATTGTTACACCGTCGATGTTGGAGGATTTTTTCCACAGTCATGCACAGATTCGCCCAAATTAAACATCGTCAGCCCTCCGTAGGAACCATACTCATAGTAATCTCTGCTAATCACGTATTAATTTGCTGCACACACGCAAAATATGCACCCAGTTCAGTTCTACAAGCATGGTGAATTAAATATAGTCTCTAGATCGATGAGCTTTGTTTTTTTTTTCTTTTTTGTTGTTTATATGAGCGTTATTATACTATTATTTATAGCATAGTAACTATTACGCTGCTGGTTATACATTTGGCTAGCATTTATAAGTGCGTGCAATGGTTTGTCAAAAATAAACTTAGACAGCGAAATGGCTGCAATTGATTAGTAGACGCCGTTATTGTCATGTTATGATTTTTATATTAAAAAAAATATTGTTTAATAGAACAGAGAGCGGTATAGCACCTAAGTACTTGTTAATGTACCATCGCAAAACTGTATAAGTTCGTTCACAGCTTTCAAGTACAGATACCACGGCTATCGATCATAACCATCGAATTTGGTTGATTTTTATCGCTATGGCTCGCTCTAAGTTTCCCAAATGGGACGATACAGAGTCGTTTACCAATTCTGGGGCTATCAAAACGCGCCACTGTTCATTGCAGTCCTTCGAGAATCTGTATTAAAAAGAAAGAGAGAGCCAGGTGGAAAATTGTAGCTTGATATGATTGTTGCCTGTTGAGGTAGCGTCCGATGACGTCATGCGGATACAGTGAGCTGATGTTGTACACATTACTGTAAATTTATGTAGGTCTAGTTAGCGTTGTCATTTTGTGTTCGTTGTTTCTCGAGAGAATAAATGCCCAAAACCGTCACAGAATGTTGCATAGTAGCACGCGAATATACGAGAACACATCGTCAGAATGACAATGAAAGTTAATTGTTATGTGTACAATATTGTTCCTTTACATTCAGGAAGAACATAATTATTCTGCGTACCATAGGGATATACACTGTTTTGCCGTTACGCGCAGATTGTGGCATTTTGTTTTCGTGTATAGACCATTTTTGACAATTTTCGTAAAAATAAAACAAAAATCAATTCACGTCTTCATTCGTACAACGTCCCCGAATGTGTCGATCGCAGGACGATAGCGGAGTTGTCTGTACGTACTGTTTCTGTTTAAGCGAGAGAGAATTGTTGTTGTCGACAACGTTCCATACTTGTGCACTCACTATATACATATATGCTATAGGCAGCATTTACATATAATTGTACATATGAGTCCGCAAAGAGCGCATACCGTGTGTGGTAGAAAGAGAGCTTCATCTAGAGTTTTGCTTACCAATAACTGGGTTGTAGTTAAAGCTTACTAATTGCATTACAAAATGAAGACATACCATGACTGTTGAAATCGGTGACTCCACGCAAAGGCATTAACATGCCATATAATATCATCGTTAATATTATATTGTATATAGGAAAAAACCACTTCTATTAGAGAAAGTGAGAAAAATAACATGGGATTGTGAATGCGATAGAATCATGCTAGAGTCAAAATTTGCATTAACCGATTGGTAGATGTCTTCTGGGCAATATTTTGCAGGGCTTCCACATAGCCTTGCACATATTATGATAAACCCTTAGTCCGGCCCCTTAGGTTACAGGGCCTGTCCCGTCTTCCCAGCTTGCTCCCGTCTTGTTTATTACCACTCGTTTTCGGGGCCAAAATGTTTGCACAAAGATATAACATAACATTACCTTCATTATTATTTCACAAACACATTTAGTACTACGATGATCATGGCCATAAATGCATTGCTTTCAGTGTGCACACTCCTGCAAGACGAATATAAGGAATCGTCGAATAGATGAGCTATTTTTGAATTTTCTTAGGTCAGTTTGGCTATCCGCCAAGCAAACAATCTGCTTATAAACTCAGAACGGGCCACGGCCTTAGGAGTGATCGATCGCTGTCTCCTTATGTTGTTGGAGCGTGCATCACAAAAGTGTCCTTGCAATACACATTTGGTTAGTCGACGTACAGCAGGTATGTTTTCTTGAGTGAAAAGTAAGTCAACACTAGAAACAACATCAGCTAACACGCTCAGATGGGGCTTCCAGACAGGGCAGCAGTATGAAAGTTTAGGAAACACAAAATGTTTATAAATGCGAATGTCCACATAAGGAGACGCCAGAATGAAGCAGTGAAAAATGGTGAAAAAAACGTGGAAAAAAAAGAACTGTGTCATATGCACTATTTTGGTTGCAATAAACGCAGCTTATTCGTTCTTCGAGCAGTTATGCATATATCCGAGTCATGGGTCGTCTCCTAGAGCTGTGTATAGCGCAGATGAGCGGTGAAGCCTGCTGGCCAGGGTGAAGTAAGCGGTTTAAGATTATTAAATAATATAATTAGTAACTGACATTTTTTCAAAGATGCAGCAAGGTATGGAACATTCCGAAACAGGCCTCAGTATTCGTTTGCGAGTTTTCTTGTGGACAGGGGGATGAGATTGAGTAAAAGGGTCGGGCACTGCAGCGTCGTTATAAGAAATTTCAAAGATGAGTTTAAGTGACTTGGCTAAAAATAACGCAACATATTTGTAAAACAGTTAAAGGGTTGTTTTCTGGTATATTGCTAGTTTTTGCCTTGAACAGGGTAGAAACATTTTATGGGAGGAGCTTAGCTTTTTGTAAGTCATTAGCGCCCGTCGGAGGCCTTGATGTTAAAGGGGGATTCATATCAAGTACGACTTCTTTTAGATTTTGTTCAAGAAACTGATATGCAGTATTATACGACTCTAGCCTCAATGCCCTTAATAGGACTACACGGGTTGTCCAGTTTTGTAAATGAGCACAGTAAAAATGAGCGACAGTCAACAGATCTGGTGTGCATGACATTTTCATTCGGACAGTCCATAAAAAGCTAGCCTAGATAACACAATCATGACTTGCAATGAGAGCGGCATCAATGTTTTGTATATTTTTATGTAATCGAGCCGAACATTCGACGGCACTACGTCACTAAAAGCAAGTGCAATAGTAAACCGCGTGAGAATAATAGCGTGAGAATATTATTTTATGGGAGGCTGAACAATGGTTTCATTTTTAGTTTCCATCCAAGGCAGTGGTGAGAGGAAGATCAAGTATTTAGCCAGGCGCAGAAGTAGGCGAGCAAGTTAGCTGGAATAGCCAATTTTCCGAACAGAAGGCTCTAACTTCTAGGCTTCTAAGAAGATATTCGTCGCCATTTCCCAGAAAATTAGGATTTCCTAGGGACCACCTAAAAGTTGTTATCAACGTTTCTAGAGGCAGACAAACAGGAATGCAGAATACGAAAGACACGCCGCATAAGGGTCATCTAAAAAGACGACGTTCAAATGCCATCCGTTGGCGAATATCCGAAAGGCTACCGATTCAAGGCTATCCTAGCCATCAGAACAGGAACCAACGTGGAAGAATATATGTACAAACACAAATATGCATTTATGCACAATAACAATAACATTACTAATGGAATATAAACATAATAATATATAACAGAGTCTGGCATTACAGTATATGTTATAGCAATTGATGGCTCCTACGCGCTTCGTTTCATGTGTTAGCGCACCAGGCTCTTCTCAGCGATTCTGCATAGGTGCAATGTGTGGCATGATACCCGACATAAGATACTCCGCACTTTGTACAACCTCGTGATCGGTCTTGATTGGTCTTGATCAAAACGAGTTACAACATATCGGTTCGTTCTGTTGAATGAGTTCCAATTGGTCTCTCCCATGGCTGCGGTGTCAAACAATTCAGTTTCTCCCCCGTATCGTGTTGACTCTCTAGGCGAAGGGGAGATGAGGATAAGGTTGAATAAGCTTAACACAACGGCTGGATGGAAGCAGATTTCTCTGTGGCATATATTTCAGTCGCCACTAGAACGTCGCCGACGTCATCGCAAGCTGGCGGCGCAAGCAGTGTTAGTAATGAAGCCCTCTTATCAGAGCGCCGCAAAATAGCTTCTCATACATGAGAGTGCCCACAGCACCAGATGGCATAGCGCGTTTTTTTGTGAAAATGGCAAGGTCAAGTGGCGAAAGCCATAAATAAAGTTGATCATGCAATTCTGCACCGGGAATTTACAGGACGGAATCGTATGCACTGTCGTCATGTGTACATAAGGCCCGGAAACAGATGCTCAGAGAATGATACGAGGAATGGATCCGGACAACATTAAATGTGCCAGAAGCCTGATCACGTCAGGTCATTTCCGACCTCGAGAAATAGTTCAACAGAGAGCACGAAAAGGTCATCTACTATCTGACGAAGGTATTGACGGGGCACGGATGCTTCCAAAAATACCTGCATATGATAGGCAAGGCTCCGGACGCCAAATGCATTATCTGCGACACAAGCGAGGGTAATGACGTGACTCGTACAATCCTCCGGTGCCCAGCATTCAAAGACGTGCGACAGAACTCACCAGTAATGGCTTCTCCAGACATGACGGTAACTGACTTAGTTACTGCTATGCTGGAACCCGAATTTAAATGGGAGCAGGGCATCCGATTGGTAGAAAATATAATGAGACGAAACAATGAACTGGATAGACAACGAGCTGAAAGATTGAGGCGACGAAAATATGAAACGGTGGCCAAAATCTAACAGTAGAAGGGAACCATTATAAACGGAGCGTATAGAAAAACCTCAATTTTCAGTGAAGTAAAACAAAAGTAGTTCCGATGAAAGTGGAGTTAACCTATATTCAACAAAAATAAATGTGTACATAAGGTACCTTGTGCACGGTTAACTACACCTGATTTTCCACTTGTGGAAGGTGGGGGCGAATGCCGCTGTCGAGTCTACGTGCAGGAATGGGCTAGGTACTGCACTTCTACCTAATAAGTATTACGAGTATCACGTGACGAGCCGCTAGACGGCGATATTTGTATTTGTTCGTACATTAAGCCCACATACAACTGTTTCATCGTCTAGATTAGCTGTATTGTTTACAATTGTTTGAAGAAGCCCCATGCTATTTGCTGGAACGCTTCAAAGCCAATTCTGTCTAAGCGGCCACAGCGGAAATATAAAGAGGTGATCTCCACTTTGTCCAAAAATACCAGCAAACCGTATGTAACGAAGTCAGTGAGATAAAACGCTTGTTGCGGTATAAAATGCATGCAAGATTTTTTATTTCATGTTGTGACCAACTACTATATAGAGTAACAAGAGATTCGGTGATTTGGCGAAAAGAGAGGTTTAGGAATGTTAAATATTCGGAATGAAAATCATATTAGCATGCTGCTGATACATGGAATCACCGGACGGGGAGAAACCGCTTTTTCAATGACACCGGGGTTTCACGTTTTTGCACGAAACAGATTGGGGGGCAAGCACACGACAACAACCTTTTGTGTAAACGACACGGTCCTGACAGGCTACGGCGACTACCGGTTCTACCTCTCTCAAGAGGGCTCCCAGCACGAAACTGCATCCACTGCGGAGATGGACCTCTACCGCTTTTAATGAAGAAACTAATTGTTTGGAGCACAACGTCTGAAGTCTTCAAAGCTATATTACAAGAGAAACAAGGGCCAACCCCTTAAGGCGCCCCTCTTTCCGTGGCTCCTGGGGAACACAATCGCCAGAGTTAGTAGACCTCCCCCTGCCTGTTTGATGTGATGCACAAGTGGTTTCCAGTCAGGTCTCCCTTGTTCTTGATCTTCCTTTCCAGGGCCTGATAAGACGCTGAATATAACGGAACTCCGATACAACAATAAGTTTGCGAATTAGAAGTAGAAGAAGGTGTTGGGAGGGCGCATGATCTTACATAATGCAGGCGTTCTATGGCCACCTCGTTCGTGCAACTTGACGCCCCTGGGGGGTTTTCAGAGGGGTATCTTGAAGAGAAAGCTGCCCGACAATAGGTCCGCTGCTATCGGGCGAGCTGACGGAAAATATTTGAAAATATTTCAGAGATTTTGAAAATAATGCTTAAGGTATACCTAAAACTCATCAAAAATAATATATCTTGTATATAGAACGCCGAAAAGTCACAGAACGACCAACTTCCTGACTTCATCTTCCATACACAACGGCATGGAAATTTTTATGATAAAGCTCTCTCTCTCTTTATAAATATATATATATATATATATACAAGGTGTGTTCAAAAAGTATCGCGACTTGAATTTTCGCGGGTTACGTATATTCGAATTTTTTGTGGCGTTATGTTGGTACTCATGTCTCTCACTTATGCCGACAAGCTCGGCCATTTTGAATGTTCACTTAATTGTTGACAGCTGCTTTGCTTGCACGTGTTTTGGATCGTCTTCGATTTTTACCTATTCAAAAAAATGGATCAAAGAACCTGTATCAAATTTTGTGTGAAAAACGAAATTAAGTGCGCGGATGCATTCCGAATGTTGACTGTGGCATACGGAGAAGCTACCTTGGACCGAAGCAACGTTTATCGGTGGTACAAAATGTTCTCAGAAGGCCGAGAAGATGTGAACGACGAAGAGCGTGCCGGACGCCCGAGCACTTCAACAACAGACGAAAAAATTAATGAAGTGGAGAAAATGGTATTGGCCAAACGTCGAATCACCGTTAGAGAAGTTGCTGAGGACCTAAACATATCGATTGGCTCGTGCCATTTGATTTTTATCAATGATTTGGGCATGAGACGGGTCGCCGCGAAATTCGTACCAAAATTGCTCAATTGCGACCAAAAACAGCATCGCATGAACATTGCTAATGAGATGTTGGACTCTGTCCGCGACGACCCAAATTTGCTCCAGAGGGTCATAACTGGTGACGAATCGTGGGTTTATGGTTATGACGTGGAAACCAAAGCTCAATCATCTCAATGGAAGCTGCCGCACGAACCAAGACCGAAAAAAGCGCGCCAAGTTCAGTCGAATGTGAAAGTTTTGCTGACAGTTTTCTTCGATTGCAGGCGCGTGGTGCATCATGAGTTCTTGCCACAGGGTAGAACGGTCAATAAGGAATATTACCTGCAAGTTATGCGCAATTTGCGCGAAGCAATCCGCCAGAAACGCCCGGATTTGTGGAAGAACAAAAATTGGCTTTTGCACCACGATAACGCCCCTGCTCACACATCGTTGCTTGTGCGCGAGTTTTTGGCCAAAAACAACACACTAATGATGCCGCAGCCACCGTATTCCCCAGATCTGGCCCCCTGTGACTTTTTCTTGTTCCCTAAACTGAAGAGGGCCATGAAAGGACGACGTTACGCTACGCTTGACGAGATAAAGACGGCATCGAAGGAGGAGCTGAACAAGATAAAAAAAATGGTTTTTTGAAGTGCTTCGAAGATTGGAAAAACCGTTGGCACAAGTGTATAATATCTCATGGGGATTACTTTGAAGGGGACAAAATAGATATTCATGAATAAATGAATAATTTTTGAAAAAACACAAAAGTCGCGATACGTTTTGAACACACTATGTATATACATACATACGTCAAGGGACTTACTGAGGATGAACTCGTATTATTTCTATGCTTTCAGCCTTCCACACGTTTACAACTTACATAGATGACAGCTCATAATTTAGCTTAGTTTGTTTTTAAACACGTAAGAATAGTACTATAATGTCCCAAATGCCAAGAAGGATTGTGCTGGAATATTTTAAATGTCCTAAATGACGTAGTGACTGACAGTTATAATTCGGCATAGTTCACAAATTCAATTTATTCACACATTTAGTGTAGATCTAAGTACAAAGATTTGGCTCGGCGTCAGGAGCTCACAAATGCAGTTATAAGGATTGTATAAAATATAGAATATAGACATATTTTATGATGACATTAAACGGGCCAACTGATTTAGAGACCCAATGTTCCTACTAACAAGGCCGTGATATCTAGAGCATTCGGCATGACAATATTTACATCTGCAGTCAACATCGGGGTCGTGGAAGCCTTCTGCACTGCATAGGTGGTGGTGGTAGCCGTGTACCGAAAAACGCACTATCACATGGCGGTTCGGTCGGTCGGGCTCTTTCCACGCGTCGTCAGTCATTGCGGGTGTTATGAAGATATTGGGATCTATGTCGGCCAGTTTGTCCTCTTGAAGCTGAATGAACGCCTTGTTCATTCGGCATGGTTGTCTCTGCTATAAATTGCTCTTGTTGTATGTCGCCTCCAAACGACAAAAGTAATTTGCGATCGTTGGCACACATCAGACGCCCAACCCTCAGGGACATCAAGAACGGTGTCATACTCGAGGGATTAGCCCACCGGGAACAGAGTTGGTACTTTCGAGGAAGACTTGAAGGGGAGAGTGATTGCAAAATTAACGATGGTGATGTATCCGGGTGCTCCAAGGCTTAAAAGATGTTGCGACACGTTTGGTGTCGAACCCGACCAGGCGATAAGGTGCACTGTGCACCGACGGTCTTGATATAGGCTGAAATCCCTTCTGAAGCGTCCCCTACGGATTACCTTTGTGTGTCAAGAGACTTATCACGACGACGAGCGCAGTGGGAGGCTTTTCCAGAAGCTCCGCTACGGGCCTTGACTTTATCAGATCAAGACTTGTTCACGGCTTACTTTGTGGGGCAACGGGTAAAAGAGCAGAGGCTCTGGCCGACGCACTTGCCAAACTCATCAAAATTGTGCTACGGGGAACCGCCAACAGATCTTTTGCCTTTTATTTTTGAAGCGAGGTTATTTGCTTTGGCAAACTAGGATGGCACAACCCGCCCTCTTGCATGTCACCTATACTCCGTAGAATAACAGCAAAGACTTCCAGCTGGAGGAATACGTCGCGAGTCGACGAAGTAATAGGTAAACACAAGCCCTGCATTGCTACTAGAAGTGGCATAGAAGTGGCGATCCATGATACGCCAGCCCATCCTCAGTATAGATCAAATTTCAAATTTGAGGTTAATTTACGGAACCGCAATTTTACAATGCTTAAGTTATCATAAACTTGTAAACGATGTAAAATGTGTAATAGCACCAATATGTGTAATAGCATTATCTATTTCATACTTTAACATATCTCACGTCATGCGACACTAACAATTAAAGCCGAAAAATGCTCTCGTTCACACATATGACAAGCTTTTTTTCAACCTATTAACAGGTAACTTATTTTAACTCGATTTTGTACCCGTTACCCACTTTTTCACTTTACGTTTAAATAATCTAACTGAGGTGAGTGCGTGAATTTCTGTGGGAAGTTTAGAGGGCATATGCGTGGTCAAACTAGATTTTCTGTATGCGCTTAACGCGATTACCTTTTGAGGGCTGTTGTTTCGCATGTGTCTGACCATTACTTTATAAAGGTATACAGAAATCTAACTCCACGAGGTGTCGGTAGACTTCATCTATCCACCGCTTAATGTATTGAGACATTTTTTTTTACTTAATGGGGGGTTGGAAGGTGATGCACCATCTCTTTTTATCGAGACATCTGTGCTCCCCGTTTTTTTTCAGTCATGGTCGAATATTAGTCCACTTCGGCGTTCACCTTGTTTAAATTGGTAACCATGAAAACCAATTTAGGAGTGGCCGGTTTGGGTCTCGAACCCAGGCCTCCAAATGCAAGACAAAGGCTTTTGCCACTAAGCCATCTTGCTCGGTGCATGGTACTTGGATGATGGCGTGTTAGCTGGTGGCGATGTAACGGAAGCTCGTGATATTCAGAAAGTACTTGATCTTGCAACAAAGAGCGGGTTATGCCTCAGCCCACAAAAATGCGAACAATTAGGTTGGTAGTCTGGGGGGGGGGGGGGTGGAAGTACACTCGTCTTGGACACTATAGCACCTTCAATGATCAGCCGCAGCGCTGCCCAGGCTGGTTATGCTGTGTTACAGGCGAAGAGCAATAAGTGTCGGTAGTATGCATTTATCTTCGGAGGCTCTATGGACTTTCCATTTTTACCCTCAAGACCTTAGCGGCCCAAGTAAAAATACTGAAGAGTTATTGCTAAGGTATGCAAGTGTCTCAGATTAGCCATGGCACACGACGGGGCGAGGTTGATACAAAACTTCTTGTCGTTTTTGTTATCTACTCATTTGGGAGTTGCTTGCATCGCCCTCTAGGCAACATCGGCATGAAAAAGGATAGAACATTTGTCACAACAGCAACCATTACCTTACCGGTCGGTAACCTCCGTTTCGGTACCAAGAGCTTAGTTGCCTTCTGAGAGGACGGAGAAATGGTGGTCGTCAAAGTCCGACAAATCCGAAGTGTTTTGCTGGACAAATTCCAAAAAGCATTCAGCGCTGTTGTAGCTTGTCGAAATATCTCCATCATTACCGGGGATTCACACTCAATTAACGAACGAGCTTGCGGATAATGGTTTGCCAATCGTTTCTTATCAGAACCGAAACAAGCCATGATATATTTTTGGGAACATTAATTTAATTGCGTTGAAAGCTGATATGTGCTGTCTTTTCGGGATACGTGCCCCATTATAAGCGCATTGCGCTCTGTTGGGTGAAAGCAGAATCTCTGTGCTCTCGTCGTAGTCAATGTCCACAAGCTTCTCTAGACGGCGGACGTTGAGTGATGAATGCTCAAGCAGTGTACTCGCCACCTGTTACTTACTGCTCGCTTTTATTGAATTTCTATGCCGCCGAAATTGATCTGTAGTGGGACAATGCTGAGCCGTACAATTCACTGAATTGTATTTAGTTAATTGTACTTGGTATGTACAACGGCAGTGCCTCATTGAAGTAAGCGTAAAATTTGACCAGTGTTGTCGATATCTACCGGTTCGTGTTATTTGCACGTTCTAAGCAACCCAATGTGCTGAATAATGACAGTGTTCAAAATTAAGTGCGCCGCGCACTGCAGTAAGTTAATGCTAATGCCATGTGTTTCACGTTTGTATACGCAGGTATACAACGAATATGCTAGGCGCATGCTTCCATTGCATTTAACTGAAAGATTGGATTTATTCTGCAATCTGCAACGCAACGTTGACTGGTTCTCCCGCAAACGTAGACTTCGCACATTTATGTGGGAGAAAAAAGGCAGAATAACTACTTGTATAAACTTCACTCTCTCTCCTAAATAAGACGTTCCCGCGTCCTCCTTCCATAGGAAAAAAATATTTTCTTGCCGAGTTCTACCAAACCTCAAAATACGTATACAACGATATGAATGACCCTGTATATATATATATATATATATATATATATATATATATATATATATATATATATATATATATATATATATATATATATATATAATTACTAGATATGACACTCGGGGAACGGTCTCTATTGAAAACCACTGTAGGCGTATGAGAGATGTGGTCGAAATTGTTTTGAGCGCCTTGTCTCTGATCGCACTTGACTTGTATGCGTGTGTGTATCTCAGGCAATTTACATGAACAAACAAACGAATTCGATTTTAGCTCTACTGAATGAGATACTCATATTAGAGCATCAGTTTTGTCCATGGCTTCCACGTTGGTCGATTGGCTAGTACTATATATGCAGTTAACAGCGGAGCTTCTTCCGCTTCTTATTTTTGTCGGCCCTCTCTTTAGAAGCGCACCACGAGGAGATCCACATATCCTCGCCCCCGACTGTCAACGACAGGTGGAAAGAAATTTACGACCGCGGCTTCTGTTTCTTTAGTCGTGGTGTCTTATTATCGCCTGTTCCCGTGTTGTCATTTTTTTGACGACGAATCTGGGCCATCAACCTGTAGAACGTCAAAACGTCACCTCCGCTGGGCACCCATGGCTAATTGTATGCGCGCGCGGCGCGGTCTGTGATCACCATCCTCTCATGCCTCATCACGCTTGTCTCATCGATGCTCTCTACCCCATTC
The DNA here is from genome assembly GCA_003439945.1 of Dermanyssus gallinae. Lineage (NCBI taxonomy): Eukaryota > Metazoa > Arthropoda > Arachnida > Mesostigmata > Dermanyssidae > Dermanyssus > Dermanyssus gallinae. Next base: position 26,846 of record QVRM01005275.1, read on the forward strand.
TTCAATCGCGTTTCTTCGGCTTGCTGGCGCTGTATGACGACCAATAAGCATTCGACCGATCAAAAAATTGATTCAGCCACTGTTGTTGTTCATGTTGTTGTTGTTGCTGTTGTTATTGTTGTTGTTGTTTCTTGTCGTCACTTCACGACCAGGTGTTGCGAACAACGTAACTTGCAGTCTCTTTTTTGTCTCTCTATCCTTGCTCCTCTCGGTGTTTCTTTCTTTTTTCCTCTCTCTTTACGTCACACGCAACTGCCAATGAGTCTGATTGCGCGACAACAACTTGTTGTGGGGCGGACGCTGGCTGGTGCGCGCCGAACGCTCCGCTCCCTTCCCCACCCAGAGTGGCTTTCCGCCGCGGCCGTGGCGGCCTGACAGCGGCGGCCAGCGGCTGTGGCGAGCATGGCGCCTATCGCCCACGTTCGTAGACGAGCGACGTCGAGGCGCAGGGCGAGGCCCAACCGTCAACGGCCCACCGACGCCGAGTGAAAAGCCATGACGACGGCGACGACCACAATATCATCAGCAACAACAGCAACAACAACAACAACAACAGCAACAACAAAAGTTGTCGCTGCTGTCTTAGTTTGGCATTGATAAGAACGCGTAGTGTCGACCGGCAGTCGCACGTACAACTAACTGTGCTTGGTTGCTGCTGCAGTTTCTATCAGTCGTCGTAGCATTGCGTGCATTCGTGTTAGACAAAGTTGTCGTGTACCTACCTGCCTACCTACCTACCTACCTACCTGGCAGTAGTTCTTGTTGTGGTTCTTGTTGTGTTGTTGTTGCTACCTTTAGAACAAAACCGGGCTACCGACTACTGACCGGCTATTCTCGGCTCAGCTCGGCGCGTCGTCAGTGCGGCTGACGCTGCTACCGTGGAACGAACTGTCGGCCGCCGCCGGTATCCGCGCTAACGAACGCGTTCTACAATAGTTAGAGTTAGTTAGCCTCAGTTAGGTCGTGAGGTGGTTGTGCGTTACGTGCATTACTATACTGATACTTCTTAGACTACCGCTACTTGTCAGCGTTACTGGATCAACAAACGCAACATCAGCCGCAGCAACAACAACAATCACAACATCAGCAGCAGCAACAACAACAACCACAACATCAGCAGCAGCAACAACAACAATCACGACATCAGCAACAACAACCAAAACTACAACATCAGCAACACCAACATTAACAACAACAACATTCGCAGTAGCCCCTGCAGCAGCGCAAGCTTTTCGGGTGACAACGCCGAATCTTGACGGATGTCGTGATACAGTTGATACGGCGTCGGTGCACGGATAGCCGACGTTTGAATGCTTTCCTATGCCTCGTTCGCGCCAATAAGAGAGCGAAAGTCGTCCATGAGGCCGCGTCGCGTACCGCGATTGTCAACGGCAGCGAACATCTATCATTGAAGATCGCAACACACATGGCCATTCCAGCTACACGAGCGCTCGCCGTCGTCATCCATGGGAACGGCAGCAGGTAGCAACAACAACAACGACAACAACAACAACTGAATAATACTGACATCACTAACAACAACAACAACAACAACAACAACAACTGAAGTCTAACAACAGCAACATGATCCATAGGGGCTGCTAATCTTCTGCTATTCCTCGGGTCGCTCTGACGCTGCCGAAGTGCGGGAAAATCTAACGGCACCTGTTATTTATCGCCACAAATTCGTCACAGTCTGCTGCAAACAATTCGACAGAGAAGTTCACTAGGTTTGCTCGACGTGCGAGCCTGTTCGTTTGGAACGAATTTGTGTCACAAATTTAAAAGGCGTGTACGCGGCGTTCACCTAGGATGGCAACCTATGGAACAGATGCCAACTGCTGCCAGGTGATAATGTAATATTTGTTGTTAGTTGTGCGACGGACTGTGAGAAGTTGTCAATGAGGTAACAGAACCTGCGAAGCTTTCTGTCATTCGGCAGGACGGTGTGACTACGCGACGCGCAGAACAACAAATGAGCCGCGTGCAAGCTTAAAGCACAAAAACAACAACGACATCAGTTATGGCGAATGATGATAATCTGGTCATCGTCGTCGGAGCCGGCGTAAGCGGTAAGTGTTCACGCATGCGCTAGGTGGTGCACGTCTGTTTTCTCTGTTTTGTCTTCTTTAACCTCTCATGCGATGACCTCCACCCATATTTTTACATGCACCAAAAAAAATCCAAACACACATATATATATGTAGGTCACTTGCGTAGGTCTACCTGTATAGACAAATGTGAGCATGCAAGTCAAGTATGATGACTGAACAATGTAGGTCTTCCGTTCTGTTTGTGAGACTTATATTAGTATTCAGAAACATCTAGTAATATCCGAAGCAGCAACAAAACATGGGTCTGCAAAATATTCATTTGACCGGATGTTTTTACAATTCCTGCACTAACTGCTACATGACAAGCAAATCGCCGACTTATGCATTGTCCATAAACAGCCGCTAGACTACGTGGGTGTTTAATGGTCTTTAAATTAAAGTAAGAGCAATTATTTTTCTTGCAAATTAAAGTAAGGGCAATTATTTTTCAAATTTAAGTAAGGGCAATTATTTTTCTTAGTCCACACGTGGCAACACTGTGTCACCCTACACCTCCACTACTGTATATGCGTTCCAGAATATAACGTTTTACCTAGTATGGCAAAATGAAGACAGATAGTTCTTCCCAAGGAACGCACCCCCCCCCCCCACCCCGCTAGCAAAAGGTCGAAAACCGCGGCCGGGGAAACTTCGCTCTGCTAGCAAAGACAGCTCCCCCTAATGGCAGCTGCCAGTTGTTCCAAAACTTTGTGGAGAAGTTGCGTGGATAGTGGCTTTAGGCCATCCAGCATCTCAGAAGTCTGCGGCTGAACTGCTAGGCGTGCGTGCCCAGGTTTATTTGCACCGGAACCGACAATACGAAGAGTTAAATATCCTGTCACGATGCCAAGCAGTTCGTTTTAAAGCAGCGCTGCTGTAGCGTCCATAATTCGTCGGTAGCTCATTTGGCTCCCGAATACGTGGTGCTCTCGCCGAACGTAGGACGAGGTGGCAAAAGTATGTGTCGTCGACGGCTGCGTACCTCAGACCTGCGGCCTATTCTTGAAGTGCACAAGAGTCTAACTACAAGTACGTGATTTCACTACTTGAGCGTCGAGTCTCAACGTAACGTGCATGTCTGTAGACGTCGAGTGGCGTGTCGACGACGCTCAAAGGTGCACTGAGTTCTCCCTGAGCAAGACACTGCCGAAGGTTTTGCCCTCCCGTATTGTTCGCAACCACAGCAAGCGTGACAAGTCGAGCCCGGTGGTGGCGTGGTAGCTAAGTCTGCGCCTCGCAACCGGAGGAGACACATACATTTTGCACATTTGTATTTATGTTGGGTCCGCCTATAAAGCAATGTGAAAATGTGCGGTTGTTTTTTCTCGGCTATTGGGCCTTGAGTCTGACAGTGGAACGTCTTCAGTCAGATAGCGTTTAGTGAGTTTGACAGTCTCACTCTAATTATTGGAGGCTGCCAGTGGTGCTGGTGCGTCATGCATTCTCGAAACTCAAAAATTTTGGTTTTCCGAAACCCTAGGAGTGTTTGTCGTAGGGACGGCGTACGCGAAGGACTCTGTGCTTTGCTTGGTTTGTTTATATTTTCTAATGTTAACCGGTTTGATGATGGCCTATCGAGCGCGAGAAGCCGCCACCGAATTCTCATCAATGAGACAACAACACGGCATCACTGCCGTTGTTCGCGTCATCACCGTTAGCGCCAGGGAGAGAAAAGCGAAATAAAGCCACCAACGTTCACGTGGTCTTCGATCGTTGTCATGCTGTGGTTACAAAGTATCACATGACAGACAACATGTTTAACTTAATTAAAGAGTGTTACTAACGATTTGCTCATAATCATCTTTCCAATTGTTACAATTTATTTAATTCCATGGTTACAGGGAAATGTAGGTAACTAAGTACACCAGGGCCTTTGAGGAATGCTACCAACGATTCGAGCTACTAAGGATTTGTAGTTATGAGGTGATAGTATTAGTAGAAATAATACCAACAGAAGTAGTTTTGCGCCCAGTCTATGGGCGTGTTATTACTAATAGACACGTTTGGCTGAGTAACGGTAAACAGTGGGCCGAAGAGAGGCAGCCGGAGAAGGCGGACTCGCGAATGATTTACCAGTCTCGCTAAGCTGGCTAGTTCAAGTGAGGTCGCATGCATTTCGGGCTATCTATCTATCTTCTTATGCACTGTTTTTTCCAGCCATTCAGGTGTCACACATACACACCGAGTACATTTGCGTGAATTTGTTGTCCTGTGCTTTGGGTTGAGTTTGCTGCTTTACTCGCAGTGCACAGTAGTAGCCAAAGTGCACTTCGGTCGAAGCGAAGCTCGACCGTGGTTGAGTCGGATGAACTTTTTGTTCTCATGCTCTCTTTCTCTCTCTCCCTGTCTCCCTCTATTCTCGTCTGTGTATTCAAACGCTTGTGCCAAATCGAAAATGTCTGTTACTAGTTCGCCCTAACATAGACTACATAGAGAATTTTTAGTTAAGCAATATCGGGCGTTTTGTTTTTATATGCGGTAAGCATACGTAAGCACTACAGTTCTCTCTCAAGCCTAGTCAACGCGTTAAGGTCCAGTAATTTTATTCAACCTTGAATGGACGCGCGTAAACCTTATAAACTACCAGCCAATGGCATGATCTACATTATGAATTTCACAGACATTGAACTAACTTAAAAGCAGTATATATATTGAAAGGCTGCGCTAAAATATACCAATGTACCTGGTGTATACGTGGCGACTGTCACATGCAAGACCAAACAAAAAGTGCAAGGCATTGAAAACGTCCAAACCACCGACCTCCCTGGTCTGTTCGACTTTAGCTTCCTACTCCGAAATAAAACATCACTAAGGTACTGTACGGGGCATATTCAGTCTTAGTCGGATTGTTTTAGTAGCCGGTGGACAGCCTGACATGAGTTACACAAAGCGGCTTATTGCTTGAATAGGCAATCAAAGCACTCGCTTTATATATAATGAAAAACACCTGTAAAGCTGGTTAAAATTTGCCAGCGTGAGGTGGTTCCACGCCCTGTCAAGACCATGCATTAGCTCCGGAACAACCTTAAGCCTCACTGCTGAGAAAATGGACAGTCTTTAAACATTCTTCCCTGTAAAGAGAGACAAGTGCCGCCTTTCGTACAGTTTCGTCTATATGCGCTGTAAACGCCGTGAATGAACCCGAAGGCCAGTATACTGGAAAGAGTTAACAAACTTCAATGGTTGGCCGCAGCAACGTATAACGCCTCTGGCAGCCAATCCACGCCTGAATTTCATGGCTTTGGTCTTCCTGGTGTTTTATCTCAAGTCCCTTTGAGTCAAGGAACGCTTCGCTAGAGGTAATGCGCTTGATGGCACCTAGGTCGCGATGAGCGACCACGATATCATCTGCATACATCACCACCACGTTTTTTTTGTTGAAAATGGTGAAACTGAAGGTGAACAAGTCATATACAGGCAAATGGAATTTGGGGATGGGTTCCAGATCGAATTTGGCAGGTATCTACGGAAAGGAAAAGCTGAAAAATGGCGGGGTAGAATGGGTATACGATAATTCAAGAGCGAGTGGGCTTTTGGCAGACGCCAGAGCAGAGATATTAGATACAACGAGCTAAATACAGGTAGGGAAAAGGTACAGAATGTAAAACTTGTGGGCTAGGGAATGAGTCAGCCCAACCTTCTGTGAATATACGTGCAGCCTTGAACGAGCAGAGATATGGACCTGTCGGAGGCTCTAGCTTTAGGACTAAGTATTAGAAAGGACCAGGTCAAACCAGGTATCACAAAGAAGAAGTTGCCCCAATAGCAGGCAATTACTCAGTAGGTATTGGAGGATACATTGATGATATGGATGCGTAGGTAACATATATGTTGCCACTCTAAGCGCACCTGATATGAAAGGGTAACATGTGTATTTAGGTATACATGCCAAGCTAATAATAAATAATACAATCAAAATACAGATTTGATATAGCTTTATTTTCTTCATTTATCGCTTGGTGTTAGCAAGCGGAGAAGATAGTGATGTCCATCGAAGATGTTAGGCGAGTGTCAGACCTCAGACGCTCTATGCGAATGTTCAAAATCAATGCAACTCTGATGATGGCCTTCGTTTAAAGAATCGTAAAACGAAAACATAATTACATCTTGCCGTAATCATTTCTTGACGGAAGAGTCAAGATAGGCAATAACGTCATCAAGGGTCAATCGCTATAGATAGAACGCGCTGCAGTTGCTTGGCCTAAAAAGTTATCTTGTAGCGGCAGTAGGCAGGCGATTGCACGGCGGCGATGCAGCCCTTGAGCGGGCTGCATCGTCGACTTCGAACAGCACGTTGATCCGTCGCTGCCTTTACTTCATACAGAAGATATGCTCATATCGTATTAATAAACCTCGTCCGGTCCTGCTCTCTTTGATAATTAACCGGGCGCGCCAACGACCTTGGCTTGAGTTCGCCACAAAAACTTGCATGTTTAGCGGCCGATTTTTTCCACGTCTGGCTTCCACGTATTGCAATTTCATTACAACTTTTGACACGGGTTTGGAAAAATGGATAGGGATTCGTTAATTCCAGTGCCTAACTGGCACCCCTTCGTTACAGATACTCGTAACGGTCCCTCCACTTTATTCTGATCAAAAAAGTTTGTTGCCAAAATGGTTTACCGACTCTGACGATACAAGTGTTTTTTGAGGTCCTTCTTTAGACGTGTTCCCGCATATGCATGCGTGTATAGCGGTGACTCTTCTGTGAGTATGGATGCGGCTGCGCTCTCTGGCTGAAACTCGGTCTAGTTTATCGGCCATGCACCGCGTTTCGTTGTTCAACTCACACATCCCCGACGGTTGGCAAATCAAGTTGACTACGCAGCCGGTTACACCGATAGTGTTCCTGACAATTTGTCAGAAACGCGCGTGCTACAGTTTATCTCTTCTTAGTTAGGGCATATTAGTTAGTCTCCAGTACAGTAGTTAGGAGCTGTTCAGCTCCCACCTGAACGCAACTTCGTTCGTCACGCAAATCCTACCCGGAATCCGCCGACGAGATACCGATAGTTGTGTGTGTTGTGGCGCCGTTCTATGTCACATAGGGCGTTATCTTGCATGCACCCATCCTGCCTGTCTTTCTGCCTGCCTGCTGTATGCGACTGATGGACGCAACGTTGCCAGAGTTCGAAAGTTTGTGTGTTGTCTGATGTCTGTCGGCGCGCCAGGTTAATTTGACCTTGCGCGCCAATTCATCGACGATCGATTTCTTCCTTGAATCAGAATTCGCGTACTACAGTGACTACTATCACTGGTGCCACTCTGCGCCAACATTGCCACTATGTGGTATTGCTATGCCGCTGCATGGACGTAAATAACTGACGGACTGCCTCTCCGAATTACGGCGAGCAACAAGATAACGAAGCTGTCAGTCCGCTAGCGAGTCAGTGGGCTCCGATCTGCCAATGGACAACGACTACGACGACAACAACAAGAACAACAACAACAACAACAACAACAAATGCAACAACAACAATCACAACAACAACAACGATGACGACGACGACAGGAACAAGAATAAAGACGACAGCAGTAACAGAAGAAGAAGAAGAAGAAAAACCCGGCAGCTAGAGCAGAGAAGGCAAATCTAAGGCCGTCGCAGAAACGGTAGATTGCGCGTTTATCTAGAGCTGTTTGAGTTGTTGGACCTGTTATCTGTACGCCGTCGGCAGCTGCAGTGCCAGCAACGCATACACCGCTACAACAAAAACTGTGACAATAACGTCATATACCGATCTACGCGCTCACGACAGCAGCAGTAACACTAACAACAACGACAACAATAATAATAATAACAACAACAACAACAACAACAACAACAACGACAGCAACAATAAGGAAGACAAAATGACAGACACCAGCGAAAACAACGACAGTGATTTCTACCACAGTAAAACAGTAACGATAGTGGGGTCGGCTGTAGCATCAGCAGCAGCAACAACAACAACGCCTCTTCCGGGTGTCGGAAAGTAGCATTTGTCTACGTGAAACCTATTCCGACTGACGCCTGTCTCCGATAAGCACTCCAAGCTTTGCAGGGTTGATAACGTAGCCGTATCTACTACACATCGATTGATAGCAGCACCTTGAACGACGACGACAACAACAACAACAAACAACAACAACAGCAACAAACGCAAACAACAACAACAACAACCGTATTCGGCTGTTTGTGCAGGCGTTTTTTCGTGCAAGTCAGTAGGATTCGCCTGGCACAATTAGCACGAGTAAAGTGATCAGATTGACTCGTCGGGCGATATCTTAGTCGACGGCTGAACATCATCAGCTGAACTGCGTCTTCCGGTTAAGATACCCCCTACAATAAACTGAACGCTTGTATAAACGTCCAGCCATTTTTTTTTCTAAAACGTTCGGCCACTTTAGTTGCGTTGTGCTAGACACTGATGTTGTTATTTCATTCATTTCGTGAAGAGATTCACTTAACACACGCCTCTGCTGAAGGCAGGCAATCATATATTGTATTTTATAACTCCATGGTCGACTGTGTGTATCTTATACGTAAATGCGATAGAATTTTTTTGGCAATCATATAAAAGGCTTGTCATATTATTTATTTGACTGAGAAATATATGCGAGCCTATACAGCAGCGTAAGGATATGCGCGTACATAAAGGTACACAAGTATGCATGATGTACCTTCATGTACGCTCATATCGGTAGATGGTGCGACCTATCTTGACAGGTTTCTCAAGTAGTTTTCTTTTTACAAGTGTTTATATAGATATATTTAGTCACGCATGCGGTATGCATATATGAACACATATAAGCATGTGTGTTTACCGTACTGGTGAGAAACTACATCCATTTAATCTAACCAAACATTGCAGTTATAGCATTGTTGCCGTTTGCAGTATCAACATTTTGATTTTTCTTCCTGCTAACTTGGATGGGCTACTGAGATAATGAAGATCGAAGTTGACAATTTAATTGGTCACCCTTAGAGGTTTCATGCAAGCGCGTTCAAAATAGCTTTAGCATGTGAAACCCCTTAAAATTACATGTCAATCAGTTTCGTAGGTGAATAGTGGCTAAGCTTTGCGACCATAGTGTACAGCAGTACTTTTCGTTATGAGCATCCTGAGAGCAACAATCTCGATTCTAATGTGCCATATTCAAAGACAGCGTCAGCGAGTATTAGACAACACATTTTTTTAAAGCAAATATTTAGTTTGTACTTGCATACAAATATAACCTTTAAAATCGGATAGCGATCATTATTTCTCTAGCACTTTGATCTTGTTCAAGGCATTATTTCAACAGACAAAATTACTGACAGCAAGGGAGGTTTATCAAATCATCTGCATTAGAGTGGAGTTGTTTAATAGAGTACTATTATGTTAAATCTGTTCTGTGTTGTTGTGAAGTAGATTGTTCTAAGCTTGTAATGGTTTTAGAGACCACTGAAAGGTGACTTCTCTGAATAGTCTGATCTCAACGAATTGATGAATTATATTAAAACGAATGATTTATGTTAATACTAAAAATATGGATGGCATGTCAGTACTATACCAAAAATACATTCGAAACGCACATTACGGCGCAATACGACAGCGAAATGTCTGGCAATATAGAAAGAAGCTTTATAAAAAGAAGCTATTCATTTGAGAACAGGAGACTGCGTATACAAACATTTCAAGCTATAGTTAGGCTGTGGGTAGAAACGTCAACAGCTTTGTGACGCTATCTTCAAATATCCTTGCCCCAAACAGCCAAGGCATGGCAGAGTTTCTGCGGTAACTTTGGCAAAAGCCCATACAGTAACCTCGCAATAAAAATGAGCAGTTCAACATTTACCATAGGCTTGGTATTACAAGAAGGACTAGTTTCAATGAGCATATAAACACATTTCTTTTGATATTAATAATCTAAATAAATCCTATTGCTTTGGATATTAATTGGAAACATTGATAATAGCGAAAACGTTCACTCAGTAATTTGTGAGAATTAAACACTAATAATACTAAGAGATATTGGCTGATCGGTCATTGCGAGGTGGTTATTCTCCAACCAGTGAAGTTTACTGCATAAAGTATTCAGTCGTCTTAAACGGAATCTAATGTGGCTTACTTACGTTTTATGAACTTACAGGCTTGGCGGCAGCTCGCGAGTGCGTTAAGCGTGGACAAGAGGTCATTGTTCTTGAGGCTCGCGACCGTGTTGGTGGGCGCACTTATACACAAGAGGCAAGTTAAATACCAGTTGCTGTTAGTAATAATAATAGACTCTATGATAGTAATGAGATAATGATGATGGTTAGTAGCTAACAACGTTTAATTGTGTACTTTTTGTTCGCGAGAGTAATATTATGGTTATTATCGTAAGTTTAGTTATTGTTACAGTTACCGCTACGCATTGTTCTTCGAGATTTACTGTTTATAGAGATTAACTGGTAAGATGCATAATGCACACCGGGCGTCGTTGTTAAAGGCACGGTAGTGCGCGTCCTACAAATCCACTAAAATCCAGTCGTCCTCTTTCTCTCCTGTCGGGGGTGGCCGCTTCTTCGAAGTACTGTTTTCGCGAGACTACTTCACTTGGCCATCTTATTTTGCAATTGAGGTGCTCGTCTTTGTACGGCAGTAATTTTGTCTCGGAGACATTTTCTGCGAATCTTTTTACCATTGACCAGGATTTAGGATCCTTAAGGGGCGCCTCTACAAAAACTTGGTTTGACAGGAAATTTCACACTCTTATGTATTTCTCGCTTAGAATTGAAAAAGTAGCAGCGTTTGTAGCAATGTCTTACACCTTCAGACTTTCCTAAGTTGCACAGGCGGCACAACGGAAAGTCAGTTTTACCAATCTGGTATAGTTATTGCTAAACGCAGCCACCGTGGCCTGTTGGCCGTTGCACCGAGTGGGTAAAGGCCTTGTTTAAAGCATTTTGTGAGATCAGAGAGTACTAGTTTTGTCTAGCATAGAGAATGGCTTGGCTGGATTGCTTCTCATTGCTAGCTTCATTTGCTTAGGGTATCTGTCCTGCTGAGTGGCATTCCCTTTGTATTGGCGTTAGTTGAGGAGGGCTTTTCGAAGCCAGTTTTTTTTTACTTCTTGGTCCCAGGAAATCCGTATAAAGATATGTGTGGCTGCTGTGAAGGCCGAGCGACTTGCCCGTGCGATGCTAAGCGCCATGAGTCTTTGGGTCTGGTAGAGGAGACGGCCTGTCGTATCGCTGATAGTCGTGCGCTCACATAAGAGTGCGGATTTAGCATGATGCTATCTACAACTGATGCTAAGAGAGGGCACCGAGAATCGATTGCTCCGCATGTCCTCAAGAGGAAAATTCATAGCTCTACTGAGACTTTGGCAGATTTTTCTCTGCATTGCGCGCATTGGGTGTTCTTGTGAGAGTTCTATCCAGAGTTATACCTAAGTACTTGCGCGTGGGTTTAAACTAAATGCCCTTTCAGGCGTAAGTTTAGATTCTGTAGAGGGCGCTCTAAGCCGTTTAAGCAAATTTCTAAACCTAGCGTGTGGAGACATTAGCACACTAGCGTGTGGGGGCTCCCTGGGCTGTTTCTTCAAGCAGATTGTCGTCACAGGCGGTAAATATTAGAGCTAGATCGTCCGCGTAGGCGACGCAACAAACTCCTGGGAATTCGGGAGTCTAAGTACTCTATCAGAGGTTATATTCTACCAGTACGGAACATTGGGGACTACGGCTGTGATCGCATAGTTTATATATTTGTAGCTAGATGGTCAGTCTTTTAGGTATGACGTTAGGATGCGTCATAGCTAGGGAGTGTCTATCAGCTAGAAAGAAACCAAATCTGTGGAGTGTTCGACTAGACAACCGTGCTGGTTTTGCGACAACCATTCTTGTTTTTATTTCTGCTTTACTGGTTGTCCGTTGATAACGAGCTCATTTAATTTGGCTAGAAAGATGTGCATAATTATAAACCGAGGGGCTTCCTTGTGGTTACTGGGCTGTGCTATAAGTGTAAAACGTACAGTTTTCGACAGGCTCAGGATAGTCTCCGCTGGTGACCATTTTATCCATAATGTGTTTGAACAAATTTGGGTAGTTCTCAAGACGTAAAGATCGCCGTTCAGCCCGGTGTTTTTGGCCGTGCTTGCTCTGCGGCGCAGGCATATTTGTCGCAAGCAGTGGAAAGTCCTTTAGTTTTCAGCGAGCTGGCTATTTGACTTGTACAAAGATGGCGATTGGCTATCGTAAAATGTAGACGGGAACTGGATTATCGGCAGTCTTCCTCTAGTAGTGCAGATATTCTACTGCCAAACATTTATTGAGATGCGTACTTTTCCTTTTAATGCTTTCTGTAGGCGGGTATAATTAAGCCTGGGAGAGCGTTTATGTTATGTGGGGAAAGGACTAAAAGAAAGTTACGTTGACAGAGAGATGGTCGGATAGAGCTTCTTCCTATTATAAGAGCTTCTTCCTTTCATATCCTTGATGAAGAGCTGCTCTTCTAAAGACCGTGGGCCGCGCTAAAGTGCCCTCTCACAAGTTTACTCGGAGGTTTGTGACTAACGTGAATTCTGTCTGTGTGCTGTGCACTGCGTCGTAGTGGCGTAGTGTCCATATATGTTATATACAGCAGCCCTTTGCAACGCGACCTTATCCTCCGCATTTGAAGCAACAAGGTTGGATTGATCAAGGTACAATCCCTGGCTGTATGGCTAAAACTCTTAGTTGCAGGAGTCTCTTAGCTTCCTCAGGGGGCAATGCACAAGTAGTCGCCTACTTGGGTTTTCTTTAGAGGGTCCAGGATTAACACCATTTGCGTATTCCGTCTATAGCGAGTCCTTTAAAAAGTCCTTTGACTTGACGAACTCAGCTAGGTCTCGGATTATGGCAACCTTTATCTATGCGACTGCTTGCGCTGTCGCGCCCGAAAATGCTTTCCCATTTTTTTCTTGAATTAATTTTTCAGTGGCCGGTAGCACCTTGCCGGTAGCACCTTGCACATCCAGGCGGAATTTGCCTGGAGCTGTTCTTGAAGCACTTTTGTCTCCTACTCCAACCGTCGCTGTATCAATGTTGTTTTTAAGAATTAGCGTGGAATTGGAGGCATTCCACCCTCCAACCTGACTTCACGATAATTGCGAAGGCAGAGTCAGGCTTCGTTCTCTTTTTTTTGTCGTTAGTCTCTTCTGTTCCGGCCTTTGGGGTTTTTTAGGTGTTATGCCTGGATATTGCATGAGGGCTTTCCAAATCATACTTTAAGTGATCTCAGTGATTGCCAGGATGAACGCCGCCTGGGTGCCACTTAACCTAAGGAAGCTGAAGAGACCGGCAGCTGCTTCTCTTGGGATCTGAGCGGAGAACTCGTTTTCATTCTCTACGACGTGAAGTATCATCCTTGCATAGAATGTCCGTGTTGGAGCAGAAGTGTTTTGCATCTCTTGATTTTCAGGATTTTCAAATTTTACGGGAAAACAGCCTTCACTTTTTTGAGATGCGGTAGTGCGTCTTGCAGTCCGGGAAGTTGTGGCCATAGTCGGTCGATGGGGCAATCGTCCTTGTTCTTGGACCTCTGCGACAGCAAAATGCGCCTGCTGTAGCCTTGTTACCTAGAATACTTACTTTGCTTAGGCTGGTGGCAGTAGAGGTGCAAGCAGGTCGTTCCCCTTTGCGTGGGGTCTGCGCATTGTATTTAGGCTTATTTATCTGTAAGGGAGGACCCTTGTTTCTGCCTGGTAGTGGGCAAAAAGCTCGAAGAAAATAAGTGGGCCGGTACTTATCTCGACAGTCTCTGCATTTGTTCTAGCGGTGGGCGCTCTCTGGCACTTCAAGCTCCTCTACGGCACACTACACACACAAAAATAATCTATATTTAGGCCCGTAGTTTGTACTGCCTTAGTTATCCGGCTTCATTGCATTCTTTGTTTCCTGCTCTCTAAATAATGGCTTAGTGTAGCTGACCCGTATGCCGAATACAATGTTTTTTCGATTAATTAAATGTATTATGTGCGTGTTCCTCTGCTTGGGTTTAAAATGATGAAAGAAACGATTTACTGCGGTGGCCAGCCCCTCTAACCGTTGTTTTATAATGCTTGTAAAACCAAAAAATCTGCCACTCTCGTATGTTAGGCAGATCATAAGGATAGTTAAGCGGAATATAATCAAATTGCGTTAAGGCAACTATGTAAATGTACACATGTTTTTCATGAGCCACAGGATGAATGTCAATGCAAACAATGCTGGAGCAAATGTGATCGATACCACGCCGCGATATGCCCGGCGGTTAGGTCCATCGCAGAACTAGCAAAACGCTAGATTGTTGGTGTTTCGAAACATTTTGATGTAACATAAACACATGTACCCAGTTTGGGTGTTTATAAAACAATCATATTTATTTCACTCAAATAGAGTATGTACAAAATAGTTCATGCTATTATTAAACATAAGTACTTGTTGTTTTGCCGTTCCACCGAGAGAAGAAGTGTAAGGATCTTCGTTGCAGTGCCGGACAATCAACCGCGTGGTACTTAGCGCATTGCTGCGAGCAGAACCGACAATTACACTGAGCAGTATAGTCTTCATGAAACTCCCTACGGGAGCATACAAGGTGATGGAACCCGTGTACGATGTACCTGGTATATACATGCCTGTCATCGCAGGCCACCCCGGCCCACAACCAAGGAGACTTAAAGACGTCGAGCGTTCTTACCTCCGTCGCTGCTTCCGTGAATTTGCGTCGCCACTCTTCCAAGAAATGGTTAAGTGGCTCCGTCAATGGCATACGCAGCCTAAGCCGAAGCATCTCCACCATCGGCGCACAGTCCGACAATACATAGACGAAGCGGCTTCTCGCCTTGATTGAAAGGCAGAGTACTCGCTTCATGTATAGTGTGAAGCACTTTTCAAGCAAATTAAAATTAGCTTGAGATAGGTGTTGCCACACTCTGTCTAAGCTATACGCCAACTTTGGCAGAGTTTTTAACATAAACAAGCGCACTGCCGTACCGACGGACAGTCGCCGGTGTTTATAAAACAAATATATGTAAATGTACACATGTGAAAATATATGAGTTGGCGCAAATGTGAACATTTTGTAGACATGTGAATTGTGAGTGTGTGTAAATTTGTGTAAATATGTAATTTATGTATGCCAATTTGTGTAAATGTGAGAAATTTCACGAGAACATAAGCGTTGTAAAAACGCAGTTCCGTCAATAAACCAACCCTTGTATTGAATTGTATGTCGCTCCAGCGTCTCGAAAGAATTAGTGTGGTCAGTTGATCGTGTTCGCCTAAAGCTTGCTCAGCAGGTGTTGTGAGGACAAAAATGCGTAGCGTATGTCATGCTGAAGTTATATCAGTATAAAGTCTCTATAGAACCAGCAGTTGGGTAGCGGTTGAGCGGCACAGTAAGAATTTGTGTCGCCATTTTGGATTTTGTTTGTGTGTGCAGTGGTAACGATAAGGTATTAATTAGTCTTGCATAACTCGGTCGTTGTAGTTACGGCTACGGCCGGGCTATTCTATCTACCGATTATGACTTCAATGAGCTGACCACGGCCGACTTCTGACGACGTTTTACGTGTTTTCCTCGCCGAGTAGGGTGATAAGTTTGGCTACGTCGACATTGGCGGCGCGTACGTGGGAGCAACACAGAACCATCTGTTGCGGACTCTACAGGAGCTCAACCTCCAGCACAAGCTCTATCGAATCTACGTCGATAACAAATTTGTCTTCCTTATCAATGTACGTACAATTACAAACGGACATTAGCAGTGCAAAGTCGAGCATATGCATGCATTAGAACACGCATATATATATATATATATATATATATATATATATATATATATATATATATATACATACATATATGGGGTAAGGAATTCCCCTAAAATGAACGAAAAGGGTCGTGCATGCAATCCTTAAGGGTAAGGGGGATTCACATGCACTGGTCTACATAACTCGGGTTGCGTAATGTACAAAGTGCTAACGGACCTAAAATAGCAAACAAACCAAGTCGGTTTACGGTTCTGAACGTGAACGCTTAGGGTAAGACATAACAACATTTCGATTTTTTATGACTTTCCTTTATTCCGCTATTCGCCTTTCGCTAGCTTGCGTCACATTCAGATTACGCAAAATGTTGCTTTGCCGCCGAGCACGGTATGTTCCGTTCCTTCGTGCGTTGACTTGTTCTCCCGCAAACGTAGATTTTGCACAACTACGTAGGAGAATAAAAGGCAGAATAGCTGCTTTTATAAAATGCGTTCTCAATTTTAAACACAACGTTCCGCCCTCCCCTTTAAATGGAATTTTTTTGCTGAGTTCTACCAAACCTAAAGTAATAATGTAGTAATATAGTGAATAAATACCTATGGTTATGGCACACCCTGTACATATATATGTATATGTGTACCCACATATTCACATCGACATCTTGATTTAAGAAGAATGCTACCTTAAGGTGATTTGATCATGTGGCCATTGTGGGCCAAGTTAGACTTGTGCTAAGGTTTAATAGATCTTTTCTATCGGTTTGTTATACATTAAAAGGGGGCTGTAGCTAATAAGCGCAAAACGAGTTAGACTTTATTGAATGTCAAGAACGTTTACGCCGAAACAATATGATTTGCATAAGGTGTAATTCTAGTAGCATCATTAAAGGTTATTTCTGTCAAAGCAGTGGGTTGAAGTTTGATTGTTGCCAAGGGTCAAAATAAACAGCTGATCTTTCCGAAGAACGCGATTTTACCTCTGCTCTGTAATAAAATTCATTATCCAGGGCAAACGGTACCAGCATTCTGCGGAAGACTTTCCCCATTTTTGGAATCCATTGGCCGAAATGGATGTCAACAACTTCTTTCGCACGATGGACGAAATGGGTGAGGAGATTCCGGCTGAAGCCCCATGGAATGCTCCACATGCCGAAGAGTGGGATCGAATGACCTATAAGGAGTTTATCAACAAGATGTGCTGGACCAAGTATGCTACACCCAAGACAAGCTTTAGACTTAACTGGTTGTTAAACGTTTAATATATATATATATATATATTTTTTTTAATATATATTTCATATATATATATATATATATATATATATATATATATATATATATATATATATATATATATATATATATATATAATGGCTATCCAGCATTCTTTGTTTTAGATACCACCAATGACCAAGGTGGTTCTTAATACACCCAATGTTCTCAAAATTTCCTCCATCAGAAAATTCAAGAGTGAGTAATACAGATGATAATCTGAAAAGACGATGCGATCTCGCGCTGTCATAGTGGACTACGACGCCTCTACGATTGCACTGTTTAAAGTGCTTTAGGACGATGGCTTGCTAAACACTTGTTAACGGTTAAGGAATTGGCAGGATTTCTCCTATTATTCGCTTTGTTGCTCTGCAGAAGCTCATAGTACACCACGCGAATTTCCAATCTCACACCGCAGCATCTTCTATGCTAAGAGGTGGTATGGTTTTTTGCCTGTGCGGCACGTGTATATTGGCACGTTGCATGTACCCACGGTTAGTTAGGTACGGATTAACTGATCCATGCGACGCATTCACCATGTGTACGATCGCGCCGGGTGTCAAATGTGTATTCCTCCGCATCCACCGTGAAAGGCCGACCCGTCTGTTATTGATCTATCTCATCAAAATCTCCATTACAAAAGCGACAAAACCATTGTGCATTTTGGTACGTTCGCACACAGTTTTCACGCCCTTAAACAACAGAATTTTTTTTCTGCCGAGGCCGACAAAACTCAATTTTTATGTGAATAAGTCTTTGCAGGCGTCATTGTTATCTTAGTCACAAATAACACAGCATCGTTGTCGCATCGAAATTTAATCAAGTGGAACTGAATCGACTCTAGTCATAGCAGAGGACTCTTGTTAACACCACGCGGTTACCTCCACCAGGCTCTTTTAAGGAATTAAGTGAAGCACGCCAACGGAGAGAACTTACTATGAGACCGAATATATATCGATATGTGCGATAAACTACGGACAATTTCCCGTGCTGTTTTTTGTACCTCCTTAGCGGGCACGGTGGCACATTCGTATGTGATAAACTGATTGACGAAGAAATCAATATTTAAATGGTTTTCAACCTGAACTGTGTGAATAATCATGGCTGTGTTTTGTCTTGTTATTGCTCGCGCCCAGAGAGGGCCGTGAGTTTGCCGAGTTTTTTATTCAGATCAACGTGACATTCCGAGCCCTTTGAAGCATCGCTTCTTTGGTTCCTGTGGTACATAAAACAATGTGGAGGCGTGAAGAGGATTGTCTCGATAAAGGTAATATTGCTTTTGCCTATTGTTTATGAAGCTAAGATGCTCTTTTTAAGATTGTAGGCGAGCCAGGTACGAGTTCCCTAGGGCACAGAGAAGCTGACCGACTAAGTCCAACCGGGGCAAATGTTTATACAACCGAAAACTTCGACCTGCCCTCAGCCTCGATTCACGCTCCACATAGCAATGCCATAGCGATATTAAGGATAATATTTAGTTAGCAGTTGATGGCTGAACTTGCCTGGTCGAAGCGGAGTAACTTATTGCTGTAATTAATTAGTGGACTGTTGCTGGAAACAATTATGTTTCCCTTTAACTTGTATATTTGTTATTCTTTTTGTTGCTGAACTGACATGCTTTGTGCATAGGGTGGAGGTCAGGAGATGAAGATGAAGGGCGGAATGCAGCAAGTCAGCGAGGCGATGGTGAAATCGCTTGGAGGTCAGTAGGTCGCTAATCAAGCTTTGTTCGGTGTTTATTTTTAATTATTTACTTCTAACGAGTCGCAACTTAGAGGCAAGTACCTAGTGCCGGCCTACTTCAAAAAATAACGAACGCTAGCTGAGGACGCCTAGACATTTTAATTAATTTAGTTTAAATTGTATATTAAACAGTTAACTTAGCGCAGATGTTTCTGCTTTACTTTTTCCGTTGTTATTATTCTCATTATGAACATACAGTTGTGAGAATCGGACGTGTCGCCTTGTCTTCCTAAGGGCTCTTTTTATTATCATTTCCTTCAACCCTATGTGCCGTTAAATTATTATTATTATTATTATTATTATTATTATTATTATTATTATTATTATTATTATTATTATTATTATTATTATTATTCAAGATTGGTACTTAAGTTAACCCATGCTCTTCTTCACTTAACGCTATTACTTTATAAGTGCTGTTCATGTTGTTGTCCGTTTTTATTGATAGGATGGAACTCTGATCGTGGCCGTTCATGCAAGTGCTTCTTACCAATGTTGTTATTTTTATGAACGTTATTTGTTGTTGCCATAATGTCCGATTGTGCTTTTGTTGCAATTAGTGTTACTAGTAGTTGTTACAGCGTGCAATTGTTGTTGGTACCGACTTACTCTAATCGCTGTCGCACTGTCGGTTGCAGACCGGGTGAAACTAAATCATGCGGTCGTCTCGGTTGAGCATTCGAGCCGAGGTGTGATAGTGCGCTGCGTGAACGGCGCCCAGTTTGAGGGCTCACACCTCATCATAGCGACAGCCCCCTCGATGCAGATGAAAATTCACTTCACGCCCTCGCTGGGACCCATGCGAACTCAGCTGGTTCAGCGTCTGCCGATGGGCTCCGTGTGGAAGCTACAGCTCTACTATAAGGTGTGTGATTTTTCTCGTTTCTCCCACAAGCAAATACTGGACAACGCTGACGCTGGTCAGCCGATATAAATCCGGCACCTATATAAGCAAAAAAAACGTTTGTCATTGTTTATATTATTAATCTAAAATAAAATGAAAAATATTTATATACGATCATGCAGAATCGTACGAAGGGTAATGCTTTGTCGTATTTACCACTCATCTACTCAACGCTGATCTTAATACTAGGTTATTTAACTAGACACTGCGTCCGTTGGCGTTTTGCTTAGATTCCGGAACGCGAGCTCGACTCTGTAAACAACTTTTTTTATTTATATATGGCTAAAATAACCAGGTATGTATACTACTCGTTGCTGCTATGTCCCTGTTTTGCAATAAACGAAATAAATGTTCTTTAGCTTTACAGTTGTTGTGTCTTGCCAAGTTCAGGTGGACACACGACTGTCGGGGCTAGGCGTCACCGGCTGGCGAACGTGCAGTGGAGAGGGTAGATACGAGTAGAAACAGGAGAACTTTCGATAGCGATGTCTACGAGAATGTAGTGATAACACTCTACAGGGTGACCGCAGGCGAACGTGTTTTTCCCTCGCGTACTCGGTTAGTCTAAGCTCAATAGACTAAGTCGTTAAGTCAGTGTGTACAGTTCAAGTCCATATAATGGCGACGAAGATGGGATGGACGAACTGGCCGACCCTTCTTCAAGGCTTACTTCTACTTTCGAGATCGGCAGCGGGCTATAGTTCAAACGGCAATAAGTTTACTTGCTACGCAAGAAGGACGTGCCTGTTACTGCTACAACTTCTACTACTACTACAACTACATTTTTTCGGCAACTACATCGCTCAGAAAAATTCCACAGTAGAAAGAGACGGAAGCATCATGGAAAACAAACGAGCATTGCCGCGTCTCGAAAGATTCATGAAAGCAGAGATGCTGTGGTATGGGTGCCGCTTCCGTGAATTAACGAGTACCCCGAGAGCAAATGTGCCTCTAGATCTGCTGAACCATCTCTCATCCTCCGTGTACCAGAAGCTGCGGGACCAGATATTTCCAGATGAGCCATCAACTAAGACGTTTGGCTTAGCTCCGTAGAACCTGGTCGAAAAGTGCAAACGTTGGGCGCTTCTATACCTGCTACTGCAGTCCTAATGTTTCATTTGACAACCTACACAGGCTTTAAGACGAGGTGTCATCCCTTTTAACCAAACTGATGTCCCACTTCTAGCCATAACTGGTGATTTTAACGCCGCAGCCAGCGCATGGGCTTGATCGAAACCACCCAACGGGGCCTCGCAGTCCTCGACTGGTTAGCGGCCGAGAACCTTGTTGTTCTTAACGCCACCTTCCACAGGGCAGGGCGCACTTCATCCATCGACTTGACTATTACCGCGTAGGGTCGAGGCCAACAAGATTTAAACGAAAGGTGCTACAAAAGAAAGAATCTCTCAGCGACCATTTTATCATCAATGCCACGTGACTACTGTCACGATGGGAGAGAAGGCGTGCGATGTCTCCCCAGACAATGATTGGAAGGATTGGATGGCAATACATGCACTCACAGTCCAGTTTAAGGACAAGTTGAAACCAGTGTACTTAAGGCCTAGGAGAATACCTAGCGCCTTCGCCATGAACGTGAAAAAGGAAAGAAATGCCTTAAGAAAGTTGGGTTGCCAGATAAGAAACGCCCGGAGTTTTAATGTGTTTCTTCAACGTCTCGGGAATCAGCCTTCGGAAGACAGGGGATAGCCCCGTATCCATATTCCTCGGCCGGCAGATCCGCAATCTCAGCTAAAAGGGAAGCGACAAGTACCTGCAAAGCCTGCTGAGATGGTTTTCCGATTTAGCGTGGAGGGGGGGGGGGGGTGCTAGTGCAGT
>QVRM01005276.1:0-117400 GCA_003439945.1 Dermanyssus gallinae
GGGGCGAACTTATGTTGTGTTAATGTAATCTACATGCGAGAAAATCTTAACGAATCCAAACTTCAGCTACCGTTGTGCATGCTTAACAATATTTCGAATGGACGTCGATTTGTAAATAAATGCCTACTTGGAATTAGCGAGTATATAGATATGCGCGAACATATATTTTCACAACTTTGACCGAATCGGAGTTCCTTGGTCTTTTCTCGATCACCTTAGAAAATTACGGCGACGATCATGTTTACTTCACAAAGTAGAATAATCATACATACGCACATACAGATAGATAGATTTATTCGTAATCCCGCGGCAGCTTTGATGAAAATTAAAGTCAGGTGGAAGACGACTAATAAAATGTGATTGGCGCTATCAGCAATACGCTCTCCGGTAGAATCTCTGTGTCGGACGGAGCATGCACAGTGTAGATATCTGTATCCATGGACATGCCCGCACTCGATTCCATGTTTAATCTGCCAGCACGCAGGGCATACACAAAAAAGCGCGGCGATCTTCTAGCTTCTCCCAACAGGTGCCCCTGCTTTAAGGCTTAAGTTGAGCCCTTCCCATCCCCCCCCCTTCTCCTGGAATGACATGATGCATGTGTGTGTTCATATCTTTTTAGCTTTAGTCAGTGAAAAGTGGTTCAGAGAAGAGTAATACTATCACACCACAATTGAGCCGAACTCAGTTCCTACTGACAGCGCCGTGCGGGGAAGTTAGAAACGACCGAAACTAAGCAAAGTAGATTAGTGTGAACCCGAATCACCTGATGAAGACACGTATCGAGATACAAAAGATATGACGCAGACGTGCGGGAGGTGGGGGAAAAGCTATGCTGGCAGTGAAGACGTTATTGTCGCTGTTGGTTGTTGTTGTGTTGTTGCTTGCTGTTGCTGATGATCTTGTTGATCACTATTGTGGTAGTGATGGTAGTGATTAGGATAGAGATTCTGGTCCATGTTTGTTATTGATGTTGTCTTTACGGTCGTTTTATTGTTTTTGTTGTTGTAGTCGTCATATAATTACTACTGCCTGTTGCGGATCGTACGAAAACGCCTAACCAGCATTATCTTTACACTCGTTTCCAGTCACGCATATGTACACACACAGGCAACATATATATATATATATATATATATATATATATATATATATATATATATATATGATCCGCGTCTTTGGCCTCCGCATTTCTTTTTTCTTCTCGCAAGATAACGCACTGGCTGGTTGCTTGCTTGGTTTTTGGTCGTCGTCGTGCACAATTATGGTGCGGGGGGTGTCAATGGTGAGTACGACAGATTGATGAGAGCGAGCCTTGCCGAGATAAACCGAGAGAGAGAGAGATAGAGAGAGAGAGGGAGGAGAGAGAGAGAGAGAAGCGACCAAACGGTGGCTGATTATGCGAGCACGGACCGATGCGCGTTGGCCAGGAACACTTG
Organism: Dermanyssus gallinae; assembly: GCA_003439945.1. Classification (NCBI taxonomy): domain Eukaryota; kingdom Metazoa; phylum Arthropoda; class Arachnida; order Mesostigmata; family Dermanyssidae; genus Dermanyssus; species Dermanyssus gallinae. The sequence goes on from QVRM01005276.1 coordinate 1,440, forward strand.
TTGCCTCCAGCTCGTATCATCTCGGCTCTTTTGGCCTTTTTGTTTGCCTCTTGGAAGAAGTTAGCCGGGCTCGTGTAAAAGCCTCAGAAATCGCGCCGATCTTCCGAGCTGATAGATAGCCTATCTATGTGGTGGGCTTTCGAGGCTAAAAGGTCTTGTTTTGGCGTACAATTGGAGAAGAAGTGTTAGACGGATAGACAGAGCTGAAGAGAGTCCGAGAGCGGGAAGAAGAGAACGCTCAAACGAAATGTTATTGTATTTGGTCATTATAAAAAAAACTTTTTCGGGCTGACCCTCAGCCAAGCATAAAATATTACAATTAATTACTATGAAAATCATGATGCAATAGATTGGTATATGCAAATAAAAAGAAAAAATATATATATATATATATATGAGCAACGGGCTTGTTCTGGAACAACGGAAATCATGCCTAACAGTAATACGATGATTCCCTTCGTGTCAAGGAAACTCCTAACAGAAGGCGTAAGCGGTCCCAACGCAGCCCACTTTAACAGTGGAACAGGAAATGTCGTAAGTACTCAAATGTGGGGCGCGCCTACAACTTCAGATTACTTTTGAGACGTTAGGGCCTGGAGGCCCCATGGTGGAAAGGTCGCTGGATCGCGTCTTCGCTTAGCTGAGTGACGCCACGAAAGATAAGAAATCGGGTTGTTTTTCGGCAGATGATTTCAATTTTGATTCTTTGAAACGCAGCGGAGGTCGTAGGTTCGTTGGGAAGATGGGCAAGCAAAGTGGTGGTAGGGTCGTTGGAAGAATGGGACAGCAAAAGCCTGTAGAGACGGAACAGAGTATTTGGTGCAGGACTGCGCAAGTCGCTTACAGCTTTGCCTCGCGATGCGTGTTGCGGCTTGCTTTCGAGTGCCTGCCTTGGCACAGCGCCATGATCGGTTGCAGTGTGCACCTCTGAAAGACCATTGATATATTTTTAAATGTGCGTTTTCGTATAATCGTATGTTCTCATCTGTGTTCCAAAAGTAATCGAGTTACCAATGGTGCCTATATATGTGTGTATGTAGCTGTGCTTGTTTGTGTGCCAGAGCAGTAGAGAACGACGAAGCAGAAACGACGACGACGACGACGGTTTGCTCAGTAAGCCGGCGTTAATCCATTTCTCTTCGTCACGTTCATTGGCGAAACATCAAATTGGCCGGACAGAGGCACGATCTTGATAGGCAGCCCCGGCTGAGCGTGACTCGGGCATCGTGGTCGATGTCGTCCTCGCTGTGTTTATTAGCAGCGTATTCACTATTATCACTACAAGCGTGCTTCGCGACGCCCGTGACTTGCTGGACGGGTCTGCACGTAGTCGTGGTTGATGGGGGAAGTGTTGAGCCATGCTAACAAACGTTGCCAATAATTATAGCTGCTTTTGTTATTCTTGTTCCTTTTCTTCTTTTTGTTCTTCTTGCTTTATATTCCTGTTATTGTTGAAGAATAGTACATATTAAAATTGGCTATTGTTGTTGTTGCATCTGTTGTGAGTGTTGTTGTTGTTTTTATTGACTTGATTGTTGTGGTTGTTGTTTAGCTCAGCACTGGACAGCAGTCCAGTAGCAGATCGAACTACCTGTCTGTTTGAAGCGTTTGTCAGACGTTGTCAGAGTGAATGACAACGTCTCAAGGATGCACGCGTGCATTTGTGATGTGAAAATCATGATCCCGATGTAGGTGATTGTTATGATTATTCGTTTGCTATCGTAGCCCAGTGCCATGCATCTGTTAGTGAACGTAGTAACATTACAGTAGTAACCTTAGTGCAGACAGAAGTAGGAGGTTCCGGATAAATATTGCCAATGTGTATAAAGTACAAAAGTCGAGTCAAGACCTTATATATATATATATATATATGTAGGTTAAGCGGTTAGTAAGCTAACTACTTCTTCAGCCTTTCTTTCTCTTCTGTCAACTTGTTTTTCTTCAGAATCGTAGATTTTGTTTTAAATTTTATCGTTTCGGTAGTATGTTAAGAAATACAAGTGAAAAACCACCTTAGGACAGCAGTTGCGAGCAGCTCTGACCCACAAGGATAAATGAACACCTGCCGCAACTTGCGACTGAGCTTTAAGACAGTAACCGAGAGTCAGGGCAACGCTCTGAATTATGGTTAACCACGGTCACTGAAAGAGTAGTTCTGCAAGCACCACTAGAGGTGGAAGTTTTCTACTAGAAGTGGAAACACTGTAGAAGAGAAATATTTCTGCCTAATCATATCTAGTCAAGACGCGGTATAGCTTATTATATCTAGTCGAAATTGAAAATACCTTCCTCGCAGCGCAGTTTAACACAAATATAAAGGGCACCTAAGAGATTGCTAAAGATTGGGCTACAGGATGAATAACGCTATTGGGATAGATGGGAGAAGGGAGTATTCAACATATATACCTTAACATTTAGATATATGTGTTGAGTACTCCGTAACGCAACATATCAATATATTCGCGTAATGCAGTTTTCAAACGTTATCAATGTATACCAGTTTGGATGAGTGAATAGAGACCCTGGTATAAATGCGGGTATATATATATATATATATAGAAAATATTGCGATGATTTATTAATCATTTACAATACATTTGCACACTCGGCAGTGCTCGGCTTTATAAAAATGGTGGTAAAAAGTTGTCACGTAGAGTTAAGAATCAGCTGTCCGTGTCCTTGCTTGATGGTAGCCCTTGCTCTCATGGACTCGGTGCGAGAGGTATATCCTCAAGGTTTCTTGCAGTGTTAAGATGGTAAGATCGATAAGATTCCTCTTCGTGACGCAGAGCCCCAAGAGCGTACTCGCAGATTTGGAGTCCCGTACACCACTCATAAGGATAGTTATGGATCCGAATCCGCGAGGTTTTTGCGGGTCGGGGAGCGCCGCTCTTAGGTACTCGTTGTCATATTTGGTGATCTTGTCCTGCCGCGCTTTTGCCAGGTCTCTGTTCGGGCCGCAAACCTCGGCATTTAAAACCTCAGACCTCGGTAAGTGTTGTGAATACGAAATCGGGCTTTAGACCCGGTGCGCCCGGTCGACGGAATACTTGCTCACGAACCACCTCATGGCCCCTCTCGCGGAGAAGACGCGTTACGCGATCACAGACGCCGTTATGTCTCTTTATAGTTTGCTTGTGTGTTGTATCGCACATCCGAGCGAGCATAAGTCAACGTCTCAGGCGCATGACACCCGTGCCTACAACGTTTGTTGTGGCCCGGGCGTCCCCTGGCCAATCTGGCACGCATTGGTAGTGCGCTGATCCTGAGCTTTAGTAGGTTTAACTACTTTTTACCAGATAGGTAGGGCATACTCTTAATCCAGTAATGTAGAAAGGGCATTTCGTGTGCTTTTTTAAAATGTCCCCATCGAACGTGTTGTGTAGTTGTTGAGACCATTAATCGGTCTCTTGTGTAGCGGTCTCAATGGAGGTTCCCAATATATATATATATATATATATATATATATATATTTACATATACATATATGAAATATAAGACAAACCATGGGAAAAGCCTTACAAAGTGCCTTACAAAAGGCACAAACCCTAGGAGTGACACTGACAGACACGGTGAGACATATGTAAGATGAAGGAAACCATTAGAAGGAGGCGGGAATTCCCGCGCAACAGGAGGAATATCTCACGCGTGAAAGTAATGATGGCAGCGGAGAGGCTCAAATTAGGACTGTTTCCGGGACTCGCTGGCATTCCGCCCTTGGCAGTCATGGCGCTCTTCAAGAAATACCTGGATGTTGTAGCGAGGGTATTCACTAAGGCGGTGATCTTGATCCCTAAAAGTAACGGAGGACACAGACCCATATATCTCCTAAACACTCTAGCAGAAGGGGTGTGGACAATTATAGAAGATAGACTTGGAGCGTTCGCGAAGCAGCATAATCTCGGCCTGTCGTGTATCATCAGCGCAAGCCGACGCTCTAGACATGCCGCTATCAATGATACCTTCAGCAGAGCCCTTAGGTCATGCGGTCGTCCGTGCATCCTTGAACCCACGGGCCTCTGTGCGGAGGACGGCAGGCGTCCAGATGGGATGACACTTACACCCTTCGAGCGAGGCAAAATGCTGGTTTGGGATGCAACCGTTACCGACTCCCTAGCACCTTCTATGGTCGGTGGCGGCGCATCCGAAGCTGGTTATGCAGCCCATCTTGCGGAGACCAACAAGCTAAGAAAATACTCATCAATTGGGTATCCCCACGAATTCTGGCCTCTCGCGTTTGAGACCTTGGGTGCTCCTGGTGTTCGGACCAGACAGCTAATTCACAAAGTCGGCACTATGTTAAATATGTCAACCGGTGATAGCAGATCGTCGTCCGTCTTTAAAAACGTCTGGATCTTGACGTACAACGTGGAAACGCAGCATCCGTTCGTGGCACTCTTCTGAAGTGGTCTCGGCCTAGCCTAGACGAAGCGGACACGTGATTGTCACAATGCACACCCGCTAGGCCCATTGGCATAGCTAACCTTCCATAATATGTGCCCCACATGCATATTGTAATATACGAAAATAAACTTTTATATACATTAAAAAAAAGCATAATCTCCTATCGGGCAACCAGTATGGATTTCGTAAGAAGAAATCGGTTCGACAGAAATGCAACAAATAGAAGTCGAGGCTAATATGCCTCATAAATAGCCGGATTCATAGAAAAGTTTATTGTGGCAGTTCTTTTGGATGTCAAGAACGTTTCTAACGCTTCTGACAGAAAGATATCCTACAGGGAGTAGAGATGGATGTCTACTCTGATGCTCATAACTCAGGCAAAGACAAAGGAAGAAGTAGAAGCCAGATACCTTAGCGTTCTATTATACTAGACAAGGGCCTCAGGGGCACTAGTCACATCAGGAAGTGCACGGCCAAGACGAGAGCGCTCGTCTAGTTCCAGAGGACTCGGAAAAGAAATGGTCAGAAAAGTCCTACGAAAGAGCCCAAGACAGCGATGCTTAGGATCCTGCAAGCCTAAAGCACAGTGTAGATGCTGAGCAAGGAAATGGCAACTGCAGCGATAAAAGAGAAAGTCGAGCTCGGAGGCACAGAAGAGAACGCATCGCGCCAGCCGCATAAAAAGGTGACAAGGTTAGTAATCAAAAGGGTTTGCAGATGTTAGGACCATGCTGCATGCTGAATGGGTCAGCCAAGACCCACTAGCCCTAGGCCGTTAGGAGAAATGGCGAGCGCCTAACGAATCATGTGGCCGAGGTTCCTTTACCAATCCGACGTGCTTGTTCCAATATCGTTTTTTTTGATATGAGAGGTTTGGAAACGCTAATACACTATCGGTACTGGCAATATCCAAAACCTAAATCCTTCCCACTCTGGGGGGGGGTGGTGAGGATTGAGGCTTTTAGTGGGTGAAAGTTTCATACTAGGTGCTGTTGGTTGCTAGTATCGATCGTGCATTAGCGTTTCCAAACCTCCCATATAAAAAAAGACGCTGGGACAAGCACGTCGGATTGGTAAAGACCACATGACTCATTAGGCGCATGCCATTTCTCCTAATGGCGTAGGATTAGTGAGTCGGGGTCTTGGCTGACCCATCCAACCGCTGGAGTCAAGTCCCAAACGGCTCGAAAGGGGGAACATGCTCCTCCCGCAGCAACAGTGCGTAACTGAATTCACACTTCTCCACAAGGACACCTCATAACAAAGAGGAGATAGATCAGCAAAAAAAGTCCGCAGATTCGTTGGTGGAAATGGCTGGCGACTCTGATACTAACTAGAGTCGCTTTCTGGTTCGATCCCGGCGCGACACAGATTCTTTTACAGCAATATTTTTTTAGAGTTTGCAAAACTGGCTTCGAATTATCATATTTACACACAAATAAAAAAAAATAGATGTATTTTGGTCAATAACCAAGTTAAGTCTAGATAGTCTCAGTTGGACAGTGGCAAAGACGATGACACCTACTGTCATCACCACCACAATAACAACAACACCTATCACAGCCGGAGGCAAGCAATATGAAAGCGTGTGAAAAAACAAAACAACGTGCAGCTTTTTATGATAGCAGAAGTCCTCGTTGAGGAGTCATCTGAGTCTGGCCGTCTTTCTTTCGGTGAAAGAGGGGTCTATGGAGCTGGTGCGCGAGTTATGGTTATCATCTAACGGGGTGTCGTCGGTTCGATCTCGGTTGTTGATCGCATTTTCCTTGAACGACTTCGAGTAGTAGAGTCATTGGCTCTCTATCTTTCTCTTAATACATCTCGCTTCGAGACACGCTTGTTGGACGTTTGAAACGGCAAATATGGACGTTTAAAATGTCCATAATCAAATGTTCTCTGATCTCATTCAAGGTCTTAAGTCTGTTTCCTTTGGATATTGTTTTAATACTAAGAACGCTAACGTCACAGGAAAGCCAGGCCAATTAAATGCTTAGATTAAAATTAAAGAAAGGTCGAGTCTTTCTGAAAACAAACCAAAGAACGAAAAGTGAGCAAGATCCAACGAGTGCAAGGATCTTAATGAAAATGCGAAGCATCATCGTATGGCCCAATTTATATCACTAGTATCGACTCCAGGTTATTACAAGAATTAATTGAGTCACAGTATCGACGAACATTTCAAGACGGAACTTTCGAAAAACTCTGGATACACAGATTAGAGACGTTTTTCGATCCGTATGGAAACTACGTGCATCAAACGTGTGATGCGGTATGAATAAATCCTTATCGACATGTTTGTACCACGATCGTATATAAATACATAAAAGGCTTTGAATAACTATATGAGGAGATCTAGACCCTCTTGCTGCTACGCTACAAGGCCACGAATTGCCGACGAATGCTAGAGGATTTCCGACTGTGCCTTACCAACCCGCGCCTTTTTCCGTTATGCAAGCCCACGGGTTAAGGGACATCGGTCTAACTCCTTAATTAAGGTGGGAAAACATTAGGTATCAAATATCTGGAAAAAGGCAAATATCTTTGCCGACACTTCTCGTTAGTCTACCTGACTATTCAGACGATCAAGTTGTTAAAATCCAGTTGGTACCATGGCTTGCACATATTTGAAGAGTAAAGACAAACATCCAAGACCCTACCTATAATATATATTTAAAGATCTCTTTTCTGACAAGCTCGTTTTTATGCACGTTTTACTGGTGATTTGGAAATATATTATCCAGTGAATACGCCTGATAATGTTGATAGGCAACAATAGACACATGCCCCGTTTGTGGACGGTGTACAGCAGTTTATATGCTAATTTCTAATTCAAAATACGCTACATTTCTTTCAAATCATCACTAAACTTATGCAATACAATACGTAGGTGTTAGAAGTTAAGTTTTATTCTACGAAACCAAATGCGTCTTTATCGACTTAAGTTTTTATCTTTGCATCTAAGTGCAGTTGTTCTACAAGTCAATTGATCGTTCGAAAAACAAATGGTACTTAGGCGACAAAATGGTATCGCTGCGTAACACTCGCGTTACAATATTTCAACCTGCTGGGAGGTAGGATTTTCTGTTTACGTCTAGTAAGTGGTGAACACTATACCAAGTGACTCTACAACTCACGCTGTAGTCGGCTTGGTTTGCCAATCTCAAGTGGTCCGGTGAATCGTCGATATATCTTTTTGCAGCAACGAGCAGGTTTCTTTCTCCTCTGAATTCTAAATATGCTCGCCATAATGAACCGGGAGTTTTTTCGCGGACATCACTGCAGGGAAATCGTCTGCAAGTGTGGGCCGGTAGTGTGGGGCCCCAACCCACTAAAACCCCGCAACCGATCGGGAACTGCATAAGCATAACTTCAAACGATCGAAGGGGGAGAATAGTTTTTAGTTTAGAGAATAATAAACAGGCGCGTCCTCTGCTTCGCTTTGGCAGTACTTGCAGAATGGAGATGTGGTCTTCCCAATTCTGAACAAGTATGACTGGATAAGAACCGGGAATAGACAAATCCATTTGGCATGCCACTGTTCGCACTGCGCGCTTTCGTTAATACAATGAATGACATGAGCACTCGATCTGTTGATGCGTCTAAAACCCCAGTGACCTTCTTATACATTTATATCTTGTAGTCTTTAGTCAAAACAGACGCTTCGAAGCAGGCTAAGTATGATCACAGGCACCTTGTTGCTAAGTCACAGGCACTTTGCTCAAAAGTTCCTGCAGATACTGCAAATACAGCAATCACACGGCATATGAAAACCTAATGTTTTGCAGGGAATGTGGTTATACTCATGAACCACAAAACGTGTTACTATGTGCCTACTGGTCTTGTTAAGTTCCTTTCGTGCTTCGTTGGTCATTGCACCCGTGCCCTAATATTCAGAGTCGATTTCTTTCATCTTCCGCGTCCATAAGCTAATGAACTCTAAGTAAGCTGAAGCAGTCGGAAAATCGAAACGTCGTTTAAGATCTTCTATAAATTGCGGCGTACCACCTAGGAGGTAAACTAATCCATTTTGCGTTGAGCGGTGCAGCCCAATGACACGTTTGAGAAATGCTGGCTTTATGCAAAAGCATTAATATCCATACCACGACGGGTAAGTGCAGATTTTGTAAAGATGGCTATAGCACCAACCATATACAAAGGTGTTCCAATGCAGTCGCAATGAAGAAGCACGTACAACCTGCATATATAAATTAAACTTACATTAATTAAGAGAAATACTAAATGGCGGGCAAGCGAAGCAAACGTCTGGGAACGCCACTGTAGATTGCTCAAAAGCACAATTGTGGTAAACGCTGGCTTTGCAACATGGCTTCTGTTAAACACTATTTTCTGATGAAAGGGGACACGTTCTGACCGCATTTTGCAGGTTGACATGGCATGATTTTTGACACCATCATCGCTTGCCTGGAAGTAACTGGAACGCCCACTATCGTTATTATAGCTATCATTGTATAGGTAGTTGTCATCGATAGTTAATGCTACTTGTGTGTATATATATATATAATAGAGAGAGCGAGAGAAAGGGATAAGAAAATATATATAGAGAGAGCATATGATTGTATGTACGCATATAGGCAAAAATTCTTATTTTTGACACATCAATATACGAAACTTCTAGTTCTGCCTGCATAAAATGTAGAAGGCTTCCAGCGCTACGGGTGCCGTTGCAGTGACATACGGCGGGACCCTCTAGAACACACGTTTCTAAAATGTTCAGGATGAACGAAACAGCAACGCCGATGGCGGACACAACGCAATACACGGCTAGTATGAGCTTTTCGAACTTCTACAAGACCACGCTCGAGTCGCGTTTCTAGTGGCCAAAAGCGTCAAGGAGCTTCAATAATATCTTCTCGACGAAAGCCATGCCTCTCCCCTACTCTCTGAGGTATTGCATAAGCGCTGCCGAGAAGGTAAACGAGTTAGAGCGCCACGCTACAGAATCAGACTTACATGCGAGCTTTCTTTAGTTGTATCCACGCATGCATACCGTATTTCTGGTTACTCTTTAAATGTTTTCTGTACTTCTGAGAGTTAAAAAGTCATATTATACTAGATTGGAGATACAGCTATGGACTTGTTTTGAATCAAAACGGCGTCTACTGTGACATTTGCGTTGACACGCTCGTACTTCACTTTACACTCCAGAGTTTTTGAGACAATTAACAATTACGTCCTTAACAAACGAATGGTCACAAACTACGCTATGATAAAGTTAAAACCTCAATGAGCCGGCATTAAAAATTGACCAGTAAACAACCTAGATTAGATATGAAAATATTAATGTAACTCGGAATTACGTAGTCATGGCTTGCTCCTAGTAGAGCAACTTTAAAACATACTTTTCTTTACATTATAAATTGTTATAAATTGTTGCCGACATTATGACAAATATCATACTACTGCACCGGATTAGTTAAAATCTTTATATGAAAAGCAGTGAACGATGCCACAAGCATATTAAAGCATCATGACTTGGAGACTAATTAGGTGGTGAATAAATTCACTCATAATAATATATTATAAATAAATTATAAACGCATATTACTTTTACGTTTAAATATTGTTTATGACAAGGCGTTACATATGCCTAAATCGTTTTTTTAGTTTATTATTAATTTGATACAAAATGTGCATTAGTAGTGAAATAAACGTTTATAAAGTATACGACAAAGCCAAACGTTTTCAGTCTATTTTAAATTTGAAGGTAATCTTTTGCTTTATGCAGTATTGCTTTATTTGCAAAACTTTTTTCATATATTTTACGTACAAGCTTAGCAAGTTTACTATGCCTGTTTTCATATATGTCGTGCAAAGCAACGTAAAAGCATAATTTCGGCATTCTTAATGGAACTCTAGTTCAATCGAGATGCCTGATCAATTCAATGTCCTGATCCATTAGAAGCAGGTGCCTCACTTCTAAGTCTTACTTTTTGCTAGCCTAACACACTCTTTCACTACGGCAGCTATCAATGCTATGAGGATATCCAGCTAAAAGCTCTAGCAGTGACAGGAATAACAGTAATAACAACAACAGTTCAAGCGGTAGCAACAATACTAACATCATTGGCGATAACACGATGACACAGCGGCAACAACAACAACAACGACAACAACAATAACAACACCACCACCAACAATAACAACACCTGAAATCACCAGGGGGTCTAACGATGAAGATGTTGTTTTGTGGGTTGATAGTCGTCGCCGCTTTTCGTTGCCGTGCGGCTTCTTCGTGCGGTCATCATCATCATCGTCATCACCACCATCATCATCATCATCACCACCACAATCATCAACGTAGACAGGAGGAGCTGCCGCCGCCTCCACCGCCGTAGCGGCCCGCTGGTAGCCGCGGTAACAGCATCAACAGCGAGAGAGACGCTCATCTCCGTTTGGGAGACGGGAGACTGGAAACTGTTGCCGCGGCGTGCAGATCAACGCCTGTCGCATCACCACCGTTCGCTTTCCGTCTATCTTATCTGGCCGCCCTGCCCGCGGTGAGGGGCACAACGTTTGTGTCGTTCGTTTGCTAGCCACAGAAGAGCAAGAAGAAGATGACGACGAGGAGGAGGAATAAGAAAGTGTGGGTAGATGAGTCTACGGGAAGGGATTGCGGGGGCAGCGGGAGGACGGATAGAGAACAAATAAGCGGGAACAGGAGGAAAGGGAAAACGGGGCTCCGGGATCGTGGAGACTCGTTCTACCGACCGCCCGACCGACCCACCGACTAACCAACCAGCCGAGCGGCGAGCAGTCTCCACAGCGCCTGAAAAGGCGCTGCAGAGCGCGCGAGATTACCTTTGTTGTTCTTGCTCAATCCCCTCGTGGTGGTCGTCGGCTTTTTGAGTGACGAGATCCAGTTGTTCCGCGAGATCCTCGACACTCGGCACGGCGGTAGTCGGGACGCTGCACCGATTGCAGACCGATACACCACCACCGCCACCACCATGCACATATGCAAACCACCAAATCAGCTGGCACCATTGTACACTACACACGTGTTCTTGATGAGCTGCTGCTGTTGCTGCGACTGGAGGTGGCGCATAGCTCTTTCAGCACGCTGTTCATGGTTTATTCCAGGCGGCGTTTCGACCATCTGAGAGTTAAGACGGCTAGTTGCCCGTGGAGCAGACAGTTTCCAGACAGAACGCGTGTTCCAGGCCAGCTACGTCATGTGTCATGTAGTGTCCAGCCCCATTAATTGTAGGCTACCGTTGTGGATCTGGCCGTCATCAAGATCTCACGAGACGAGTTGGTTTACGGACCAGACCCACCGCTGGATGCTCCAGAATTCTCTGTTCGCTTCGGGGGCGCATAGGGCCGAGGTAGGAGTCAACCGCACCAACGCGTTCACCCACAGCGCACTAGGAAGCCGCCCACCACAGAACAACTTAACGATCCAACAGGTGGGCACATGTGACATTGACAGCGTCGCCGACGAAGAGCGACAGGGTCCCTTCCAGACATCAACAAACAAAAGTCGTTGCCTTGCCTACGCGAAGACGAGCATGTGTTAAGGCTTTGCTCTGTTACTGACCTCGATTTCTCATTGAGAATAGATTGCAAAAAGGCGCGCGTGGATGAAGAGCCATTTGCACAGTGGAAATGTGCTTGGCAATGGCCCACGACAACGGCCAATGAAGAAACGACCTTATCGTATTTTGTATCGCTCGCATTTGTAGCTTCCGAAACGTAAACACCTAAAAAGGTCCACGAAAAGGCGAGTTTCAAGTTTGCTTATTTTTAGCGTTCGTCCTTAATCTAATAAGGTCACTATGACAATCGCGACGGCCTCATACTTAGCTGATTGTAGCTACAAACCGCTCAATACCGATATTTATATATATATATATATATATACATATATCGAGCAGTGAAATGTATGCAAGCATTATTGAGTAACCAGGGGCGGAATCTGTCCTTGCGTGTGGATAATATTGCTCATTTTATGCAGCGTTACAATTCTCCTTCTATTTCGTATTACGATCGACAACTATAATAGCTACCACTAGGGTAACAACAACATCAGCAACAAGCATAACAACAACAGCCACAAACATAACAACAACAACTATTACTACTACTACTACTACTACAGTGAAGCTTAACAGTAGCCGCCTGGCAGAGGATGGACGCGAGGCGGCCCCTGCCGACTGTTTAGCGGAGAAAAGGACGCAGCGTAGCCCATCGCCGAACGCAAAAGGGACTGTGCTGCTGTCCCGTTGTCAAGATCACAACTAACTCACCGTTTAGCGGACTCTGCTCTCCCGGCATGCAGCAGCAGCAGTTAGAGCAACAACAACAACAACTACAACAGCGGCATCAACAACACCAACTTGGATGCCAATGAATGGCCACGGAACGAATGGTGAACAAGCGATCCAGCGAGCTGTGGATGATGGACAAACACTCAAGATGAACAGCGCGTCTAAATGTAGAGCATCCCCGTCGCAGCCGCCCCCGCCGGTCGCGACGTCGATTGGCGGTAGCAACAACGTAGAGAAAAATACAGATAGAAGAAGACGCGCCATAGGAAAGCCAAGAAAAATAGAGGCCATTTATCGCCCTGCTAAATGTTGTCGCTGTGTCGCGGAGCAGCCACAGAGGCAGCACAGAATCGTCGACACCAACGACGACGACCAAGACATCAACAACAACAACAATCACAACAATATCAACTACAAGAACAACAACAGCAACAACAACAACAACAACAACGACGAGGACAAGGACAACGACGATGCCATTTAGACAGTTGTACTAAAAGAACGAACGATTGTGGTAGGCCAACAACAACTCCGTCCGAGCGGATCATCACTTAACGGTAAGTACATACCGCAAAGGAAACGAGACCTTTTTCCTTCATTAGAGTGCTAGACAGGGTTGCGAATATCAGGAGGCAGTGTCCTTACGTCAAACCCGTACGCAGAGGGCACCCAGAGCCTTGGCGTTAAGACGCACTTGAGTTAAATGAATCGATACCAATACGGGTTTGAAGCGCCAGTTTTAAAAGACACGCCGTCCTACAAACTTCCAGGCCAGTCTAAATGGTACGTTTCCTTTAAATTAGTACGGGTCGTGTAGGAGTAGATCCTTCTTTTGTCGGTTCTAAGCGAGCCCTTGCGCGTATATATATATATATATTATATATATATATAATATATAATATATATACATATATATAAATGTGGATCTGACATTTATATATATATATATATAAAATATGCAGGCGTTGATTTGCTTGGTGGTCGTATCTGCTGTGGATAGATATCATGCGCCTTGACTTAGAAATGTCGCAATCTAATTAGGCTACCGTTACGTAACTACTCAACATGAATGTATACAGCAATAACAGTAGTAGCAGGTAAGCAGAATAGCTGTTCAAGTGAACAGGCAATCAAGCAATGTGAGGACCGACGCAAAAATTTGCCTCTAAACGTACGAAATGTCTGCCGCATGATCGCAGTGGTTTAGCGTGTTGAAGGAATGAAAGCGTATGCAGACTTCCTTCTAGACTTGTGAGATAACTTTGTTAAACTATTACTATGTGAATATAATAATATATACGTTCTTCTGTTAGAATTTGTTATATTTCTTGTAAAGGTATATTACCTACTACTAAATATGTTTTTAAATATAATAGTTCATACTATACCATTCGTGTGATACTATATCTTTACTAACATTTAAGCTTATTTATTAGGCTATCTTTATTACTGAATGACACAAGTAACTGGTCGCATAGTATATACGTCGTGTTGGAATCGAACCAGCGGTTTATGGCGTCGTTGTAAAACCGTCGACACAAAGCTCGCCACCACACTATTCCACCAATATATATATATATATATATATATATATATATATATATATATGTTTATATACTACAGCTTTACTTCATGTGCTAGAGAATAGGCAACGGATTAACTATTCTATCTTTTAAAATCTACACAATACATCGAGTGTTTCACCGAGTAGACGTCGGTCTAGCGATATAAATACTGCTTGATCTTAACACAGCATTTGCTAATATAGGGTGCTTGAAAAATGATCCTCTGAAAAAAAACAGAGTGTTCCAGATATTTACAGATATAATGTGCATTCTAATGAAATGCAACATCGATGAGGTCGTGAACGTTTTCGTTTTTGAAAGCTATAGACGGTACTATATTATCACTTTTTACGTCAATCCGGCTCAATTGCATAATTGCATGCTTCTACGTTGGCGTTCAGTGCACGAAAGGTCGCGGGAGTATTATTTACTGTTTGAAAAATCCTACTGAAGAAATCGAATAGCGTTAACAATTGAAGATTTCAAAGGCCTGTCTTGTTGGCTTGTGGCAGAAGTGTTCTCTCTTTGGCTAATGCAGTAGTGTTCTAAAGCGTCTGGCATTAATATTGAGCGGGGTTGACTAAAACGATAAAAGGTCGAGGCTATGTTAGTAGTCTGCCACTATTTAGCTAACTTATCGAGGACAATCCTCTGCATCTTGGTATACGTCTGCCTATCTGCCGGTCTGTTTGTCTCTTGGTCTATGCGTCTCGTATGTTTCAGTGATGAGCATGCACTCCATAATACCAATTCACAAAATCCCGAAAACAATGATGTGACTGATTAATTAGCACACAATGAGTTGCGTAGCTAATAAGCCAAGCAGACATAGGAACGTTGGAGGTGGTTTTAACGCACATACTACGTACGAAACAATTCATTTGTTTGAGGCGGCGGTGGTGGTGGCAGGTGATGGTGCTGTGGATGGTGGTGGGTGGTTAGGGCATATTTGTGGCTAGTAATGATCACCATTTGATCACAGGCCGGCCAGTGAATATACAAAACACGTTGCTTACTGGCACGCCGCCCGGGTACTCGAGCAACTCGCGCTGCTGCTTGCCCTACTCCTACTACTACTAGAGCTGCAAGTACCACCAGTTGACTACCAACACGACGGACAAGACCACCGTTACTACGATATACGATCTGTAAACTTTTGAACCAAAAAGCAACCTGATGAACTATATTTATTTTTCGTAGATTACAATATGTATGTGGGACACATATTTCGGAAGATTAGCTATTGCCAATGGGCCTAGCGGGTGTGTATTGTTATCGACTGTTACTTATTTCTTGTTAGTGCTGTTGCTGCTGCTGCTGCGCCATAATGGTACCATCCGCGTTGCGGTGCGGGACGCCTCAGAGGGATGAGTACCCCCCCCCCCCATAATGATGATTTGGGGGGGGGGGTGGGGTTCAACACATATGGGTTACAGTTGTTGCTCGTTCGTGCTTCTGTTGGTGCTGTTCCTGTGGCCGTTGCGGGGGCGACGTCGGCGGCGACAGCTAGAGAAGTTCTTTCCGCCGCACTCCACCGTGCCGTGGGTCGCGTCGTAGTGTTTTTCGTCGTTGACTGGTGGGGTTTGTTGCTGTTGTCTTGTTGGGATGGTCCTCGTTGTTATTGTTGTCTGTTATTGCTGCTGCTGTTGTTGTACTTGACGCAAAGTCCCGGTTTAGACAACGGATTTCTATCAATGTGGCATTGTCATCATTATCATCGTCATCGTCACCAGTCGTCGTCGTCGTCGTGTTCGGCGCTGTTGCCGTTACCGCTACCGCTCCTGCCGGCGTTGTCACGGTCGTTTCGAATTTCTCTAGGTTATTTTCGTAGAGAGTGACTGCCGTTTGGCAGTGAAGCTGTTTAGTGGTTGGTGGTCGTGGTAGCGGAGGCGCCAGTAGCAGCAGCATCAAGGACGGCGGTTGCAATGGTCGATGCAAACGACCACAACAGTAGCAACAACGACAACAACATTAAGAACAACAACCGCAACAACAACGACAAAACCAACAACAACGCAACAACGACAACAACAACAATAACAACAACAACAACAACAACTGATGATGACCATTCTATTTGTGGCTGCCGACCCAGTCAGTCGGTGAGTCGATCGTCTGTTGATACCACCATATTGCTGTTGCTGCTTTTAATGGTGATGCTGTTGGTGATTGATAAACGTGACATCGTCACGGTGCGTCTGTTGTGCTCGAGAACCGCTCATCTTCCCTTCGACCGATGGAGGATGGAGACGCGGCCGAAGATAAGCAAACGTTAAGTGAGTAAGCGAGGAGCAAGTAATGAAGCGATTGTAGAACACAGCCACGATTGTGAAATAGGAACCACAGAAATGAATGAGGAAAAGAACAAGAAGAAATTTGATGCCGATGATGATTATGATAGAGATAAGCATCATTATTATCATCATCATCATCACTATACTAATATTAATAATAGTGATGATGATTATGGCAAAGAAAAAAATCGACATTCATTCAACCGTCCATCCATCGCATCCATGCCTTCGACCATGTAATAATAATGGCCAATGCTGGTCGTCGTCATTCACACGGACATCAATCACACAAATCGACATAGCTGCCTACATGCCCGGCTCTCTAGTTAGACGGTATGGCGTCAACTTGCTTTAACGCAGTGCCATCTCGTTCATCATGAGGCTCAGTTAGCCCGAGCTGCCACTGCTGCAGCAAGGGGAACGGGGCAGTAATGCGACCAGCATGTAAGTACCACTGTCAACAGTACCCTACGGCCTTCTAGTAGTAGCAGCAGCAGCAGCATCAGTACTGTTAGGTTAGCTAACGTAAACTGTAAGCCTGTGAGTACAGGGCACTGGGCAATAGTCGCCGCGTAGTCGCAGCCGTTACGCAGCGCAGGTTCTGGTGGTTGTCGCCGCACTGCCTACGATCGTAGTTGTCACGTCATCACAGTCTCCATGGCCTCAGTCACGTTAGAGTGGATTCGAAGATGCGTAGCGATACGCCTGGCCCCGACAGGCCCCGCGTTTCTCGCGCTAGCCGCCTCGGCACCCTGGCCTTTTTTCATGTCCGTAACGGACCGGTTTGTCGCTACATTTGTGTATAAAAACGAATGCAAGAATGAGAAAAAACGAATGCGAGAGCGACAGCAGCAGCAAAAGCAGCAGGGGCGATGTTAAAGATGAGGAGACACTGAGCCACGCTCCACGAGAGCATCTACCTTTTCCGCGCTTCTTGGGCGTCGAGTTCGTTGATTGTTTCTTGCACTTTGCTGTATATACATATATACAAACACATATACATGTGTGTACGTGTGTGTGTGTGTGTGTGCACGTTGGGTGAATATGAAGCGTTAAGCGTTTGCCCACGGTACCACGGGTTAAGTATGGCTGATTCAACAGCGCGGCAACGAGATGGATAAGATGATGGATGATGGATGATTCTTAACAACCAGCAACTGCTCACTTGAAACGCCGAATTGATAAGCGACAGTAGACAGCTACTGATGATGAGAGAGGCACTGTAGAGGATACGGGCTGAGAGGCGCAGTCAACGACAGCAAACGAGGGCTCGCCAGCGAACAAGTTGAGTGAAAAAGCGTAGATACTG
The DNA here is from genome assembly GCA_003439945.1 of Dermanyssus gallinae. Taxonomy (NCBI): domain Eukaryota; kingdom Metazoa; phylum Arthropoda; class Arachnida; order Mesostigmata; family Dermanyssidae; genus Dermanyssus; species Dermanyssus gallinae. Next base: position 19,300 of record QVRM01005276.1, read on the forward strand.
CAATGTGCTCTACCATTAGTGATAATGCTGATGACCGGGCTCACCCTCAGAAAGTCAGTGCGGTCTGCGCCCTATGAATGTTGTTAGTTCTCTGTAAAACGCCCAAAAGTGATGAAAGTCTGCACTTTGTCTGCGTGTTTCTTGGTCTGCCGTTTGTTCGTTCGTACGATCGTGTGCCTCCTTATGTGTTTCCTTGCCCGTTCTTGTTTTGTTCTGTTTTCTTGTGGTAAATAACTTGTTTTATGTTTTCTTTTAACAAGGTGTAACAACGTTTTTATTTCTCTCTTCTTGTCATTTTCGCGTCTCGTTTCGCTTTTTTGAGCTCTACCAACTCTTTTTTCATCTGTAGACGTTCTGTCTCTGTGCCATCCGTGTCATCTCTTACCGCCTCCGCGTGCATGGATGGCGTTGAGCGGATGGGTGACACCTACTGCCGTAAGCGTTTACTGTCAGGCGTCTTTACATTCGTTCCGCTTGCCTTCTCAGCTTCTCGCAGACTGTTTCATCTTATTTGGTCGCCGCCACAGCGACAGACGTGCGTGCTACACGTTCGGTGGCGATTATGATGCTAGCAAGGATGACGGTGATTGTATGATGGTGTGATGGCGATGAAGATTATAGCGGTGAAGATCTCGGGGCGGTATGCGTGTTCACGTACGTACGACGGCGAGCAGGAAAAGTTGTGGTTGAGATACAGGAACGGTTCTTTTTACATCTAATCTAAAGACGCTTTCCGCTAACCCCAACGGTCGACGGTGGCGACAAGCTGGGCTGAGCCGACGACGACAACGACGAATACAAAAGGGCAGCCACCAAAGACTTGTGGGTTGTCGCTCACGACAATGGCGTCGTTGCGTCGACGGTGAAAGACGACAAATGGAGACGGGCTGGATCGAAGAGGAGGACGAGAGATCCCGGAACGAACGAATGAACGGGCGGGTGGGCGAGCGAGCGAGCGGGCAATCGCGGCAGGAATGCTGGAGGGTGAGCTGGAACAGTAGTGCCCCGATGTGCTCCGCCGGTCACCTCCCGAAAGCGGACACACACACACAATGGCAGCAACAACAACGGCGGGGCCGATGTCGGGGACGACGATCTGCACGATCATCGTTGATGTCTTAACCGTACGCGGTGGTTTCATTTGTCTCCGCGTCTATCAGCTGCACTGAAACATGTAGGAGTACGTATATATAAATATATATATATATATATATATATATGGACACATGAAGCAACAACACGGCGGCAGACGGAATGTCAGGGTATCATGTTGACAAATGAAACTGTCAATCTTTAAGACAAACAAAGACTACGAAACAGCCGAAAGAAAGTATATGCACCGACAAGCCACACAAGCCCTTTAATATATATATCTCTCGCTCTCTCTCTCTCTCTCTCTATATATATATATATATATATATATATATATATATATATACATACATATATGGCTTGTCTGAGAGAAAGAGCCTATTCGTTCGAGAATGCACTGCAACGGATGTTTCTCTATTAATTGCTCCAGAACTATTCCCCAGACGTAAAATTGGCATTTTTTGATGAGGCAAACCGATTGGTTTTCCATCATGAGTGCCATGTTCGCTCTAACCACCCATTAACAAGCTTCGCTTAAAAACTAAAAAAAAATTAACTACTGCTGCTGCTTTTGCCGCCGATCGAGGTCAGAGCACATTGTTTTTGGCCCAGTAGAATCCGTTGGGTTCGGGTGTAGTTATTGTGATACACACATACAGAACCGGGCAAGCTCGTCGACGCAGTAGCAGCGCAGGAGGTCAGCAAGGCCGACTGGGATTGTTTTCTGTTACGCATACAGGTTGCTCTCAACAGTATATTAGGTTGTTTACCGGCACATGTACTGCAGTTGAATCTATTTGTGTGAAGCTTTTGTTCTCACGACAGTTGCTGCACGCATATTGTGTTTGAGAGCGGTATATATATATATATATATATATATATATATTATATCACACGCTAAACCAGAAGTAAACTGAATTTAAGCTACAGAAAGAAGACATTCGTTTGATTATGTTAGTCAACAAGATTATCTGACCAGTCAGCCCATCACCTCGCAAATTGCAGCTGTAATATTTGGTGATCGCAGCATGTTCGTTACCATTTAAGCGTTCTAGTTTGGGAGAGGTCTTTTTTGGTGCTACACGGACGCCTACTTTGGATTTAGATTACGCTTAAACGGCACCGCATACGCGTTTTTAGTATATTTCATATTAAAATATATTCCATTTTATAGAAAACGGAATCACCAGATAAACCGAATATAATATTTTAGGTTAAATTAAAGAGGGCATACTGTTTTTTTTTGGAGAACCTCGCTACCGAAGAGCTATATATATATATATATATATATATATACAACACCGTTAAAAGTTTGTATTGAATGTCAGTCGAATGTTCGTGAAGTTTGTGTGTGTTCTTGCAGACGTGTAAAATGAGAGTATTCTCCCCGGCGTTGCGGAACATGGACATAGTCGAAGACGTGGTTCTTATGTAAGCAGTCATTCTTTCGGGACGGGATCCAAACGGACCTGTATGTTTATCGAGGTCGGTGGGATCTTCGTCCAGTTTGATGATTGCTGGTGCTACGAAACAAGTCGATGTGACGGCGAAAGACAAGGACAACGACGGCGACATGATCCTGGCACAGCATCAACTCGTCCAGCAGCGCCATATGCAGTGAAGGAAGCGGCATAGAAATTCGGCGGCAGAAATAGGTATAACAACGGTAATAGATTGACAGCACGGCGCACAGTAATTCAAACAACCGAACTAAATTGTCACAACGACAGTGCGGCCAAATACAATGCCACTGACATTTGATAATGCTGTTGGAGAAGCCAGCTAGTGTGAACCGACTTATAGGATTAAAGAGAAATCAAAAGCACTAGCAGCAAAATACCAGTTGCACCAATACTATCGATAGCGATATCAGAAGCAATAGGCATGATGACACAGAAAAGGTGTAACAACATTCAAATTATTATACACACTTCCCATTAGCAACAATAATTATAGAACAGATGTGCCAAATCGTATCGTTTTAGCAAACAGTATAGCAACAACAAGTGAGATAAACGAAGAAAAACGACACCACTCAACAAAATGGCATGACATATTAATAGCCACTACAGCTCCACCGTCAGAATAGCCTTCCGCCAAAAGCTACCCCTGAGTATACGGCGGGGAACTATGGCTGCACTTCTGGCATCTTGTCGAAGTGGATAATGTGCGGCTGGAGTGAGGCGCTTTAGGATTAAAACTCGTCAACGAGTGAGTCCCGGTAGCATCTAGGCAATAGAAATCATGAGAGGCCCTGGGGCTCTTGATAAATAAATAAAACACATAAGGTCAGTGAAAACAATCCTTGCAGAACATCATAAACTGGGCAACCTGTTTATCCTACCTTGCACACCGGGTTTAACCAGCCTGCGTGGGAACCAAATTAACTCTATATATACACCTGGTATACTGGTATAACTAGCAGTAGTAACGAGGTTTAAAAAATTTCGGTGATAGTGTAACCCAGGTGATCTTAAATAATATCATTTCCTAAATACTTAACGCTGTACAAATCTCTATAAGGTCATTGAATTTCTGATTTCCTGCTTGTAATCTGAAGCTGGGCAAGTTAAAAAGCTCTGAGAGACTGAGAAAGTGTACGCGAGTTGGATATTTAGGGGTTATGATCTGTAACGTTAAATTACGGACGGGAACATCAGCGCGCATATACGCGGACACTAAGCAGCGTTTTGTTTTGCGAAGAAACGAGCGAGTAAATAAATCGCTCTCTCAATAATAGACAGCACGCCGCAAAGTATATAGCGCAGTTCTGCAAATAAAGCCTACAAACGCACCGAGCGTAGTGTTACGTATGCAGGTTCACGCCGCCCGAAGCTTTCAAGCCTTCGGCGATCATTGCCTTGTAGGAACCACCTCCGACCTACCGCTTTAATTTTTGGCTCAAAATGGAATGCTGGACGTTTAATGTAATTCTCTATCGAATTGTAAACACAAGTCTCTTATTACACGGCTTCCAATCACATCGTGTATAACTTGAACAATGCATTTCCTTACTGAAGAAGCAAAAATAAGTCCAGTACGAGCACGGGATGTGCGGCAAAAGACGGAAAAGTCGACAAAGACAGCCAACGACTTCGTACGCCTCAAGCCCAATACCTACAGGCCACGGCAGGAGAATACAAATTATTATGTTGGTGGCCGCTTTAGTCGTCCTGTACAGAAATTCGTTGCTAGTGCAGCAGCGGCTCTCGTTCTTGCCGGAGTGACCCCGAGGGATCTGAACGCTGCTGCCTGTGGGATAAACCCGACTTCAAAAATTGACCTGACGAGGAACGTCAGTGCTCAATCGACCGCTGGCAAAATGACGATCTACAGCAGAGCGGTCTATGCGCCAGCCTCCGCACCCTGATCCCAAATATCAGAGGCTGGATCAACTGACCGAGAAGAGAACTTACATTCTACACTGCCCAGAGTCTCACGGTGACTTCCAGTACTACCTGTTTAGGGTTGGAAATACCTCCAGCCCCACCTACGTTCACTGCGGCAATGAACTCGACTGCACCCCGGAACACGCCGTGTTGAGGCGTCCAGCATGGCCGCGGCAGCGCGCACACCTAGTGGAGTTGTCAAGGAACTTGATAGACCTTTTGACCTACATAACTTTATGAAGAAAACAACAAAATAAACATCTTATTGGAACAAAGCGTCGCAGTCGTCTGAGAATTTACTGCAGGAGAAGACAAGGGCCACGCTCCTAATTCACTCGCGCCTCCCTGTAAATATCGGGGAACAGTAGCAAACACGACTAGTGTTCAGTGGGTTTTAACTTCACACTACCGGCCCGCTTTCGCGACGCGATGTTTGTATGTGCAACCGCATTTTCCAGTTAGTCTTTCAAAAAAATTATGAGCACGGAATGGCTTCACTAACGGTAGAAGCTAAGCGAAGTCGTATAGTAATTTTCCACCAGCCAAAACTAGGCAGAATTCTGATTATGCCTAGATTTCCGGAAGAAAATCTGCAAATCCCAATAAAACAGACCTTCTTTACTTGAGAAATTCCTAACCTTGGACCTTATTACTTTAGCAATTGTTCGTCGTAAATTATCGTCGAGGCTAGTTAAATAAATTAAATGCTATAAAATATGTCATGGTTACTCCTAAATGTATTAATCATTAAAAATGTTAGTATTATATTTCATATTATTGCAATATTTTTTAGAAAATTTCAAATAAATTCCCTGACGCGTTCGCTTTTGAGATTTTATGTTAGCTGGGGTCAGCTCTATGATTAGGTTCCAGCTAGGACATACGCTGTGACAGCAAATGTTCAGATGGAAACAAAAGAACACTGCAAACGATAAAGGGCCTTAAAACCAATCGTGTTCCCGTTCCCCGGACTAGGAACTGCTTACGCAAAGCATCAAACAGTCAGAAAGGGGGCGAGTCTACAACTCCTGGCGGCTTTGTTTCCCGGGAATCACAGCGAGGCGTCAGCGAGTTAGTAGGGAGGACCTAGTGTTCTCTTGTAGTATACTCTTAAAAACATGTGTCGCTTGATTCCAGAAATGTGTTGATTTGTCACGTAGGTTAAAAGATGTCATGTTCCATATAAACTCAAGTTGGTGCGTGCGTTGCTCCACTCATGCAGGACATCTCCGCATGGTGTTCCGGGGTGTCCTCGAGCCCATTGCCGTAGTGGACGCACGTCGGGCTGGGGGCCTTCCCGATCTTAAGCAGGTAGGACTGGGAGTCGCCATGACCGGTAAGAACCTGGGTGGTGTAGAATGTGCGTTCTCCCCCAGGGCAGTTGAGCCTATCTTTGATGTTTGGGATCAGGGTGCGGGGGCTGGTCCCCTGGGCACTCTGCTCTAGGCCGTCCCGCTCTTCCTGCTAGAAGTTGATTTTGCGCTAACGTTCTTTGTCTTTTTCAAGGTCGGGTTTATTCTATAGGCGGCAGCGCTCGGCCGCCTTTAGATCCCACGGGATCATTCCGAGACCGAGAGCCGCTGTTGCGCTAACTGTCCTATACGCTTCGATTATCCTGAGGGCTCCGACCCTCTGGGTTTAATGCAGTGTGTAGGTGGGCTACTCCGGATACAGGGCAACTGACTCGGCCGCGGACATGATACGTCTCCTCAGCTGCCGCGGTTCGTAGGTGAGACGTGTGAAGTCGCATGAGACGTGTGAAGTCGTTGACAATAACCGTTGCTTTCTCCGTCATCCGCCGTACGTGTCAGTACCACGGAGACCCTTGTCAACCCCAAAGTACGTCACGTTGTTAAAAAGTGCGATCTCTTGGTCGTCTAGGCGACGATGGAAGAGAGGCATTTTCTTTGTTCCGCCAGGAGTATCTCCTCGCTCTTGGCAGGGGGCGAGAACAAACCGCGCTTGTTGCATCTAGCGAGCGACGTCAGCGAGTGTCTTACTCGCACGGCCTTGTAGCAGGTCTAAGGTCCGAGCCTGAACGGTTAGGACAAGGTCGTCAGCGTAGGCAGGAGGCCAGCCCTGGGAGAAATCCCTCCGCCGCAACACGTCGTCGCAGGTTATAATCCAGAGCAAGGGACCAAAAATGGAGTCATATGGCACCTCTGCAGTCATTTTACAAACAGTTCCGTGAGGCTGGATCGTCCTCCAGTCATGTAGATAGTTAGGTGTAAACTTTCGTACAAGACTACCCTTGTCCTTTGGAGAGTCTTCAGGATGACTCTCCACGGTGGGCTGTTAAAAAGTTTTCTGACATCCAGTAAAATCGCGAGGAACAGATTCCGTCTTCTAGGCGGGACCTTGCGTAAGAGTTCACTTTGTGATGCCTTGGGAAGAGCACCGATATTGCTTCCGAGGCTTCTTCCAACGTAAGGGCCACCACTCTGTTTGTAAGGCGGATGCCGCCAGAGTAGATTGACAGCATTCTACCCAAAGCACTATAAAGTGGGTTCCTTCCCGGACTGATCTTTTCTGCGAGTCCTTTCTAAGAAAACTCGGCCTCCACTGAGGTCACAAATGCTTTTAGTGGTCTTTTGAGAGCAGTCAAACAAGTACCCTTTCTTTTTTCTCAATCCACATTAGCGTTCGAACATGAGCGGATATTACAGCCTCGTAAAACTATCTTCAACAGTCTGCAGAGGTGCCACAATGCGTCATACGCTGTACCATGCTAAGGGTACCGATTCTCTTTTGTTTGCCACTTAAATAAATGCGTCGCAGAGGACTAGATATATTATGGGACCACTGGGCAAACAATGCTACGGCTAATACTAGAAGTGTCCCATGTTTCCAGAGAGATGCCCACACAATCTGGTCTTTAATTTCCAGTAAGTTCAAGTTATCTAGGCTCTAGAGTCGCCGTGACTTTTGCTCTCCGGGGAGAGCCCTTCTTAAGCCCCTGACTCTTTATAAACAGCTAATAATGAAATAGTTTGACAATAACTGCCCCACACCAATTGTGCTGTAGCAGACATACCACCTATTCGAACGGTTTTCTAGTCGTTTACAAGAGGATTGAAGCTTTTGCTTAAATGTGCAAATAAATAGTTAGAGGACAAAACAGCATTCAGGGTGTTTTGCTGAACGAACTTCGAAAACTTGTCCAGTCCTCCCAGACCACCATAATAGCTGTCTTCGGAAAGGAGCAAGAAGTTTGAATTATTCGGAATAGTGAAGGCTAAGACTAGGACAATGAACCAAAGCCTTAAAAACCTTCCGTGTTTAAAAACGGCGAAGATTCGGTACACGTTAAATTATGAGAAATTTCGACTGTTGATACCTAATAATACCCAGCAAAACCTACCATTAGTGCGCATTAAAGGATTATGCGTGAAGTACTAGTAAGAGTACGTATGGCATATAATAGTTGTTAGAGTGGTTAACAACTTTAAACCGCGTTCAAACATTGATATTGGGTTTCTTCATACACTTAGACGCACACTGCTTGCTTAACACGCCAAGCTCTGTTTTGGGATATTGGTGATAAACCAGATTTTGGCAGAATTTTGTTTTGCTGTGGACAGTGTAACCTAAAAACGTTGTACCACTCGATCGTCAGATATATAGTGACGCTAGCACGTCGAATAAAGCAAAGATGAGATTCGCATAGAAATTAAAATGTGTAGCTTTCAACAGGGTACATTTGTATCAATTTATTCGCATATTATTTGCATGATCGTTTTTATATGCATCGGCTATAAAAAATGTAAAAGTAATGCTCAAAAACCCACCTAATAAACGATGATTGGATTAAAAATGTCAAACGACGGAAATAACTGACGACATTTTAATTCCCGGCTTTAATAAATTGGCAGCTACTACATTAATGGAGAGACTGAGAGCAGGTATCGGCGGTTAGGTTGATTACATGACAACACGTTGAAAGACCCATATAGATAAAAATGAGCAAACCTTTAATAAAATTTAGTAGATTAGCACTGAACATGTTAGGAGTGAACAATTGTTTCCGCGCAAACGTGTAGTCACAGGTTATTCTCCAACCTAGAATAGGCCTTGCAAAACAATATACTCCGAAGGGATGCTGCATTACCTTGGTAAATGTCGAGCAATAGATTATTATGCGCTTGAAAGGCTAAGGCTCCTTTTTTAATTTTGTTTTATTTTGTTGACTCTCAGCCAATGTTTAACTACAGGACTGCTTTTGCATTGCTTCGTAAGATAGACCCCATGAATACAAATGTGCAACGGTGTCAAGCCCGTGCAGGTTAAGGCACCTACCCACCCGGTAAATAAGCTTTTGCGTAAGGGCCTCTCGTTGTCCCAAACGTCAACAAACAAATTGGCGGATAACCAACGCTGGCGTATTTCTTGCATTTGTCAGCCTCTGCCAACCTGAAAGTATGACCTGCTCGGTCCGCATCTGCGCTGACAATCAAAGGGGCTAATGAGTCGGTTGCGGCTGCGTCCCAAACAAGTATGCAGCCACGCTCAAAGGAGGTCAGATTGAGACCGTCAGGTCTTGTTCCGTCGTTCCTAACTGAACCCGGTCGTTCCACTACACGCGGAAACCCGGAAACTCTCAGTGCTGGACTACGGTGTAATTTAAAGCGTGCTCGTCTGCCCATGGCTCATCATGACAAGTCATGATGCGCCAATGGGTCCCCATGATCACCACAAAGACATCGGCGAGGTACAAGTAAATCAACACTAAGCCTCAGTCCTGCGCCAATGCGTCTTGTCGTCCAAAATAGTCTTAGTTATCGGACAGAGTAGGGCATGTAACCAAGCTCCAGTACATTGACTACTAATAGGTCGAAGCTTGGCTTTGTCACTGGCAGAGGTAGGTCTATCAATGAGGCTTGCTAATCGCTTTCCTTGCAGGGGGTTGATCAACTGCCTTAATTAGCCCTATCGTCGGCCTGTTCAGTGTTACAGGGTTACCGCCCATCAGTATTCAATACTGCCCTAACTTATTCCGCAGCCTGAGTCAATGAAGATACGATTGCGGGTTCTGTCATCAAATAAGTCAATTTCAGGTCAGAAAACAGAAAAGGGACATGGAGACTGTGGGGGGAGAACCAGCTCCAAGATGCTTTTTAGGTGGTGAGACACCACACTGGGCAGACGCTTAATTTGTGCAAAGCCAGACTCATGAAGGTAAAACTAAATGTGCTATCTCTAAAGCTCCTAGGGCCCTAGAACGTCTCGAGAAGGTACTCGAAGGCAGGGGTAAGGCCGATCGAGAAGTTAGATCAACGGATGAGGGAAAGTTTGAGCAACTTAGAAAGGGTAATAAAACTTTGCGAAGTAGGGAGGAAAAGTAGGAAGGGGATTTTTTCGAAAATACATAAACAAACAAAAGGGCCCGGATCTTTACGTCCGTTACCACATGTGTTGGAAAAGGATAGGACCAAGGAACAAGAACTCAAACGAATAGACATAAATATCGAGAATAATATAAAAAGAGCAGCCACTTTTGAGGAGCTGGTTGAAGCCGCCAAAGGATATCGACCTGAGAAATTAAACACCAGGAGACTATCACTGATACACCTAGCACCCAGAGGGAGGTTAAAATAGCAGTTATAAATAAAGGGTGGCAATCGAATCTGACCTCTTAGTTGGAAATATATAATAAAAACCACAATCTAGTAGACGATTTCGAAGAAAATATCTCGCTTTTAGGAGACTGGATGCTGGGAGAGGTTTCTCTTAGGTGGGAGGTTAAAGGGGAGGTAATCTTTTACAGCTGCTACTTCCTCATAACAAAGAGGAAATTAAATTTAAAGAATTTATCGATACACGTGTCCAGAGCGCAGGAACACATGTAGGCACAGAGTGTGGGGATCACTGGGGATTAACGCGACCGCATCACATTGACAACAACAAACCAAGCTCTAACTTTACAGGGCTGGATGCCTAAGAATAGTCTTCTGGTTTTCAATAGCGGGAGGGTTCTCACATTTTCTAGGGGGAGCCAGACGGCCTTCATCGACCTAACAATGGTCAAAGAGGCGGCCCTTTTACTGGTGGCGAGCGAAGGAAGCGGTGGAGACTATGCATAACCTAAGATAAATGTGTTTCACTATATGCGTCTCCCACACATGGGATCACACTCCGGTCACACATGGGGTTACACTCCGTATGGTGTTACACTCCGGAGGGAGGATTCCCTAGGTTGTGGAAGAGAGAGAGGGCTTGGAGGGTGGTGTTCTTGAAAGGCAGATCCACCCTAGGGGCTCTGAAGAACGTATTGCAACGGGCGGGTGAGAAGACCATAAAGACTTTTAAAATGAGGAGATTCGTTAAATCGTCTGGATGTCTAAACTGCTTCGAACACAATTAATTGGAAATTAGTTGTAGAGGCGATACAGAGGAAAGGCATTTCCCCTACCTCCGTCTTATAGTTTCATTCTACCGACAGAAGTTTGGCTGCAGTAAGTCAGGAATACGAAGTCATTGCCATACTCCGGATTATAGGATCCATGCTCTGCAATATAGCTTATAGCGAGGCTCTCGAGATCCAAGATCTCCCCCATGAGGTGGAAACGTTGGCGAATGCTGACAATCGTGCACTCATGGGTACGGCCAGAAGTGAGAGAGCCCTTCTCGGCACACGTAAGGTACGTGGTCGAAAAGGCCCACTGAGTTTTTCTAAACCCGAAGCGAACCATGCTTAAGGTCAGTGGGGTGTCTGAGGAAAAAGGAAGACTTCTCGCTTTGGTGGCCAAATCGATGTCGTTATACACAGGCCTAGCTTGGAAGTACATGGCAGTTCGGATGGTGAGAATAAGGGGAACACTGAAGATGGTCCAACGGATGCTGGGAGTCAGGGTAATCCGGGCGTATTAGACCGCCTCGACTGAAGCTCTTCTGAGCCTCATGTTTTGACCAGATACTTTCAGCTCTAGAATTATATGTTAAGGATTAAGAAAGCTATCAGCGACACCCGCGTAGTATGGACTCTAACGTAGAGCATATTGTTTTGCGATATGATGCTTCTGCAATTTTGCCTAATCCTCGCGTCTTCCCTAATTCTAAATCCTTAGTCCTTCCCATTCGTTCGCACCCCCTAATCAGATGGTCTACCGTTTCATCTCTCTTCCCGCATATCTAACAATTCGTTGTTTCTAATTTCTCGCAGTTACGCTGCACCCTCGTGTCTAATATACCGGCTCTCGCATCCGGCAAAATACATATGCATGTACCAATGCTTTACATACCAATTAAATGCAAAAATTCGGTACATGCTATACACTGCTATCCTGCAATGTTAATTGAGTAAGTCGCTTCAACTTTGATTGATGTCCAGCCACGTTTATTTAGTAAATCCAAAAATAAACGGTATTTAATGCTGCTGCAAAGTCCCCGTGAACTTCGTGATTTGCACAGCCACTTAAGAAAAATGTTTTTGCGTGCGGCCGTGCGTCTTTTTGAGCTTAAGATTGTGCCAATGTTGAGCTACAGTCTTAGCAGGGTGTGAGACCATCTCTCAGCGGCAAATTTTGCACAGCTAGAGAGGTGTTTCACAATATATATTAAACGGGTTCTTTGTTTGCCGCGGACGGCAAGAAGCCGCTTCGTGTACCTGCTGGCGGGTTGCGGGCCGGCAGTGGAGACAATCAGAGTCAGGCTTAGGTCACCTATTACAGGACCACTTCAGCAATTTTTGTTGGAGTGGCAGGGAAAAGTGACCGAGGCCTCGGCAGAGGTCGCGCAGTTGGATGTGTACCTCGCCAGGGAGCGTTGGGATGGAATGGCACGCACGAGCCAGCACGTGTACACAAGGTACATTGTGCATGGCTATCATCACTTAGTATGTTCGACCCAATGATTTCACCAAGTTAGCGATCAATGTCGTTGCCGGTTCTACTCGCAGATATGCGCTAAATACCACGTAGCGAGCTGCCAGACCCATCGGCGATCTTTGCACTTTTTCGCCCGGTGGGACGGTCGCTAAAGTGTTCAAATTGTATATAATAAACTGTATTTTAATTATGTAACATCTTGAAATGCAATGTTATTGCGAAATAAACAAATATATATATATATATATATATATATATATATATATATATATATATATATATATATATATATATATATATATATATATATATATATATGTACAGGAATCGGGCAAGACTCCCACTCGGACACGAGTGATAGATGAGAAGTGAGCCATCGGCACCGTGGATTTAAACATTCACATGTATATATATATATACACCTATATATAAGAAATATGTTATCACTGTACATTATTAATTTTTAAATTTTTACGGCATCTGATGTCATGCTCAAATGTCTGGCACACATAAACTAAGCGTCGCTTTTATCTGCAATTTATTATGACGTAGTTTGAATGATTTTTCCAGGATGACACTCCAAAATTTAGTGTGGCGCTATTTGGCGGAAATTTACTTATATACTTACTTATTTACTTATATATATATATATATATATATATATATATATATATATATATATATATATATATATATATATATATATATATATATATATAATTTTCTAAGACTAAAGTAATCTAAGTTTGAAACTTTTGTTTTAAAAGTGTATGTGATGCACCGTGAACCCACGGCCGGCCATCCTTTCCAGTTTGTTTTGTCGATTTTATATATATATATATATATATATATACATGTATTAATGCCTTACTTACCAATAAAGTGCAAAACTGGGACTATTAAAAACGGTTTTCAGCGTCAAAACCACAATAAAACAATTTATGTAGTAAAATTTCGTACGTCACATTCGATGCATGCTATACAGTGCTGTCCTGCAGTGTTACCTGAGTATGTCGCACCAATGCCGGGAACCTACACAAAACTTGTGTCTGTGAAGACTATGTGTGTTTAGGAAACAAATGTTAGCACTTTGTTGACCAATCAGCGACCTAATGTTGTATCAATTCAGTTGCAAAATAAAGTTTTAGCATACGCATATCACAATACTTGCTTACTTTGCGAAAACAAGGCACTTCGATGTTTCCATGAGCAACGTGCTTACACCAGTTGTCAAAAGGTGTGTTCACGGCGTCTCTTTTTTATTTCATATACTTTCATATTTTCGACGCCTTTATGTGCTATTTTTGTGTCTTATTACGGCTTTGAAATTTACGGTAAAGTAAAAGTCGCACTTGTCACATATTTGATATTGCAGGCATTGTAAGACAACTCGGCTGTAGACTTCTTGAAAATACGTCTTTCAAGCAATTTACATTTTTTTAGAAGTTGTTTTCTCGGTGACTACTCAGTTAGCGCCGTATGCAGGAATATAATACACTAATAAAACTGTAAACGGTGCAGCACTTCCATAATGAGATGACTGTAACTGTCAGAGGCGCTTTGTAGATAGGCTTTAGAGCAGGCATAGAATAGAATAAAAATGTTAACTTATTCATATGTTTATTGTCAAAAGTTGAAAAAGCACTGGAGAGCTTTCGCATTTCTTCGTGAGACATTGCTTCGTAAGACGGACCCCATAAATACAAATGTGCAACGGTGGGGCTCGAACCCGTGCACGAATAAATCTTCTCCGATCGCGAGGCGCACGCGAATACACCACGCCACCAGGATCGACAAGTTGACGCAAGCTAAGTCTCAAATGCCTCTCCCCCCTCCCTACCCTCTTGGCAGTTTGCCGACTTTAAGCAGGATTAGACTTGGCGTCAAGGGATCGTGATTATGCACTTTAGCGAACGTGGGTCTTAAAATGACAGTTTGCAGCCTGGCCGCCATTTTTTATATGAAGCATTAACGACGGAGCGACCTCATTTCTTGCCGACGACTGCCGTGACACAGAAGAGCAACTTAAGCCTGCTGTTCTTGTCGACCTTGCTAGATGATCTGCGTGGTGAAGTATGGAAGTAATGACTGCTCCAAGTAATGCTGACGACTTCGTCATGTGTGGCCATTGCAGGTTTCAAGTCTAGAGGTTGTGATTGTGACTGTGATGACTGTGACCGATTCTAACAATCAGGTGAAAGCTATGAAATCTAGAAGGGGACGTAGTGTTACGATTAAAGTCACTCTGACACACGTATTGTACACGTACAAGGATTTCCATATCTAGAACTACAAGTCTTGTCTAACAACCATTCCTATTTCGCGTGCTTCACAAAACCCTACGGGAAGACCATTGCTATTGCATGGACGACAAAGATATTAGAACGCAAGCATGGGCTAGCGCTTGCTTGTATATAAAATGTAACGCATGTTTATAGTAATAATAATAATAAAATAATAATAAATCGGTGAATGTAACTTTCTAGATACAAAGTACTCAAATCGTTTTAGGGCAAATATCGACATTTATTACTGTTATTAAATAGATATACCTAAATAGTTACAAAGGTAATCTTTACACACGTTTCACCGTTCTTCGTACAAAATATCGTCGGCGAACAGAGTTGAGACGTAGTCCAGCGACTCTGCTGTCACGTGTCGTGGGTTTGATACCGACACGACGCAAAATGGGCAGATGCTAAACTCTTGCATAGCCTTGCGTCACCCCATGACTATGATTATAAGCACATTTAAAATAATAACAAAAATATATTAATTAGATAGACGCTTATCTTATCGTTCGTTCTTTCTCCTTAAGCTTGCTCTACACCGTTTTAAAGTTCTATCTATTGCTGTTCTTGTAAGGCACTCGTACATTTGTCAACATCGTTCTGTGAACAAGCAGAGATGGGGCAGCTTTATTAGAGACACCTACACGTGCATGACGCTAGCGGGTAAGATCCCTTCCCTACACTGCCTACACGTGGATGGAGGAGACTCAGCAAATCGTGACGACAACAATCATAATTGGCCTGGGTCACTACCTGAGTGTACGCGACGAATTCCTCTCGTCAATGACAACTGCGTGCGGCGAATCGTACTCCAATAAAGTAACGGGTGGTAGACCGTTAGCAGGAGATGCGGGCGGGGATATGCACCTACGCATGCCGATAAGAAGTTAGCGAAGCAACGAGCTCCACCAGATGAGGGACCACAGCCATCATCATCAGCCCATACCATAACCGGCAGGTTCTGTATGTTCGCATCGCCCCAAGATTGGCAGACATCACGAATGGGGCAGCATGTTATCGTAGGTTCATGCCAGAAGGGCAGGCGTTGCGGATCTTATGGGCCGACACAGGTGTCCGCCTGAACAAAACGCCGCACATATAGAACCGCACCTTGGTGCGTGCACGCTTCTGTTTACATAGTGGCGTCGATTGTTAGGTGTGGCCGATAAATAGCCTGCTCCCGTTGCCTGTCGAGCAGGTCAAACTTTGACTCAAAAGCTAGAACTCTCACAGCACACGACAATCTCAGCTAACTAAGCAATCATGGTTTTACAAAATAAATAGATGAGCTGAAAAATTATATATATATATATATATATATATAAAGTCATTGTTGCTCAGTCATTGTAGCAGTAAATAGAATGCCGATGTTCATGTACGTCTTATTGCTATAAGTTGAGTTATCCACAAACGTATGACCTACGTTAATATAAAAAAATCACATATAATAGACATCTAAGAAGAAATTACGTAAAAATAGACGTTTTAGTTGTTTTCTTCTTTACAAACAAAATTATTGCATATGTATAGTAATTCGCAATTCACCGGCGTCATTTTTTATGCCAGGTATAAATAGGCGATACAGTGTTTGCCTGTTTAATATATATATATATATATATATATATAGATAAGTAGCTCAAGTAGTTTTGCAAAGTTATATAAATAATAAACAAGATAGAAAATACAGTGGTTTAAGTATTACTACACTACGCTCTTAGCAGAAAAGAGTGCTAAAAATATAATAATAATAATATCACTACTAACATCTAAGCATTAAAATTTTTAGCAAACACTCTAGTTGGCACAGCAGTATTCAGCATATCGTTCGACATGCACGAATTCGTCATGACCGTCAAAAATGTTAAAAAATATGTCTAACGTTCTCATTCAAAAACCTCGCATTCGTCTATTCGCTCGTCTACTCGTCTACTAGGACAGCATCTACAACTAGTTCTACTATATCTACTACTACTACTTACTACTACTACTGCAAGTTCTTCTACTAGCAGACCAGCACAAAATAAGTCAAGTTAAGTTACTTTCACTTGCATGAGCTCGCTTAAGTTCGCCAACGGCATCAACATCACCACCACCACGATTGGCACCGTCAGCATCATAACATCATCACTGAGCCATGAGCCTCAACAGCTTCACGTCTATGACCGACATCTATGGTCATCATCATCATCATCACCGTCATCATGATTTGTCTGGCACCAAGCGTCTCGTCGAGTGACAGCAACGTTTCCGAGCGGCTAACCAAGTCGATGGTCTCGATTGCTTGTGTAATCTACTGGCTGTCACAGCGAAGACGATTCGGACGAGCATGGCGATGTGTACGTGTCGATCGGGGCTGACGGTTGCAGTGGTTGCATAGGCTTCTCTACTCAGTCGTTGAGGCAACAGCAGCAGCAGCAGCCGGTGAAGCAGAGGACGCTGGTGACGACACAGATGAGGTCGCCGTAGTGGGGTCGGGTTGTGCGTCCTTCTTTGACGTAGCGCGTTCGTCGTCGACATTCTGTGAGGTCATCATGGATGAGTCGTTGCCTTCAGAGGATGATGGCGCATGATGTTGCTGCGCCTGCCCGCTCTGTTGCTGCTGATACTGCTTTAGCGGGTGCTCGTCGCTTTTCTGCTGTTGTTGGTGTGGTTGTTGTTGTTGGTGCTGCTGTTGCTGTTGTTGTTGTTGTTCTTGAGACGAAGGTACGAGGTCGCCGAGAAAGATTGGCGTTTTATCGTCCGACATCATGTCCATAGGCCCCCTGTGCCGAGGGTTGCGACTCAACCGATTCGGTGACTGATAGTAGTGGCATGATGCCAGCTGGCGTCGTTGTTGGCGGCGCTGTGGTCGTTGGAATTGTCGGCGTTGCAGTTGTTGACATCCCTTGATATGACGGTGATGGTGATGGGGATGATGATGAAGCAGATGCGAATAATGGCGATGATGATGCGGATGCTGATGATGAAGGTGATACCTCGAACCTCGCGGGTGAACTGCTAGACACTGAGTCGTCGGTCACCACAGTGTATGGGGTGGTCTCAATGACGCTCTCGTCTGCCCGTGGCCAGGGCTTATTAGCTTCGCTGAGCACCGCTGGTGTCGGCAACGTCACCGGCGAATGGCTTTCGACAGACTCGGTCTGCCGGCTGTTGTTCGCAGCGTTTAGAGGGGCCGATGCGTCGGCAGGACCGGGCGACGTGGCACCTAGGGTAGGGTCTTCGGTGGTTGTGCTGGACGGCTTACTGACTAGCGGGGCATATGGCTGATCCTGACCGGTCTCGGTTGAGAAGCGACTCAACGCCACGCGACGTTCCGAGTCGCCGTCGTAGATCACCTGGATGACCGGAGGCTCAGTGTGCGCAGCGTAGAGCTGCGGCTGGACCGAGCTCGTTGGCGATGACGGCAACGCCGAAGTCGTTGTGTCCGGAACAAGCTGGGTAGGTGACTCAGTCGACATGTCTTCTGAGGTGGCTGCAGCGTCCTCCTGTGCTGTCGTCGTCGTCGTCGGCATTGTCTGCGCTCCATCCCGTCCGCGATCTTCGCGGGCAAGCTCCCCCTCCTAGAGCAGACCCAAGAGACATGTAGGAACGTGTTAGCGACGATCTACGCAGTGACCAATCAGAATGGCGTTGCCAAGCAAATGTTAGTCGAGCTTTTTGTTTTTGTTACTGCCACATTGTGTGCGCTATAGAAGTTGGACGAAATGCTCATGCTAAGGATGGGTCAATACTCCATTGGCTGAAGTTGTGGATGAGGTAGCTTTGGGTTGAACTTTAGATCCTGTGAAAAATAGG
Organism: Dermanyssus gallinae; assembly: GCA_003439945.1. Lineage (NCBI taxonomy): Eukaryota > Metazoa > Arthropoda > Arachnida > Mesostigmata > Dermanyssidae > Dermanyssus > Dermanyssus gallinae. Next base: position 37,690 of record QVRM01005276.1, read on the forward strand.
TTTACATGAGATTAAGGAGTAAATTGCAGTAGCGTGAACGCGTGAACGGACTCACCGTCAACGGGGCAGAGTTGTCTGTTGTCGTCGAAGCCATTGTCGTGGTTAGCTCCGACTTGTCGCTGGGATCATCGGGCTGAACGAACGTCGTCGTTTCCGGCGGCGATGTAGTCACAGGTTCAGTTGGAGTCGGCGCTGTAGACGGATCGGCTACGCTTGGGACTTCAGGCTCAGGCGGAAGCGAGTAGTTTACGTTTGCCTTGCTCATATTGTAATACGACTGGCCAGTCACCTAGAGGAAAGCAAAACGTCCACGTTAATTAAACGGTATTGTTGGCTCGCGGGCACGTAAGTGCTTAATCCGTCAATGAGTTTATAATAATAAAGTTCCCCGTCTAGTTGCACACGTCGATAATTGACACGGTCATGTCGGTAGGCGATCTATCGTATATATATATATATATACTATATATATAATCATCGTGACTAGGCTTTCATTAATGATATGCAATACGCATTGACAATGAGGGCTGCCTCCCATAACGTCAAGGTAATTTACTCATAGGGAACCCACTTGGCTACGCAGAGAATAGCACTCACCTTGTTTATCCAGGGAAGCATGGAGTGAATGCTTGTAAAAATGGTTGGTTGCTTGAAGAAGTGACCACAGTATCTCTCATAGGAGAGCAAGCCTGCGAGCTTCCACTGAGCGCGACCGGATAGACACATAAGTGGTGCACCGATGTCGTTCTGCAATATTTGCCACGATTGCAAGAGTCAAGATGTTTGATTAGTTAAACAGCCTTGACGATATATCTCAGAATGCGTTTTTCCATATGATTGATTGATTGATTTATTCGCTTGATAGGTGTGTGTACACATATCACCTTTTTATATCAGGGGCGCATAACGCTGCAGCTATTAATTATCTATGTTGTAGTCCGCCGATTTTTGTCTTTATGTGCTGAGCACCTTCCATCGGGATAGTCTCTGCTTTGTAATCTCTACCTGTGCCTTTTCTGCATCCTTACCTAATCCTAGCGCTTCCCCTAATTTTAGATCCCTAACCCCTCCTAATTGCTCACACTCCCTAACCAGATGATCTATCGTTTCTTCTCTTTTATCGTATATCCGACATATCGATGTTTCTAATTTCTCGTAGCAATTTCGCTGCACCCTCGTGTCTAACATACCGGCTCTCGCATCCGCTAACAGCCCGCTGCCTCTTGTATTATCATATAACCATGCTACTTCACCTCTTTCCGATTTTATATTCCCGTATACTTCCTTTAAACTAGTTTTCTGCATAAGTGCTGTCCTCCACTTCTCTGTGTATGCTGTTTTTACCCTACTTTTAATTTGCCCACTGGACATAACAGTGTCTGCCCATTGTTTACTACTGAGTCCTATTTGTCTTGCCGCAAATTCCACCCTCCTGTCCCATTTTGTTTTAACTCCCATTGCCCCTTTTACCCATTGTATCTTTTTAACCCATCGTTCGTTATTCAATGCCCTAATTCTACTACCGTATCTCAGCTTACTTTGCACTTCTATTTCAATGGATTTAGACTATACCGCCTTCCCCTTCGAGAAACTCTCTGCTACAATTAAAGCTGCACCCCAATGAGAATCGAATTACTTCTCTTTGAATCCCTTCTAACTTTCTCCATAAACCCGAGCTATGCACTAGAACAGCGTTTCCAAAGGTCAGCCCTGGAACATACATTGCCTTCCAAATGTCTCTTGTAACTACATATCTATTGAACCCCCATAGACGCTTGCACCTTACTGAATTCCTACGCCTGTCTGCTTTCTTTATTCTTAATATTTCTTCCTCCTTCATTAATTCTCCCTTGGACGCTATAGTTACACCTAAATATTTATATTGATCCCGATACCCTAATTCCTTTCCCTGCAACTTTAGCTTCCGCTCCATTGTAACCCCCGAAAACACTAAAACAGCGCTCTTCTTTTCGTTAAATATCAGTATCTAGCTCATCTGCTGCCTTCCCACAGGCATCAAGCATTAATTGAACCTCTTCTACGCTCCTTGCTAAAATAACCATATCATCCGCAAACAACAAAAGAGGAATTCTAATGAAGGTTTCTTTTTCACCGATCTGCCACCCCAACCCGGTGTTATTTACCTTTCTAGCGATTCTATGAATCTATAGTTCTTCTTCTTTCTAGCGATATATGAATCTATAGTAAGAAAATGCATTTATTTTCCGTATAATACATTGGGTGTATGAGACGCATATTACGGGAGTGATATATGTCCCATATGTGCCACTCAATATCATTATGAATCCATATATCCACACGGAATGTTGTACCAAAATCGAATGATTGTATTGGGTGGAGTACTTGTACTACTGTGCTGCAACGTGTTTGAATAAAAGCGTAGTTTTTTAATGTGTACAACAATTCTCGCAAGTTTATCACTGTGCGCCTGCGTATCTATATAAAAACGAGTTTGCCAGTGGGCGTACAGGTATTATTCAAAGCCATCATCCTTCCTTCGCTTCGACGTAAGGTGTTCTCCGTTAGTCTAAATATGACCTGGTCAAGCGCCATTGAAAGGCCACCTCCAATTTGCTTGACGACTCACATCACAGGGCTGACGGTTGGCGTTCCCGTTGAGGTCGACGGATGCGCAGATCATCTGCTGAGAGACCTGCCGGTCGTAGGTGAGTTCCTGGTTACACTGCATCGAGTCATTGATCACAAGCGGCATCTTGGACACGAGCGTGGTGTAGTTGTGTGAACGAGCCACACCGTCCCCTAAAATCAAAAGGTAATAGTGGTTTCAATAAGGAGGGAAGAACACGAGCTCCGCCACATTACTGGATCTGACGTGTGGAGTGAGAGGACGTGATACCCATCGCTATGCGGTAAATGTACGGTAATCCTACGCGATCAAAGAGAGACAAATCAGAGAGCTCAGCTTTCATGTAGTTCAAATACATATACGAACGCATTAGTATTTTAACTATGAGAGAGTCCATAAATATACTATATTAACTTTAGGTTTATTTTCTCTATATTCCCGCATGTCGATGTCTCAGCGAGACGGATGCATAAGTTGCACACGGTCAGTTATTTACCAAAGGACCCGACGAAGCACGTGATTCCGGGCGCGAGGACGTCTTCATAGACGCAAACCGGTCGGATCGTCTTGTTATCGACGGTCATCGGCGTCTCTGCGCGAATCTAAGCAAACGTGACAAAATAAATAAGAGTCAATTGACAGGTCAGTAGAATTCGGCAGCAACCAGAGACTCAAGATGTCTAGTATTGCCGCTAATTTGCTACCAGCCAGAGCACGGACCGTTCTTACTGCTGCTAAGAACTACACTCATTTCGGCGCCGATATATTCTCTGACACTGATGAATGAACTCGGCCCAAAATTATTTTTGAAGATGAACAGCACAACTCTTTATCGCTACTAACCTGCACTGCGATATGTAATAAATAATGATGAGACTACTCTCTCACTCCGTATTCTACTTTACTAAAAGAACAAATGCGTATTTTCAAAAAAGATATAGAAACAAATGAAAGTGAAAGAAAGAAGAAAAAGTCACGTTTCAAGATCGAGTTCAAAATAATATGATAACGGTAAGTGAACATGGTAACTGGGCGTGGGAGGGAACACATACCACAGCGAGATCATAGTCGGGTAGGATCTTGGATCGGAACTGTGAAAAGTGCGGATGGTAGAATACGTTTCGGGCGATGAATTCCTGCCGATGGCCTGCGCCGAAGTGAGATGTGTAGATCCTCAGTTGGTCCGGCGTCTTTGCGTTAAGATCTGATCAGCCATTAGACGGTTAGAAGTTAAGCCACGTTCCTCGTTTAGCGTCTACTCATATATCTTGAGGACGCGAATTCTAGAACTTCTCTTGTACTGAAGCCGGTTTGTGTAGTCTTTAATAGTATTTGCTCAGGTGTTATAGGTTTTTGCGTTACCTCTTATGTAGTTAGCTTGTTTTGACTATTCTACTCAGCAAATCCACAGCACATAGCGCTAAATACGTTTATACACAGTACTGCGGTAACTGGATCAATATATATATATATATATATATAAATTAGTAGGATACTTTGGCCTGCCACCGATCGACAGGTGTGCCGATGAGGGCCGCAGCTGTATATGCGTCGTCTACAAAACCAGTTGCTTAAAGATTTGATATACATGCGTGATATGTTTTTGGTGTAGCATGCCTTTTAAACAGAGCGCTGATGTGATGAGGTGCTGAGGTGTGATGACCTGACCGTGACAGGCCGTTCTGTCGTCTGGCCCAAACACGAGGACGAGATACGACCAGGGCGCCTCCTCCGTATTTTCGTCCTCATCGTTTTCAGAATTGTTCATCTCACTATTGTTGTTGTTGTTTGTGCTGCTGCCGTTACTGTCGTCTGCCTCTTGTGGATTAATAGCTTCTCGTCGACGCCGTAGGAAGTCGATTTGGTCGCTATGGGTGCACGCTGAAATGTACAGATGCGCATTTAAGTTCAAGTTCAAACGTGGTTTATTCAACGGAACTGCATTCTGCAATGCTTAAGTTCTCGGTAAATAAAAATAAATCAAACAAGACAAAAGTTACACTTGACAATATTTCAAAATTGTTTTGAATAAGCGTATTACACAATGCGTAATACGCTTCACACGGATTTCTATACGGCGCTTGTTACGATGCGGAGCAATAAGTGAGGCAACATCTCACACATAAGCGCAAATGAATTGATACACTAATACAGCATCTACATAGTACACAACGACATCAGGTAAAACTGAAAAATTAATAACTAATTTAATCTGGGAAGGTGATCCCTTATGCAAAGCACTAATAATCCCGATTTAGGATATAACTAGATTACCGGTCTGATTCAGACTGTGAAATCAAAAGCCATTTTCTTACTTCACGAGCGAAGAGGTACTTCGATATGAGGCATCTAATCTTTTTAGAAATGCAGGTCTAAGTTCCGGGCAAACGACATGCGAGTGAGTGTTGACTAGACTTCGAGGATACTGAGGGCTCTGCGAAAATTGTTGCACGCCTAGCTGATGTCCGATTTAAGGTAGGAATTAGTGGAAACGCAATCTCCGCGGGCACGTTGAATCCCTCGCGGAAAAAAATGCGCAAGGTTTGATATGCTAGCGTAGAAACCTGCAGCGTGTATATTTTTATTGCACTCGCATAGCATAGCACTGGCAAGAACACGGCCTTGTACACCAGAAGTTAGCCCTTTGTAGAGACCCCAATCAATGTCATTCTGCGCAGCGCCGATATCACAGCATAGCACTTAAGTGCAATATATTCTATGTGGGGATGCCACCTCATATTTTTCTGAAGAACGAGCCCCAGGCACTTGGCTGTCTGCGAGAGCTCAGTGTTTCGTAGCTCGAGTAGTTGGTTGCTAGGCAATGCCTGTTGCCTCGACGATGAGCGAAAAACTATAAAATTAGTTTTATCGGCATTGACAACTTAACCGAAAGTATTAAAAGTGCTAATTGTGTTGTCAGAATTTAGAAGATACTGGTGCAAGTCTACATCAAAATTTCGATTACTAACTCCGAAGAGGAGCGTCGTGTCATCAGCAGGAGCTATAGTAGAACCAAGATTTAGCCCCTGAATTCTTAATAGAATAAAATTCAGAAGGATAAGACGCATAAAAGGCCCGAGATCCGAGACTTGAGGAGTACCGATATGAACCTGCTGCCACGAGGATTCTATTTGCCCAGCTCGAACCACTTGTCTCCGTCCTGAGAAATAGGACCTAAACCAGGCAACCGCCGGAGCGGAGCAGCCGAGCTTAGCGAGCATCTCGAACAGGACGAAATGGTCAAGACAATTAAAAATAGCCGACACGTCAAGAAAGACCGCAAGGCAAAGCTTGTTTGCCTCCACCGAATCGAACACCCGCTGATATAAGTGTGCCAGCGCTTGGTCAGTGGACCTACCCCTGCGAAAACCGAACCGATTAGGTGATAGGAAATTGATCGACTTGAAGTGTCGATTTAGCCTGAACAACACGAATTTCTTAATGACCTTAAAGATATAGTCAACGACCGATATCGGCCTGTAATTTGCTGCGCGGTTTCGTTCACTCTTCTTCTTGATCTTCTTGAATAAAGAAAATACCGTCGTATCCTTCAACCGTGCTGGGAAGTTTCCGGACTCAAACGAAAGATTTATAATGGAAGCCAGAGGCCCTGCAATCGAACAAGCTGATAGCTTCAACAATATTGCAGGCACACCACACTTATGACACCTCGGCTTCAGTTTGCCTTGAGACAGGAGAGGACAACAACAACCTCGGAAACAGAGACGGGAGAGTGTGATAATATATTATTATTATTATTATTATTATTATTATTATTATTATTATTATTATTATTATTATTATTATTATTATTATTATTATTATTATTATTTTTATTATTATTATTATTATTATTATTATTATTATTATTATTATTATTATTATTATTATTTCTTTTTCAGAAATTATTAAGTAAGGTTTCCATATCCCTGTTCCTCTCGAGGTGAGTGACCGTAGTATTTACCTAACGTGGCAAAGTGCCGGTTTAGCTCATCTGCAATTTCCACGGGGTTTTCTAAAGGTTTATCATCAATAACTTCTAACGCGGTAGGTCCACTGCGTCATGTCGCCTGCTACAGAGTCCGTTGATAGATTTCGAGAGTTTAGCGGGGTCGTCACACAAGAATTTGAAACGATTTTGATATAACGCTGTCCTCGCAGCGCGGATTGCACGGAGGTAGCGTCGTTTTGGACAACGGCTTAGTAGCCGCGGGGTTCTCGGCAAGAGTTAGGAAAACCGGGTTAGGATCAGAAAAAAGCAAAATTTTAAGAACCGCAGGCTAGATGATAGTAAACTTCGAGCAATTTGAAACAGCTATATAGTCTATACATGTACCCAACGCAGGTCTGGTTATGCGATCCACTACAAGGGTTGAAGTCTCTAACGGAAAAGAATGATGAATTATCGCTAATATTTGCATCGCCGATAGCAGTGACAGGGGTGGAGGTTCATTTTGGCAACATCTCGTTTAGTGTATTTAGTAGAGTGTCCTTGCACGACACATAATTGGAATAAAACCCAAAATTTTTTTTTCATGCAAACATACCACCTGAACATGATCATCATGACTAGAAACTAAGCGAGACGATAACGAAAAAGGTGAAACGCACGTAAATGCCGACACCGCCGCCTAAATTTTTTCTTCTACTTAAACTTTTGACGTGCCATGCATGGTAGCACATTTTATATATGCTTACACCATGTAAATGAAGATAGGGGCCCGCCGCAATCGAGTGGTCGTCATTTGATAGAAACAGTTTTTGTCGAAATTTGATATTAATTACACGTATTAATAATTAAACATATTATACATTATGCAATTTACAAAGGCAAACAGCCCTACCATTAAATAAAGTTTTGGCAAAAACATTTTCATCGAATGACAAGCACTCATTTGCGGCGCTCCCGCATTGAATATCTATATCCACCGACATAATGTATACATGCATTGAATGTGCTACATTGCATTGCACGTCAGCGCTTGCACTGTAACTTTCTGTGGATAATTGTACAAATTCATTAGAGATAATTAAATCTGTGTTTTAATCACAACTTACTTAACGGATGGCATTTTAGGCGGATTGCGACGCCACTGCAGGTAGAGAAATTCGATCCGAGGCCAGCCGAAAAAAGAGCCGAACTTGCTGCGCTTTCAGCATCCCACGAAGCCCACTGGGTGTCGTTCAAATCGAGCTTCACCTACAGTAGTAAACACAACAGCCGTCATGCTATTGCCACCATTACACTCTACAGAAAACCCTCTAAGAATGTTAGTATATATATATATATATATATATATATATATATATTCAGTAGGCAACATGTTACTAATGAATAAATATTAAAGTATATCCTACCCGATCAAAGCTGCTGGCTCTTTGAAAACCCATTTCTTGACAAAGGGCATCCGCCGAGCTCGCAGTGAAGTTGTCGCCACAGAGAAGTGTGAACTGCTTCTGGACCGGGTCAAACACCTAGACAAGATAAAGATAACAAAATACATCCGAATGCTAAATTCATCAAGTGTTTAATGGCTTATTTAAGTCGATCAATGACGGGCTATGGCTAACTAGCATATTCTCGTCTTATCGACTCACGGGACGGAACAGATTAGATTCCAGTGCGCTAGCGTTCTTATCGCCATTTAACATTACCAAAGCAATGACATATAATGGCTAGATGAGGTTGAGTCACGAAACTCGACATGTGATCACTAGATTTGCAGAGCGCCGTTCTACATGTAAGTTCAGCAAAGAGCAACACGACGTTTACTATTTAAAGCTTTGCGACAAGACACCATTGTTGTGCGCGCGCGCAGTGACGTGCGCGCGTAGCGTGAACCCTTAGTTTATAAAACAACACTAAATTAACTGAACTATTTATTTGTTAAAACGTCCTACCTGAACGGTTAGCTTATCATCAGTTCGCAGGCAATCGAGCTCGTCTGTGCCATCTTTGCAGTCGATGATTCCGTCGCAATGTGCGTTCGGCTTGGTGACACAGTGCCCGTTGTCGCACTGGGTCTGGTCCGCCAGGCAGGTGCAGTTCATCTCGTCGGATCCGTCCTGACAGTCCTTGTGGCCGTCACAGCGGAGCGATCCGTCGATACACAGGAACTCAATGGGGCAGAAAAAGTTTTTCTGCACGTTCTCACAGTCGTTACGCTCCTGACACTTCGACTCGTCCGACCGGTCGCGACAATTGAACACGCCGTCGCACACTTGACTGGGCTTCAAACAGCTTGACTTGTCGGGACACAGTACGAGCGAGCCTTCGCACTGTTCGATCGTGCGCACACAATTGGCCTCGTCGTCGGCATCCGGACAGTCCTTGACTCCGTCACAGCGGGTCGCCTGAGGCACGCAAAGGGTCGAGTTTGTGCAGAGGTAGTTCTTGCCGCATGCGATGGCCGTGCAGTTCGCCTCGTCGGTTTGGTCAGCGCAGTCAGTGAAGCCGTCGCACCGCAGGAGCAGATCAATGCATTTCGAATCGCATCCGAACTCGGTGTCCTTGCAAGGGTCGCTGCTGGGTTCGGGTGTTACTGTTTCGTTAACGGCAGTAACAGTGGTCACTTCGTCGTCTAACGAGAGACCTTTTCGTTGCGAGGTTTCCGCAGGCGGTAGAACTGTCGTCGTTTCTGTGAGTCTTTCGGCACTAGGTAGACTCTCTTCATTAGCGCTGGTGGGAACGTGCATCGACATTTCGGGATGCTCCGCTGGAACTGTCGACTCGTTGGACTGTGTCGACTTTAAATTGAGCGTGATCAACAATGAGCTGTTTGTAACTGACTCCTGCGTGACGATTGATGCCGTAGTCGTTTCTACGGTCGGCTCATCGTCCGAAGACTCCTTGTGCTCTGCTGTGGGTTCTGGTTCGGAGGTCGGCTCCGGAGCAGGCTCGTGTTCGGCGGAGGATGCAGCGTTATGTTCAGGACTAGGCTCAGGTTCTGGTGTTGTTGTTTCAGCTGTGAGATCGGACACTGCTAAAGCGTCTACGTGCAAAGATGAATCCGTTGAAGTCGACAAATGTTGCGAGGCTATTGTTGTTATCTGGGTTTTTGCTGATTTAGGCTCTCGTGACACCACAACGCCTGATATAGAGCTGCGTTCAGTGGGCGTTGGCTCCGGTGTCGATTGGATGGCGGGCTCCCCGAAGACTTCGGTCTCAGTTTTACTAGAAAAATTCAATGCAGCTTCTCCCGAGGCTTCCGAAGTAGCCTCAACGGAACCTTTAGATGTGGCCAACGCAATCTGATCGATAGTAGCTTGTTTCGAATTTACCTCATTTTCATCTTCATCAATAGGTTTCTCCACTGTGCTTGCTGTACTGTCCTCCACATTGTCGCCTAGCGGGAGTGCAGGCAATTTCTTAGATGCTACAGACGGTTCCAGTTTATTTTGAGTCTCCGCTACCGTTGTGCTATCCCCAGCGCTAGCAGATGGAGGAAGAGTTGGCTCTTGCGCAGGAGTTTCTGGGGCCGGTTCTGTAGGCTCCGGTGTTGGCTCGGCTGATGGCTCCGGAGTTGGTTCCGGATTTGTGACAGAACTGTCCTCTAAATGTTTGGGGTTACGATTGTCCAACTGTAGTGGGGTCGGCTCGCTGCTGCTATCGTCTGGCACAGGTTCGGGACTCGCGGATATCGTTGTGTGATCGGGCTCATCCCTGAACAAGGAATTCATGCCAGTTTCAGGCGAAGGTTCAGGAGATGGCTCAGGATTTGACTCAGGTTCTTCTGCAGAGCCTTTCTCATGCGGTGTACGGGGCGTCGGTTCAGCCGTTGTTGGTTCAGCGGTGGGTTCCGCAAACGCTATTACCGCATCCCGCGAAGGTCCAATCGTTAGAGCAGGTTCGAGCGTTGTCGTCGTTGGTTCGGAAGTAGGCTCCGGAGTTGGCTCGGAAGCAGGCTCTGGAGTTGGCTCGGAAGCAGGCTCTGGGGTTGGCTCGGAAGCAGGCTCTGGGGTTGGCTCGGCAGCAGGCTCTGGGGTTGGCTCGGAAGCAGGCTCTGGGGTTGGCTCGGCAGCAGGCTCTGGGGTTGGCTCGAAAGCAGGCTCTGGGGTTGGCTCGAAAGCAGGCTCTGGGGTTGGCTCGGAAAGCAGGCTCTGGGGTTGGCTCGGAAGCAGGCTCTGGGGTTGGCTCGGAAGCAGGCTCTGGGGTTGGCTCGGCAGCAGGTTCTGAGGTTGGCTCGGCAGCAGGCTCCGGGGTTGGCTCGGAAGTAGGCTCTGGAGACGGCTCGGCAGCAGGCTCCGGGGTTGGCTCAGAAGCAGGCTCCGGGGTTGGCTCGGAATCAGGCTCTGGGGTTGGCTCGGCGGCAGGCTCTGGGGTTGGCTCGGAAGCAGGCTCTGGGGTTGGCTCGGAAGCAGGCTCTGGGGTTGGCTCGGAAGCAGGCTCCGGGGTTGGCTCGGAAGCAGGCTCCGGGGTTGGCTCGGCAGCAGGCTCCGGGGTTGGTTCTGCAGTAGGCTCCGGGGTTGGCTCGGAAGCAGGTTCTGGGGCTGGCTCGGCAGCAGGCTCTGGGGTTGGCTCGGAAGAAGGTTCCGGCGTTGGCTCAGACGTAGGTTCCGGTTCGGACGCTGGTTCGGATGTTGGTGATGATAGCTCAGAGGTTGTGTCCACATCCGACTTGGGAGATGATGGTTCGGGTTCGACTGATGGCTCAGGCTCCGGTTCGGGTGTCGTCTCCTTGTAAACGGTCTTAACGCATGTATAGGCGTCAAAGGTTGCATGTTCGAAGCCGTGCGGGCAGTCGCATCTAGCAGTATCAGCAATGTAGTTCCATTGGCAGACGCCGGGCCACGAGCACGGATTTGCTGAACGACACATATTCATCATTTCTGCAACGGTACGTGTTGGTACAAAGTAGTAGTGTTTCTTTTAGTATTAGTAGAAAAAACAACGACAGAAACACAAAATTGAAACAACAAACATGTGCGAGTTCCGTGTCCTCGCACACCTTATGTTTCGTGACGCAAGATGTATCAAGTCATTTTCTGGCTATCACAGCGACAGTTCCACTGTTGGCGGCATCAGGGTAGCAATTTTCTCAGCAAAAGTCCTGTGGATGTCATACGGTCGCCTTGCCATTTCTTGGACCAAGCACTACCTGTCCAGCTGTCGATCTGTGCGGTACGAAGCCATCCAATTGCTAAATTCTACACAAACATCACTGCTACGTTGCTTTCTGTTGCATGATTTTTGTCGTCGATGGCTTACCTTTCGTCCGTAAGGAGTCTAATAGAACGGTGAGTCCAGCAGCAGCGTCGTTATCTAGATGTCCATCGTTCATCCGCAGGTACTCCGTTAGTGCTTGGTTTGTCCGAGCTCCAAGATCTGGTTGATCTTCGTCAAACTCCATCACCAGCTTTACTTTGATCGATCCACTCTCCAGCGATACGATGCGGGCCCTGGATGATAAATTGCAAGCGGGCAATCAGCGCAAAAATGCCTCACGATCGGCGCTTATTTTCTGGTAGCGGGTCTTTAAGCGGCAGTATTTCAAGCTGAGCAGTCGTTTTCAGCAACCCGGCCAACGAATACGACGCTCTGGAGCCTCTGCCCTGACGATGCGCGGTGGCTAATGCCTTGACAACACGTTTAGTGTTTAGAACGCTCCCGACTAATGGAGGGGCAAGGGGCACGCCACTATCGACTCGTTGTGCAATACAGCAACGTTTACTTCTATGTCTGCTAAACACTTTGCCACCACTCGAACACTCCAACGGCTTGATAGCCCAAAGTTTGGGCCATATGAGTCAGTTTAGACACCCAGAATATCGAGGAAAGCAAAATCATTATACTTTTTTGGCAAGCGGTACGTGGTGACACATTATAACACTATGAACAGTCCTAGCCATAGATAAGCGTACATCCTGTTCAAGCGTACCTTGACGGAGTCTTCTCGAGGTGCTCCATGGCTTTAAGGAGGGCGTTAATGAGTGTGCGGTTTAACGTACTGGAACTCTTGGGAGTTCTCATCTTTGAGATGTTCGCTGAAGTTCTCGTTCGGTAGAGTCAGCGATACCAGGACAGCATCGTAGGTAGCTGCAATTGGAGGACATACTTTAATTGGCGGGTATTTCTTAGAAGCGCCGTGCTCTGTGTATCTGCCTCTCCTTGGTAGAGTGCTAAATTATGAGATGAGATTCATTTACAGGGAGAAAGATATTTTAGCATATCTCAACATGCTGCGTAACAAAGTAATGCTGCCGAAGTATTCTAAACGTAACACTTAATTATGGACAAATTTTAATTTGACAAATACTGTACTCTGTAACTGTGCTGCTAAATACTGTACACTGTAACTGTGGCCATTTTCTCACGCCGTTAACTGTGAAGGAATCGACGAGACTGTTCCAGCTAAACATCAACAATGTGGACTTTATTCGCAAATATCCGCAAATCGATGCGGTTCTGTGCTTACTCTTCATTAGACGAAGAAAAACAGTCCCAGGTCCCCAATCATATAGCGACACCGCTTAATTTATCTCATGCAAAGCTTTAAAAACAACTTTAACTAATTTTTAGCTAGTATACGTACCTGCTGTATGTTCAACGTAAAATAACGGTCGATATTAGGTTTTTGCTAGTAAACATAGTATCATCCGTAGGGTTGTCATTCGCAAATGGCTTAAATTTTATAAGATAGCATTTTTTTCTCCATAAAATTGATTACATTATTTAAGGCGGTATCAAACCTGTCTATATTTTAGTTTACCGTTTTAAGGCGACCCTGGAAACCAATATTGTGCCATAGAATGTAGCAGATGCTACATACACTTCAGAACATTCTTGCGTAAGTCTAGTTGCGATTGTAGGCCTAAGCACAATGTCTTGGGGTAAAGACCACATTCGCCTCCACGTCTGTGACTTATTCGGCATCTTTCGTTTATAGAACATCTTGTCATTGATTCTTGTCAATCTCCGTGTTCATTGTGTCTAAATGGAAGCCACGGTAACCAATGAAAAGCTGACAGATCCTGGATTTAAATTAATTGGTGAATGTCTGTTTGTATAGATGAATTGGTTTTCATCCGCCTACGGTCGGATGGTGGGGAGGAGGTGGCATTCTTGCAGCCGCTCGTACTGTACCTATTAGTACCACAACTATCTTACTATTGCTATCAATCAGCTGGAGAATGGCATTGCGATTGCGCCACGGTTCGACGCCACGTCGTCGGTGAACATGTCGCACGCGATAATAATACTAATAATAATAAATAATAATATTAATAATAATAATAATAATAATAACAACAACAACAACAACAACAACAACAACAACAACAACAACAACAACAACAACAACAACAACAACAACAACAACAACAACAACAACAACAACAACAACAACAACAACAACAACAACAACAACAACAACAGCGTAATCAGCATCTTTCACCCTGTGTCGAGAGACTCTCATGCAATCGCGACATCAAGAACAGCCACAACAACGACGACGACGGCGATGATGATGATCATAATTAGAGGAAGTGATTACAATAATGATTCAAGATGTCTCCGTTTGTCTGAGCGTCGCACTTTCTTTCTCTCTCTTTCTCTGGCTGGCTGCTACTTACGGTGATTGGAGGGCAGCGCTGGCCACTCTTGTGCCGGTGTCGTTATGGTCGTTGTCGGCAGCGGTGATGGCGTTGACGCATCGATCGAGTTGTCATTGATGGACATCGCAAGGCCTTTTCGGAACGAGCCCGTCTTCACGGAGCCAGGGCCGCCCGTATCGACGTCGTAGTTGCTCCCGTCAGAATCAGCTGAGGAATTTGTCCCACCTGACCGGACTGCAACAATGAGAGCACGTGGCACAGAATCATCATCATCATCAACTTCATAGCAGCCGCAGCAGCAGACGAAGAAGACGGGCGTCCTCATCATTAATGTTCTCACGATTGCTTAACTAATGTCGACTGCTACGATACATGCTAGCTTTACATATATACACGCATGTTATATATATATATATATATATATATATGTATATATTGCACATGCTGTTATAATACTATGACCACCCTAATATATATATATATATATATATATATATATATATATATATATATATATATATATATATATATATATATAATGTCGTAATATATAATGTCTAAAGACGCCTTAGAGGAAACTATTATGCAGTTACACTATGTTATGTATAGTTTTTGGCAAGGACAACAAAGTAGAGAGGTGGTATTAAAAGCGACGAGAAGGTGTAACTGTAAAGCTATGCTGAATTGTACATGCAATTATTTGATATCTATGTCAAACTCATACTGATGTATGGATATTCTGTGTCGTTTCCAAGTAACGAGAAAGAGAAATAGTTATTGCAGAATATTTTGTAAATATATTCGTATTCATTAATACAACATTATTCGAATAAAGCGCGTTTTATGGATAACATACCGACGAGAGGCAATATTTCCTCATTCTCGCTTTATATACAATTTCTTCTAGTAGATAGAGGAATAGGATGCAGCATAAAATGACCGCTCAACATTCCCTCGTTTACTTGTTGTCAAAAGTAGAGATGTTCGGCACGTACAGGTGTATGGCCCTCAGTTACTCCAAAACATTAAAAAGCAAACTAACATAACAAAAAGGTGTGTGTAATGTAATGTTACACTTTCTTGTGGTGAACGAAGTCAACACAATGTCTCAAGGTATGATAACAACACGTTGCAGAGTTAGGTTAGTTATTGTGCGTAGTGCTTGGGATATCAAGGCGGCATTCAACATAGTACCGAGGAGGCGGATCGTTTGAGCTAAGATAACAGAGACTGGCAAACAAAAAATAGAGGTAATGACTTATGATTTGGGCAAGAGCTTGGTTAAGTTAGATAATGAACGGTACGAGCATCCCTACTTTTAGCAAACGATAGAGAATAAATATAACGACAATCTGAGCTCTCTGCTGTTGTCAGTTCACAACAATGATCTGGCATTGACAGTATGAATAAACACGCTTTTGTGAAGATAGTGCGACAATGTCGTGATGATGTAAATGCCTTGTGTGTTCCATCTTTGGTAAATATTAGCAATAGTACACCATATCATGCAGCCTAAACTGAACCAGATTGATTCAGATCAAAATGAACGTTGATAAAGCTAGAGCTTTGAGGTTCAGAAGGGGAGGACGTTTGGCCCTCTTAGCCCGGTTGCCATGCTTGGAATAAGATCGTTCTAGGGTAGAGTTAGGTTTTCTTCGCCGAGTCTGTTGAATCTAATTGAGTAGCCAGATGAGGGTAGTGGCAGAGGGGTTTCAACCGCAAACGTAAAATAACATAATTGATGAAATCAATATACAAATTCGTTGCTGCATTTCTCTGCAAAACTGAAAGCCTACATGAATCAATTGCGAGAATGCTTATACGAAATATCGGCACAAATATGGCTCTGACCAGCCAACAATACGGACAAGAGGGCTAGAACTCCCTTCTGACTAACTTTAGAGTAACAAGTTGCCACCGCCGCCTTAATTAGAGTAACTATGACTCTTTTTCAACGTGATTACCTGTGATACACGCGAGTTATGCGTGCTGTAGGCACCTTCCTACTAGAATGAAAATTAGTCAGACTGTATGGACGCCGCATTGTAACACTTCCCGGTTTCAACACCCGAATCAGAAAGGCAGGACATACGATGTCGAGTATGTGGCGATGAACCACTATTGTCATATGTCGGTGATCAAGGGCTGTAGGCTTTGATTTTAATGATTAGATTAACCACTTCTGGTCCAACTGATTGGTGCCCACTTTGTGGTATCAGTTAAATCCCTACTACGTTGGAATTGTTCGCCGGCTGAACAAAAGCATGCACAGCATGACAAAAGAGCAGTTGCGGCAGCACTTTACTGCCCTTCTGCTCGATGCAAACGCCCCCGCGCCTAACCCAGTTATTGAGCAACCGCTCACTCTGGAGCAGCACCACATGAATTCGCCGTATACGGTGGAAGAAGTTGTGCGGATCTTGCGCGGGCTACCCAGGAAAAAGAGTAGTGGTCCTGATGGGATCTATTACGAACATTGGGCTGAGTCGTCCGATGTTTTAGCAGGGGAGCTTTGTAAGCTGTTTAATCAGATACTTAGCGGGGGACACATACCCCAGGTTTGGCACGAGGCCAGGCTTACTCTGCTATTCAAGGGCAAAAACGGTGACAATGTAGACGATCCAAATCTCTACCGGGGTATCGCGTCGGAGCGCACTCTCAAGAAATTATTCGCTAAGATTGATTATCTCGAGGGTGCTTCCAACTGTGGAGAAGGCCTTACCTCCGGAGCAATTCGGATTCAGGAAGGGTCGAGGTACACAGGACGCAATCCACGTACTCCAATCGGAAGTTGAACGGGTGTTGGCTGTGCCTGGGGGTCACTTGTACGTCGTCTTTATTGATTGTGTCAAGGCCTTCGACAAAGCTCCCCGTCACCTACTAGTCGATTCATTTCGACATGCTGGGGTGGGTGGTTCCTTTCTACGAGTGCTCTCCAGCTTCTTTGCTGAAGACCGCCTTAAAGTAAACGTAAGGGGCGAGGACACCTTGCAGCTGAGTCAAAACGTAGGGACCCCTCAAGGGGACCCTCTCAGTTGCCTGGCATTCTCCTTGCTCATCGCAGACCTAGCCCGCCATGTACGGGAGGAGTTTAGAAACGCCGTCGTCGTCATGTATGCGGATGACATCGTAGTGGCCCACCGGGACCGCGGTGCCATTCGTCGAATTGTCGGCGACGTAGAAAGTTACCTTCACCGTAAGGGTCTTCAAATAAATTCGCGGAAGACGAAAGCCATGAAGTTTCGCCGTGGGGGTCGATTGGCTGCCGCAGACATAATACCCTGTTGTGGCCAACCGCTGGAGTTTGTCAACTTCTTCCCGTATTTGGGTCTGAGACTACACTATACGGGAACGACCTTTACCCAGCACATCGGCGACAGATGTCGGGCGGCTATTGCCTCTATTCACACAGAGGTGAGAGACCCTCGACGACTGTCTCTGAGTGCGGCCGTGCGTCTTTTTGAGCTTAAGATTGTGCCAATGTTGAGCTACAGCCTTGGCAGGGTGTGGGACCATCTCTCAGCGGCAAATTTTGCGCAGCTAGAGAGATGTTTCACAATATATAGGAAGCGGGTTCTTTGCTTGCCGCGGACGGCAAGAAGCCGCTTCGTGTACCTGCTGGCGGTTTGCGGGCCGGCAGTGGAAACAATCAGAGTCAGGCTTAGGTCACCTATTACAGGACCACTTCAGCAATTCTTGTTGGAGTGGCAGGGAAAAGTGACCGAGGCCTCGGCAGAGGTCGCGCAGTTAGATGTGTACCTCGCCAGGGAGCTTTGGGAAGGAATAGCATGCACTAGCCGGCACGTGTACACAAGGTACATTGTGCACGGCTATCATCACTTGGTATGTTCGACCAAAGGATTTCACCAAGTTAGCGATCAATGTCGTTGCCGATTCTGCTCGCAGATATGCGCTAACTACCACGTAGCGAGCTGCCAGACCCATCGGCAGTCTTTGCACTTTTTCGCCCGGTGGGACGGTCGCTAAAGTGTTCAAATTGTATATAATGAACTGTATTGGAATTATGTAACATCTTGAAATGCAATGTTATTGCGAAATAAACAAATATATATACGTTGGAATTTTAAGACATGGAGGTTAATGCTTTGAGCTCTTCATATCATGGGTAAAGTTTGCAATAGATTATAATGCCAGACTTGCATTTCAATGTATTAGGACAGGAGATGTAAAGGGGCATTAGCCATACGGAATAATTAAGTCATATTAATCGTACATGTTGTCAATAAAACGCAGATTTCAGTATAGAATGTAGGCTCAGACGTGAACAGCTTTTTGCAACGGCAGAGGAGCTATTCAGCGCTTTAAGCTCCAGAAAAATTAGTGACGTAGCAATATCGAGGTAATTCTCATTGATTGACTAAAAAGTATCAGAATAACTTCTAAGCCTTTTTATCGCCAACCGACACTCCATCTTTGTATATGGGTACCACTCACGGTGGTAAAAAGTTATAGATACCTCATATTTTCCAAACTTCTTTATCACAAACATTGCAATTTAAACAATGCAATTTGACTGCTCTACGAAAACCTAGATTGACGGACCTATAAGAGCGCTTCTTCGATATCACAATAACACAAAGTTTTCACACCTATGACTAAAACTGCTTAGTCCCTACTCCCATGTGTCTTCCTAGGCGAGGCAACTAAGGTATAACTCATAGTATCTCTTCTCTCTCTCTCTCTCTCTCTCTATATATATATATATATATATATATATATATATATATATATATATACGCACTATGCAGCATGCACGCATATGTAAGAAACACAATTAAAGCGCGGTTGAAGGTTTCGAAGTCATCTAGTATATATTTGCTCTGAGAGGGGAAGTGCATTTACGGACGATACGTATGTAATGTATAGACGTTTTTTGTTAAAGCTTTAGCTGACGCGTGCGTCCGTAAAAGCTACACTGCGCCAGAATAGAGGTTGATGCGCCTTACAGAGTTTAAGATCTGAGAGGTGCAACGCTAGAGTGTTCTTACACCACACACACTTGGCACGCGTACTGTGGGACTCTATGCCGATGTTGTTAGCATAATACTCACCAAAGAACCCGTCACCTAGAGGCCTCACGACAGGGCGAGAAGCTGGTACAGTTCCTTAATATTTCTTTTTCATTAAATTAGAATTTAATCACAACTGAGCTCGCAACCGTAATAGTCTTAGTAGTAGAAGTAGTCGTGGTTGTAATGGTACGCATGACGCGTCACGGGAACTCCCCTCTGACCCGATTGTTTGCCGTATTTGCATGAACACAGTTCCCTGTTAGTGGGAGGATCGGGAGAGAACTAGTTTTTAGTGGGTTGGATCTCCACACTACTGGCCCATATTTGCAGACCAGTTTCCCACAGTGGTATCCGTGTGTGCAGACCGCAGTTTCCAGTTACTCCTCTACACAAAAAAAACAAGAGCAAAAGCAAAATCAACGTAGTAACGGTACTGCAAAAACCTTTCGAGTATTCATTAGTCACCTACTTAGACATATATTGGCAGTGAAAACACATGTAGTAGCTCGCATATGTTTCGGAATCATGTGGTAGCGGCTGTAAATATAAGAATTGTGCTAAATGTAGCCAATAGTCGCTGATATGCTCAAAGTATCAGCAATCTAAGTTTAGACGCTCTATTTCGCCGGAGGGCCGCCATTCATGTGACCCTGCTTCACGCGCAGCAGATCATGCTGTAGCCGTTGTTGTTGTTGTTGTAATTGTTGTGACTTCCACCACCTGTCACATGGATGATGTGTATCATGGCATATGGCAGCTTTGTTCCATCCCAGACTAACTCCGTCACGGCGAGCTCCTTCGAAGCAGCGCGTGACCGACTTCGCTCATTGATACGGTATGGGATGTTCTTCTCGATGACAGCTCTCTATTTCTCTCTCTCAAACACATACACAACTAGAGAGTTGACGGCGAGTGCACAGACCTTGAGCGTGTTTACTAGATCTTATACGCATCAACTATTGTCACTTCTGCCGTTCATATATAATATATATATATATATATATATATATGCAGTACCACGGTTACAGGATCCATCTTGGTAACGGTTGAATGTGCGCAATAGTACAGCCTCGAGCTTGTAATACGGACTATTTTGGCTGACTTACCTATTCCTCTGCGCGTTATAAATACAATTATAATTGCACCAACGCATGAGTCACTCCCTTGCTCTAAAAGCATGACCGCTTAGAAACCTGTTATCGGCACTAAGTGATCGAAATGAAAAACGTGCAATACTGCCATTTCTATGCCAGTTGTGCTTAGTCTTTTGGGACCTAACAATACACTATGTAGAGCACGATTTACAATACATTAGAAACGTATATATATATATATATATATATATATATATATACGAGGGCAATTCAGCAAGTTATAGTAATTTGAAGGTCTTGCGGTTTGTTGGTTCAAAGAAGAAAATAGAAGACTTTGGATTGCTTCGGAGAGTGATTACAGGAGACGAGTTATTGATATATGGTTACGACATCGAGACAAAAGCCCAATCCTCCCAGTAGTACTTACAAGACGAGATGTGATCGAAGAAATTCAGACAGAGCAAATCCGAGCAAGTTCTTTTGAGTGTCTTTTTCTACAAAGGAATTATATTATCTTTAATATCTGGTTCTACGGTCCATATACCGCATGCACGAACACTACCGCGAATCTTTGAGAAGATTGCCTGAGACGTTGAAATGTCTGAACTTTGAGCAAACAACTCGTGGAGCCTCCATCACGTCGATGCATCGGCACACACACATTTGCTGATTTCGGATTACTTGCTGAAAAATTCGATTTCTAACTTTCACAACTCCCTATTTGCCGGACCCCGCTCCGTGCGACTTTTTCCTGTTCCCACGGATAAAAAAGTGTGAAGAGACAACGTTTCAAGACTATTGTAGAGATAAAGGTAAATACACTGGAGCAACTCAACTCGATTCCGCAAGACACATTTAAAAATATTTCCAAAAAGTGGAAAAATATGACATATGTGCATTGCAGCGGGTGGGGGTTATTTTGAAAGAAACAAAAGCAATTTCCAAGATCAAATACATATTATTTTTAAATACCAGAATCGATCCACCCCGGTATGTAGCTATTTTATTCTTTTTTATTTACTTTAGCCGCTTAAGCTAGCCTTCTGTGAGGGTTATCGCTTATTAAAGCTAGGCTGCTTATATTACATTATTGCATTACTATACCATTATTACCACACGATGCACAAGTCTCCAATTTTACTTGTTTCGAGGGAAAATTTACTCCGCGCCAAATTAATGTGAAACATTGTGACGTTAAAACGGTCCCTCTACAGTTCAGTTGGTCGGTTTCCATTTATGGCACATTGAATCCACAGACATTATGCCGGATATGCTTTACTCTTGCTGCCTTGACACGTCACGCATACGCGGGCATGCATTACTATTACTGTCTTGAATTGTTACGTAGTATACTGTTTTTGATTGAAGGGCCAAAGACAGCTGCAGAAAAAAAGCACGTTTAACAGATTTTTACGAAAGTAACAAATATTGTGTATGCGATGGCGACAAAAGATGCGCGCTTTATCCGTTTTGATGTTGACACCCTTCGTGTCGCAGCAAAGAATTTCCAATACCCTACACAGGCGTGCAGGAAGCATAACCTCATCAAAATCTGGCCTTAGTGTCATCTACAAGAACGCAGAATTTCTTTGTTTCAAAGAAATCGTTTTTGGTGACGTGGAGGTTCTTTTCAGAGTAGATAACAAACAACTAATTTATGTCCCAGCGACCACGGCTTCAAAGTTATGCCAAAGTAATACCGAGCCTGGGGGGGCGGGGGGGAGGAATCCGGGTTTAGTGGATTTGCGAGTTTCACACTAGTCACGCAGGCTGCTGGTGGCGCATGTGCATCATGCATTCCCGAAACCTCCCAGAACAAACAAAAAAAATTTCCTAGCGTATGATGTTGCAACGCTCACTCCAACTTCTTTCATTTTTTACTTCACTGGGGCCAACCATGATATCGTACACTATTGTACACGAATTATCGTAGCGTCTTAGAATCATTGTAACTATGACATTCAGCAAATGATTATTTTGACACGAGCCATGTACATCTTATTGTGTGTTGGCTTCATACATGCATAAATTCATACATGCATGCGTATATGCCCGTACATGCCCGTGTTTCTGCAGCCGCATGTATACCCTAAAGCACAACGCTAGACACCGCACGTATACTATGGTAGCATATTGGCATTTGGTGGCACCGATTGGCGTTTAGTGGCCTCGTTAGTTGTCACATGGCGTGCTGACGGACCAGTGCCGTGCTTGTGGGTGGGTGGATTGGTTTCGTCTTCACCATTAACCTTTGCTTCGTATTATCGTTGCTTCGTTGGTCATTCTGCTCGTTGTTGATGTTGTTGTTGTTGTAACCTTGTAGTCGTGAGTTCGTTAGAGATCGTGATTGTGACTATGGCGGTATGCGTGGATGTGGGGTTGGAGGTAGGGACAGGAGGAGAACATGGAGGAGACGGACGGAGAGAGACGGACTAATTCACTTACCGGTCACGAAGATGCTGACAGCCAACGCCAGAGCCAACACGATCGCGCCGGCCAGAAGCAGCAGCAATAGCAGCCGGCGGCGGCATCCAGACGACATCTTCCGATGGGCGCGTAAATCGTCTTCGGACTTGTTCAGGTACAATTTCTCGCCCCTGTAAAGACACCACACAGTCGAACACCCGACGCCCGTTGTAGTGTCAGCTCATCATTAGTAGTTAAGAATATTTATCGCAATGAACCATCTAGCTAACATTTAACTTAAAAACTACAGAGGCGCGTGCATATATATATATATATATATATATATATATATATATATATATATATATATATATATATATATATATATACATATATATTGTGCGATACGCCAGTCTTGGCTATATCATCAGGGCCAATAACCAAAATAATGAATTAGTAAGTCAATTTGGCCATCTCGGGGTAGCTTTGACCCCTGGCCTATCTTTTACAAAACACATAGAGAACAAGCGTACAAAGCAATGTCGGCCATGACGCTACTTGGAGATCTTACACAGACTGACACTAAGACTGGAATGAACCTTTTCTAAATAAAAATTTGTAGTGGCGGTGGCTTAGGCGGCTAACGCACCGTTCGAAACTGGGTGTTGCCATGGCAAGCACGGTTAGCAAAACATCTAGTTTGAGCCCCGGCCGTGCTGGTTGAATTTGTTGGACGTGGTTGTTATTGCCCTGCTGCTACATACCTCTGCTGGAGAAAGCCTATATAATTCCAGTACGAGAACGCGATGACGGTAGATGCATTTAGACGATATCGTGCCACAGGCAACTTAGCCCATTACGAGCGTCTAAAATGTGGTTGTCAGAGCGTTAAAAAATGAAAAAAAAATTGCTCCAATTATAACTTACTGCCTTTAGGCCATTGCACCAAACTTAATTTTAGACAACGTGAAAGCAATAGATAAAATAAAAGCTAATTTTGTGCAGCATATGCTTGGCCGCGAAACGCATCGACAACCTTGGCGCTGGAACTATGCCAAGAGCGAAGCTTTGTGGAAGACCTTATCCTGGACAAATACGATTTCAGAGCGCTGGTCGTAGAGCAATATTGCGCTCACAGAGAAAAGCGTTATTTGAACTTTGCCATAAAAAGGTTTACCGACGGTCCTGCACTCACGACAGACCGTTGGAAGCGGGGAACTGCAAGCAAACAGATGAATACTCTGTGGCTTATACTAATACTATGGCTACCACCAATATCAAAATATATGGTTTATTTCGCAATAACATTGCATTTCAAGATGGTACATAATTTCAATACAATTCATTCCTTTTATACAATTTAAACACTTCAGCGACCGTCCCACCCGGGGAAAAAGTGCAAAGACCGCCGATGCTTCTGGCAGCTCGCTGCGTGGTATTTCGCGCATATCTGCGAGCAGAACCGACAACGACATTGATCGTCAACTTGGTGAAATCCTTCGGTCGAACATACCAAGTGATGATAGCCATGCACAATGTATCTTGTGTACACATCCCGGCTAGTGCATGCCATTCCATCCCAAAGCTCCCTGGCGAGGTACACATCCAATTGCGCTACCTCTGCCGAGGCCTCGGTCACTTTCCCCTGCCACTCCAACAAAAATTGCTGAAGTGGTCCAGTAATAGGTGACCTAAGCCTGACTCTGATTGTTTCCACTGCCGGCCCGCAACCCGCTAGCAGGTACACGAAGCGGCTTTTTGCCGTCCGGGGTAAGCAAAGGACCCGCTTCATATATATTGTGAAGCATCTTTCTAGCTGCGCAAAATTTGCCGCTGAAAGATGGCCCCACACCCTGCCAAGGCTGTAGCTCAACATTGGCACAATCTTAAGCTCATAAAGACGCACGGCCGCACTCAAAGACAGTCGTCGAGGGTCTCTCACCTCTGTGTGAATAGAGGTAATAGCCGCTCGACACCTGTCGCCGATGTGCTGGGTAAAGGTATGGCTACCACCAATATATATGCCTAAAAGGGTATTGCTTTGAAATAGAAGACTGTGTATGTAAATATTGTGGCACGTGCAATATTGATCGGTACCACATACTGCAATGCAAGGAAAGCGGAGGAGAAGCTGCTTCGGTGCATGCAGTAGTGAAAGATTTTATTAGCCGACATGAATTTTAGGTAATATCTACCAATTTCTGGTGAAATAGACTTGTATATATATATATATATATATATATATATATATTGTTTGTAGAATGTTCATTGGATGAGAGACCCGATGACTAATGCGTTCATCTGTCATGCAGATTTGCAATGACTGCCACCCAGTACCCGTATACACCCAGCGCAGATAATAACATAGCAAAATAGCGATATATATATATATATATATATATATAAATGCATATGACGTAAGGTTTGGGTGACGATAGTAGCAGGGGGTTGTAGCGAAAAAGGCCGGGTAGGGGTGCGAAATGTGTGCCTCTACGCGCGTAGACTTGATGCATGGTTGCATGCCTGCCGGATCCCCTGTCCGTAACAGTACGTTTGTGTGGGGAGTGGGGTGAGATGACGACGTGTGATCAAAGATTGCCGAAGTGCCAGTTGCAAGATGCAGAAGGCTCGGACAAAACGATCATCACGACGACGACGACGACGACGACGACGACGAAGCGGAACAAAGGAAAACATCACAACGACATCGACACCGGCGACGGTGGCGCAGAAAAACAGGAGATGATGCCGATGACAATAAAGACGAAGAAAACGAAAAAGGAAAAGTGAAAGGAGATGCAGAGAAATGGAACAAAGTATTAAAATAGTAATAGTAGTAGTAGCCGGCTGTAGTAAAAGTAATCATGGTAGTAGTAGTAGTGGTGGTGATATAGTGGTGAATGAAGATGACTTCAGCGAAGATCGACGCGCGCGCCTTGTCGCGACGTCTATTGTCGATATGCGAAGATTGAGAGATTTTGTCACTCGACGAATGGCGACAACAGCAACAACGACGCAAGGTTACGTCATTGGCTCTGCTACTGTCATCGTCGTTCGTCGTCACCGTACGACCTTTGCAAAGGGGACTGCACAGACTACTACAGTGAACCTATCTAGGTTCATTAAGAGAGTTAGATCGTCTCTAGGTTCGTTTCCAGGAGTAGATAACTCTAGGTTCATTAAGAGAGTTAGATCGTTATGAAGTTGGCGTATACTGTCTGCTGTAGGCGAAAATGACCCAAAATGTACATAGAAACTGCAGGAGAATGTGTCTGTAATCAAAAATGTGTCAAAATGTTTACCTCGGTCTTTAAGTCATGACGATAGTGATTTTTGTCTATAGTGTGTTAAAGACATTATTCTCGGACAGTTCATCTAAGATAGACTGAGAATAAACAAAGTGTGTGATGCGGATTGACGCTCAACGTGGCGTCAATGGACGCACTATATAAGCTGCATATTAGCAGCAGTCACAGACTTTTCAAGATTGGACAGAAAAACATCTCTGTTTTGTATTCAAAACTTACAACAATCGCAAATACCTCTCGGAAGGAATACAACTAGCTAGCTGGCTGCCTCATTGATTCTCATATATTTTTGTCGCGGATGATGTTTGTCCATCTGACCTGAAACATTTGACATTGTAACGCAGGCGAAGCTTTGCAGAGCCTTAGACAATTCTTTGCTGCTTTCTTTTTGAAGGGAGCTTCTTGAAAGCAAGCATCGTCGAGAGAAAGATCATCCTCTGTGGTTGCTGGTTTGCGTTGCATTTTTAGCAGCTTGTTCGATTTGCGCAGTGGCCGGCAGCTGACCAACTGATGAAGTATTGACGTCATCTAAAATCTCCATATATTTCTCACCACTAGCCACGGCATATACTTTACAAGATTCACATTTGAGCGTGTTCAGCGCTAAAGTTCTTTCGAAAAGTGCCATCAGACGAAAGCCTCGTACAGCTTGTGTGCACGTTCGTGCTCAGAGCACAGCACGTTATTCACTGACTCATTGAACGCACGAAAACGATCGCTGACCTCACACGGCCATTGCTATTGCTACCGCCTTGGTTGGCCTCATTTCTTTGCTCACGTTTAAGGGCTTCTCATCCGTATCATGGAGGTGACGTTTACCGTCTACCGGTGACTCTGTTCGATGGTCAGATGACACAACTTGGTAATCGCAGTGATAAATTCCCGATAAATTGTCAAAACTATATATATATATATATATACATAAAAACATATATATATATATATATATATATACATACATACAAGGACACGAACAGCTGATTCTTAACTCCACGTGACAACTTTTTACCACAATATGTATTAGAACGAGCACGGCCGAGTGTGCAAATGCATTGTAAATGACTAATAAATCATCGCAATATTTTCTATATATATATGTATATATATATATATATATATATATATATATATATATATGTGTATAAATGTGTACGTAGAGAGATAATTTTGCGCCGCACATGAATTGATAGAAAGAAGGTGAATGAATAAGCAAACACGTCGTTTCGTAGCTGTCGTTGTTAATAAGGACGCGAGGGGGAATCAACCAGGGAGGATCAACTGGTAACGGTAGCACAAGGTCGAGACAAACAAAAGGGACACCAAGATGTTACGGGCGAACGCAAACTTCCCCTGCGGGCCAAAGCTGTACATCATCAAAGTGAGGCAAACTGGTGGATCCCACGCCGCCGGAAGATCGAAGGCACTGCGTTAAACGCTGGCCTGGATCCATCAGTGCAGGCAGGGTTATCGGCCGTTGGCCGTTACGATGAACACCGTTGACTACCGTGTCGTCGTCGTCGTCGTCGCCGTCGTCACGGACGTTGTGGTCGTTCTGTCGCAACGGCGAACGTTAAAACGAAATCGACGCAAATCGATCGAATACTAACGAGAACACTCAACGAGCAACAAAAGTCCAAAGAAAGAAAGAAAGGAAGCTCCTATTCTCGTTTTTGTTCGTATTTTTATTTTTCTTCTTCTTAGTTTTAGTATTATTACTATTCGTGGACTGGCAACCGGCAAACGAAAAAGGCAGAGAAAAGTATAGAAGAGAAGAAAGCGGTCCGACCAATTGTTGTAGAAACGATGGTCTAGTAGTCGTAGTAGTAATAGTTGTCTTAGTCATTCGTCTTGTTTTTGTTGTTGACGTTGATGTTGTTATTGGCATTGAAATATCGATAGACCAAAAAAGTTGTACATGTAGGCGTTTTGCACCAGTTGTGATATGAAGCCAGCCAGCACATTGTGGGTGGCCCAAAGAAACCGCATGACAAAGGGAACACACACACACATATATATATATCTAGTATAAACAGTAAGATCATTTCAATATGTGTACCGCAACAAATACCGAAGAATAGGTAGCGACGAAAGCTTTATTCAATAGCTTAGAGATCGGTAACTGTTACCGCCAAACGACGAGAACTAATAACAGAATAAATTTATTTCTTGTTAAGAACGAATATCAGGTTTTACTGAAGAACATTTGAACTAGATAGGCACCTATACAGCCGTACCCAGCGAATACTACCGCTGGCATCAGTTATAGACCAAAAAAAGAAATCGCATCGATGAGGAATATTACGAAAAACATTGAATTAATCCCTTTACATTTTTATCTCCTGTAAACTATCCGATCGACGAGCTCTTATTTACTCCGGGCCATTGACGTCAACTAGAGAACCGCCATTCGCTGGCGGGCGTTTGCTTAGAACTTCTCGGGATTCCCACGAAACCACAAAAGAAAACCGCAAGAAGAAAGAAAGCGCAAGGATGGAGAGCAATAGGGAGCGTGAAGAAGTCAAAATTAAGCTGTACGAATGCATAGTCTTCGTCGTCAACTGTTCAGGCGCACGCAAAGCATTACCAGCAGTAACAAGAGTCAATGCCACGAAGACCATCATCATTATCGCCATATATACCTACAAGATCAACAACGATAACAACAGGTACTGCATCTCACGGCGTGAAACCGCAGCAAATACAACAGCGATCATCGGCGGTTGTTTGGCACTTCGTAGAATAAGCAAAACAAATAGGAGGTGATCAACCTCCGAGCCGAAGGCTGGCGCAGAATATTTGTTCCATTCATTGTCGCTTATGCCATTGGTCTCTGGCGCTCCGTAGTCACATCATATCTGAGAGAGACGTGTCTAAACGCTGACGCGCGACTCCGTAGCTCTCTGCTCGCTCTATAACTACGTGATTTACGTGATGAGCAGCGGGAGCAGCTGGCTTGTTTGTTTCTATTCATGTAATATCAGGCGCCTGCGCTGGGTGGCTGAGACCGGACAAAGATGGTCAGCGCTTGTTCAACCTCTGTACGTCTCTTCTAGTCGAGAACGCCTGTAAAAGCTACGCTCTCTCTTTCTTGCATTCTCTTTCGCTGCCCCAACTCGGTCGGCCCGATGAGTCTTCGCCGATAAAGTTACGCAACGACGGAGCGGCCGCACGGACCACCTAGTAAGCCCTCACGAACTCGCTTGACTATACAGGCACAGGGAATCCGCTTGACTATACAGGCACATGAGGGTATCGTGATCCGAAACTTTGCTCAATGGAAGATAGAGCCATGGCTATATAGATCGACAGTCAGACGCATAGAGAGAGCGAAATGGAGGAAGGGAGGCAAGGAGGGTAACATTCCCGGGAATCAAATCGACGCGCTTCGTTCGCAACCATCGCGGTTAGCGCTGCAGCTTATGTTACCGCCGATGTTACGTGATGGTTAGCGCTGGTATGCGCTGATAACAAACTGCAATGCAACTGCAGCAGCGGCGGTGGTGGCAGCAGCAGCAGCGGCGGCCGATTCGTAGAAAGAAAATTGATGAAGCGAAATGAAACAGAGTCTGTGGAGTCCGGAGCAGCAAACGCCAGCGGACAACGTCACCGGCGGTCCTCCCGACCGGGCTGCCGGGCTGCCGGGTGAGCATTCGATCCGTCAGCTCGGTAGCAGGTTACCCGAGTCGTATTATATAACCGTAGATAACCGAAAGCGTTGACCGCCCGTGTTCCGAGTCTGCACAACGTTCACTGAAGGACCGATCAACGCCCAGAAAGCATCACAGAATCACTAAACAACAACGCACACGTAACACACGTATAGGCTTTCTGTGAATTCGTATCTCGAGCTTTGTGTTGATTTTTACTGACCGCGCTAACAGTGCACATGACGAGGCTATACAGGCAGACATCGACCCACGAATACATCTGTTGTCTGCAAGAGTATTGTATGTTCGGTCAGATCTGTTTTACAGTAAACAGAGTACATATGGTTCTACGCCGCGTAATGAAAATAAGTGAATCCACAACAACGGTTGATTCCAATTAGGCTCAACAGTGGCAGTCGCCCTACCAAACATTGCAAGACAGACACACTGAGGTTTTTTTCTTCTTTTAATATGGAAGGCTTTGGGAATTTGCGACACTTATGCGCCGTCGCCAGTAAACAACGGCTAGTACAGGACTCGTAACTCCACTCAACCCGGATTCCTATCCACGTTCTCAGGCCCGGAATACATACCCTGAGAGCTAGAATTAAACATTTTTTATTCCAAACTTTTGTCCGTCCCCTACGGGCGTGTATCTCAGCCTGAGGTATATCTTTAATGCACCGAGGGCCGGAAATGTTGAGAGATCTAGAGTTTTCCTAACAGTCCTTGTAGCAGCATGGCCGCTGACCCTCAGCGGTATGATTTATCACCTATTTCCCTACCCTGAGCTGAGATGCGCGTACTATTCACTTAGCTGCGGTACAGATGGCAAACATCACTCATTTTAACGAGTGCGTGCGATGGTTTCGTTAATGGCAATGCATTTGGCGTGCACTAACAAGGTCATGACTGGTGATCTTGAATTGGCTGCTCTTGAATCGGCATTCGATAAGGTAACTTCTTATCTCGATAAATGGAATGCTGTGTGCGATAAGGACTGCTATCGCGCATGACCGAAAATAAAAAATGATTCAAGTATATCAATCAAATATGAGACAACTATATATATATTAGTAAGTATAAGTATATATATATATATATATATATATATATATATATATATATATATATATATAGGTGAAGTAGCAATTAATCAACAGCTGAATCATACTGAAGCTGCTAAGCTTGCCGTTGCCGAGAAGCTAAAAAGTGTCACAGTTAGAAGGTGGGGGAACAAATCTACCACTAGTACCAACCCTAGTGGTGCACATCGCATCAAACACAAATGTTTAATTGGACACAAATTTAGCTAAGTGCAAACATCGTTTTACCAGAATGATAAGGCATCTGCTCAAGTGGGATCATGCAAACTGAATTACGGAATATTGAGGGTGATTTACTGATAATGTCAAAATATGTTTTGCGTTCTGGAACGTCTCGTGTGTGGAACAAATTTAAGCCCATAGATGAACTTGCTGCTGTATCCTAAGCTGCAGATATTATTCCGATTATACGCAACCTATGTATTTGATTTTTCACTTTAGTCTAAATTGCGCCATATATATATATATATGTGGCGGCTATCTTCCATAATCTGAACGAGAAGAGTTTCTTGTTAGTCGTTCACGAGACAGTAACAGTCACGCACAATAACAAACGAGTGACAGAGCAACCATACAGCGTCGTATCGGGCAACAACGACAGGGCAAACAATCGTTTCGACCACGCGCGCGTGAACAGTTGTGACTCATCATTCACTTTATTGTTTCATGGCTTTCTCGCTGATCTCTATCGTGCACGGCGCAGCTTGACCGCCTCGATGTCCGCCGATTCCAGGTCTTGATCTGTCACGGGTTGACGTTCGCCGCCATTCTTTGTCTTGGGTGTCAGCCTCTCTCTATATAGGATTATACACATAAATATATTCGACACATATACGTATTCATACATACACAAATACACATATGTGAGCACATATACCAGAAATTCGGCGGTTGGCAATTTGTCACAATTACAGAAACAATTGTGTAGCTAATTAATGAGGTGGTGGTGGTGGTGTTTTTTGAATGTACTCCGTATGATTTCTTGGCTTCACGATTGACCAGCGTGCGTCTTGCTGCCTTTACTGCGTCCCTGTCCCCGTCACTCTGGTTATCGCCCTCGCGGCGCTCCTAGCCACTTTCTTTGCCCAGTATGAGAAGAGATTAAGGTTGGCTGCCAACAGTTCTTACAAGACAATGAACATTATGATGATGATCATAGCTGGTATCATCAGCAGAAGCTGCTGCTGCAGCAGCAGCAGCAAGATGAATAACAACAGGAACAATAACAACTACGGCGACCACAGCAGCAACAATAGCGAAAGTGGAAGAGCGTGTGCAATCGGTTTGTGGGCAGCCAATACTTGATCTTTTATTGTAACATGTTTGTACATTTTGATTTTCCTTTTCCTAAACATATGTTAGTCATCTGAGTCAAGCATTGACGCCAATACCGACGACGAGAACAACAACAGCAGCAGCAGCAGCAGTAAGAACAATCATCATAATTACGCATACACAACAGATAACCAAGCCTAGATTCATTACGCACATTCTGTTCTGTCGCGCCGGTAGCGCGTTGCGTGTTCGACGTTTGGAATCTGCGTCTTCGCCAGCACCTATAAACGCCAGACTAAGCCACCACGAACAGAGGGACAGACACAGGAATGCTCGCTGATGGGCGATAATTAGGGAAACACGCACTCATCAGCCAGGTAAACTTCCAATTTGTGTTAATGTTGATGATGTTGTTCTTGTTGTTGTTGACGTGGTCACTGTTGCTCACCTCACCCGCTGTCGTTCAATGTTACTTCTGTCGCTGGTGCGGGTGCTGTAATTATCGTTAGCATCGTTGCTATTTGTTGCGTGTCTCCTTTAGTTCTCTAGATCGTTGTTGGTATGAATCTCAAAGTTGTTGTTATGAATCTCAAAATAGTGTTGTTACTTATCGCGCGGTTAGTTTGACAGCCGTTCGGACCTATAGCAGCCTTGTTGGTAATTGTAGTTTTCTAGTAGCTGCAGCGCTAAAACTTGCTGGAACGAGTCCCTCAACCCTGAAGGTAGAGGGGCTCTGGCGTTTATGGAAGGGTGCCACACGCAAGGATGTCAGCGCGCTAATACCTCTCTGGAAGAGAGGGGGGAGGGGAGTATAAGTATTCGGAAACTAGTTTCTCTAACGTCGGAGACTATCTGGATGCGCCGGAAGATGCGACGGCGTGGTCCAGTGCGCTAGATATGGTTGGCATCCACGGGCGTGTCGCCAGTTCGATCACTGTTCCTGATCGATATCTCTTTGAGCGGCCATGGACATGCCGCAAGGACTGTTGCGGAAACCCTAAATATGGTCCCACATGGCCGGCGGCCCTCAGTGCATTGAAAATATCCTCATTGCGATGTCAAGCCCGTAGGAGACGGAGGATAATTCTAGACTAGAAAACTTTACTTCTAGTCTTGCCGGAAGAAGTTCTGACCTTGCACTTGAGGACACCATAGAGGAACCACATAGTGGTTGTGAGGTGTCCAGAATGGGCGGAGCAGCGCGCACCCGTGGCGTCGACAACTCACAGAAAATGCTCGAGTGCCTTTCCTAAAGGCAGGAAGCCGTTCGGCATAAGGGACGGCGAGATGACTGCCTTTTAATGGGTTAGAGCCTAGGGTGGTGCTGTGGTGCCCGTCTGCGCGTACAGTTTCTCATAATAATAATACATATGTAATCATACAAAAAAATGTAATGGTAGCGACTATGTGGATGAGCAATGTAATCATTAATGGTTTCGTAGTAGTAGTAGTTGTGGTGGTTGTTGTTGTTACCCCAGTGTTTGCCGTTGGTGTCATTATGATTGTCATAAGTCGCTCTAGCTTTGTATATGACACTACCTATTCTAGGAGGAACTCTCCATTTAAAGTGAATGTGTTTTCAGTTTTACTTTGCTTTCCGTACACATACTCGGCGATCTAGCGACTACACACTGACTAGCCTGGAAATGCTGCCACTGGCATAATAACACACGGTAATGACTATAATATAGTTAAATATTACTAGCAAAAAAAGTAAGGAGTGCAATGCGCACTGCAATTAATAACTCTTGAAAAAACAATATTTATTAATAGCAATGCGCATTGCACTCCTTGATGGGTACGCGTGTTTCCAGAAGCAAAAATGACGACCGCGTAAAAATACAAACGTATTGTAAATGAATAATAAATCATCACAAGATTTTCTATATTTATATATACAGGTTGGCTAGTTACTAGATAACAATGACGTGAGCGGATACGGACAGACGTTGAATTCTAAACTACGAAGTTGGGTTCAGGATTGTCCTATACTGTTATCAGTGTGCAGCTAAAGCGGGCCACACAATGGTAGGACACAACGAAGGGAATTGGCTTCAGATGCTTATCAACTCGCAGATCAAGGCAAAATGACAAGCTGGCACGCAGTGTTCTTAACATAACGCAGTTCCGCTGTCAGTTATATAGACACGTACGAAGCCACAGAGAGAGATCGAAACAGGGATAGATCAACGACGGACTATTCAGGACGGATGTTCGACACTAAAGGTAGGTAGGCATATCGTTGGAGAACGATTCATATTTGCGCCGATATGCATAGTGTCTGGTTATTGACGTATTCTGGGCAAGAAAACGAGAGCAAAACGCCATCGCGTACCTTCGGCGCACTTTTCATATTTTTATCTATTTGTGCATGCGAAGTATTCTCAAAATCGCAACTTCACGTCAAAAAACGGTATAGCTGAACGAACGCCGTCGCTAAATCACACGTATTTACAAACGTTGTTTCTTGTAACCGAACGAAAGATATATATATATATATATATACATACATACATATATAACGTAATTTTACTTCTAGCAAGTGCTTATATAATTATATAACAGGTGCCAAGGCTAATGAATTCATGATGCCACAAAGAAAAATACCGTGTAACGGCCTCCTATTAAGCTAATGATGTTTGACAGCAAAAGTACTGAGAGTTCAATCAACGCTTATTGTTACATTTGCCAGGCCCATCTTATGTCGTTACTTGTATTTAGTTTTACAACTGGGAGTTTTTGTCACGAAGAGCGGTGTTCGAATACACTTTGTGACGCTAGCTTTGAACAGTAATAAAAAAGTACTCGCTTGTATACGACTCCTTGTAGAGACGTAACGTAAATTCAGCGCTATTCGCAACAACCATGCCCGTTAGTTGATACAAGCCAAAAATTCGCGCGGTTAGGTTTGACGTGAAAAAGGCGTTTTACAAACAAGATCTTCGTTCACCTCTTAGGCAACGCTTAGAGCCACGACCTGATGAGCATTTAGGATGAAATTACACCTTGGCAAAGGTGTCCACGTAGTTACTTAAACAAATAATGCAACTCATATTTATTCACCTTTGAGGGGTAGCCATTGACAACTTACAACTTGTAAACATATGCACATAATCACAGAAATTCGAGAATGTTCACAAGCATGTTAACGAACATGCACATTGAATACTCACAATATTTACAACTCTGAGAATCCGGCTTAGTAGCGAATATCACATACATAGGGTTACGGGATCAAGTGCCCTCAACGGGCCAAGCTTTTTCATGAGGGCACAGGAGAAGAAAAAGCAAATGTCTGTTGTTAGGGATAATCGTTGTGAAGACTTGATTGAGCCTGTTGTATTGAGCGCTATTCTGCATCTCTTTGTCAGGTCTGCCGAGAAGCTATAGCCGTTGCTTAGAACAAAAGGGCACGCAAATCAAAATCTGTTGGCGTAGGAAAGAAAATAATCATCCAGGCGGTTTAGTCTGTCGTCCGCCGCCACACGTCCACCCCGACTAAATTTTACCGCCTCCGTCTTCGTTAGACTTACCGTGAGGCCGATTTCGGAAACGGCCTCATGAAGTCTGGACACGGCTCGTTGCAGCCTGAAGGCTAGATCCATAGGGGACTAGATTATCTGCGAATTGAAGCAACTAACTCTCCGTACTGCGGCTATGAGATTTAGTACGCGCGAGGAACATCTCCGATCGACATATTGTGTAGGATCAGTTCTCTCAGTGCATATAGTGTCGAAAGCAGCTTTGAAATCCACGAACACGGCGTATGCGTGCTGTCATGGCTTGGTCGGGCTCCCTCAATGTCTTCAAGGAGAAGTCTACAGGCTGAGGTTGTAAAGCGGTTCCTGTAGAATCCGTGCTGTTCCTCGGGCATCGCACCAAGGCTCTCCAAGAAGCAGCTTGATTTTCAAAAAATGAATTAAGTCGTGCAATAAGTTCGCAGCGTAAGTTCATTTTTTTATCAAAGAGATTTGAACAAATATAATAATTACAACAATAAATGATCAATATTGTATTCTCTTTTGCGACCTCCTCCTATTTCTCGACTAATTTGTTTGTTGTCCGTTTTGCCAGAAATCGCCCGGCCTAGTGTCAAAGAAGCTAATGAGCCAGTTTTTGAGGTTAATTTTGTCGTTGCAGATAACTCCCCTCATATGATCTGGTATGGGTTCTTCGTCGAATTGAGAAGGTCTTCCGCTGCCAGGCATATCGTCCAGATCAACGCTGCCTTTAACTTCGCAAACCATTTCCGTGCTGTAGACTTGCCCAAAGCACCTTTTCCGTATACTCAGCCTCCTCTCGCAAATTCCCCAAGCGGCGTCGGCAGCACATTGACCCCGATAAAGAGCAAAAAAGAGCAGGTGTCGAAAATGCCGATTTTTGCTTTCTGGATATTCTATTTCTAAGAAAAGATTTTTCCTCAGAAATATCAACACACAAAATTATTCAAAATACAAATAACACGGTTTTGTAGAGCAGGACGAGCTCTTTCAAGCACATTACATCCAACAACAAAACAAATCATTGCAAAATAAAAGAAACACAAAACGCTACGATTTTATTTCACAACGTAATATTTACTTATTTGACTTCTACAGCTAGAGATGGAACTGACATTGACAACGTGACGTTTATAAATGATAATTTTATTCATGAAATATTTACCCTTTTAAATGACATAATGTGTCATGTTGTAGTAAAGGTACGCATTCCCATTAAATTATTTTATGACATTATATCGTATTCAACGTTGTAACAACTAAAACACGTACCAGGAGCAAGGAAAATCTAAACGGCAATGGAAAAAATAATAATGATTGTATTAATAAAAACAAAAACATTTTAAAGCAGGCTTAATAATAATAATAATCTTATTAGCGGCTACATTAGTGATTACTACAATAGCGACGAGAACAGAAGTTGTATAGCTCTAAAGACGACGATTATTAGCTGAAAGCTTTCAGTACAGCCGCCTCCTCTGTGCGCAACTGTCAAAATAATTTGTACTTAGTTTTTATTTTCATAAACTGCATTAATATCATGCAGTAAATTGCTAGCGCAGCTGGCGGCATTTTTCTGCCGTTTTTGTTTCTGTACATTGATTGCTGGTTTGTAGAAGGAAGCCGTAAGCCTTATAAGCCGGCAAAGATGAGAAGAATGAACGATGCGGCGTCATACTGACGGAGAGCGCGCGTGCGAGGGAGAGAGGAAAGTGAGGCAGATAGGGTAATAGACCAACTGCTAATTACCCAACAAACTGTTCTCCCGGTGACACGCTGATCGTGTCAGCCGCCAATTGAGACACGAAAGCACGAATGTCAAAGGCCACGCAATCAGAAGGCATTCGATGGATCCCGGTTGCTTACGTATCTGCAGGCTAAAACGAAATCGGGCCTGATTTAACGGAGTGAAAGTTTATGATCGCGTTCACCTCGTAGTAGTTAGTGGTCGACGACGTTCCCATTCAAATAAAGCAAACGCTTTAAGATCAAGCGACGAAGAAGATAGCAGCGGCGCGCATAGGGCAACCAACATAACAGTCTAACTAGCAGTAGTCTGTGCGTTGGCCAGTGGACATACTATCATTATTCAGTTGTTGTGATAAGATTTTAGTAGCACCACCGGCGAGAACGAGGCCACCGAGTGCAGTTCCACTGGGAATATAGAACGTCGCAGAAGAACAAAAGCGTACATATATGAACGAGCAGGCACAAGCGACGTAATTTCTGTCGCTGCCGACGCCTTACGAGAGGGCAGAGAAAAGCTGTCGACAGAAGCAGAGCTGTACACAACAAAGCGACTAGAAACAGAAGGACGAGATGGCAGCCGAAAGACGAACCAACAGCCATTGGCATGTCAAGCCAGTTAGAACAATAAAGAGAAACGCCATACAAGCTCGCAGTCGCTGGCCTGGCCTGCTCTGCTCATTACTGTCTCTCGACGGATGGATCCGTTCCAAGTTACTCAAGCTGACAACTCTGCCGAGGCCTCCCTCAAACCCAAACGAATAAAAGCAACAACAACAACAACAAACAGAAAACGGCAGCTTATTTACGTCTGCGCCGGCGAATTCTCTAAGAGGCGCGCAAATTAAGTCCACAGCAACACCTGGACAGCAACAGCAACACCTGAACAACAACTAGCAAAACAGGCGTCTGCGACAAAGCGAACAACAGCGCCGTGAGTTAGACACAGCTGCTATCCAAGAACTATTTTGTTTTTCTTTTAGAGTTTTGCTGTAACTGTATTTACAATTGTAGACAAAATGTTACTGATTCCTTTGTTGAACACATACAATTGTCGTATAACTAATATACGTAGTAATTATTTATACATGTACATATATGTGTATATACATGCATCAACAGAATGCAAAATAGCTGCGTCAGTGGGTTGTGATTCAGTACGCGTCCTACCTAAAAAAAAAACTGTTTGAGCCAACATTTAACGTGCGCGGGTTTAATTTCGCTTCGTTGCTTCCTAAGACGGATCCAATAAATACAAATGTGCAACGGTGAGGATCGAACCCGTGCACCTATGTGTCTTCTCCTCCTTAAATGAGGCAATCTATTTGATAATGGTACTCTGCACTGGTGAATTAGTTCCATTGGCTATGAGTTGATTAATGTGGCTTCATAATAAAGTATTTCTCGTTCTGCTCCATTGTCGCTGGTGGGTCTGGCATATTATAGTCAGAACCAATGCATATGACATTTATCCTTGTTACTTTTGAAGAACGTCTCTCCGCCGCTGTAGGCGGCATGAGCCTTTTGGAGTTGTTGATCGAAGTTTTTGATCCCTCTAGTATATGCATACAGCAGGCCGGCAAGAATGCACCGACAGACAACGAAAACCCACTGGAACAGCATGTAAAGACGTAGACCAACCATATCGGCTTAGATAAGTCGTCGAGAATTGTGCTATAGTAAATTGGAAAAAAATCTAAATTACAGTATTGGTATAATTTAATAAAGACGTCGCGCCTCTAACTATAACAAGTAACAATAAAAGGTTAATGAGAATAGTAATCACAACAAAACGACAATCGTCGAACTAATACCGGTAACATGTTCACCACCACCACCACCATCGACAACAATACGTCACCATCGACAAAACACAGAACAGCCAGAACAACAATCTCGTTTAATCTTACCACTGCTATCGCTACTCAGAGCGCTCGAGGGTGAACGTCCTATAATAATGATGTAACTGAAGCTAGATGAACAGCGTGTATGCTGGTACCATCTAGTCGTCTGATAAGAGCGCACATAGCGGCGCTTATGGCTCGTACCAACGGCGGTTGCCATTTTCAGCGAACGCGAAATACCCGATGCAAAGGACGATACTTCTTCATAGGCTCTATCAACCACCTTGCTGGATTTCTCTCTCTCTCTCTCTCAGTTTCGCTTCCACATGCTGCGATAAGATAATACGAGTTCTACATTAAGTCGATTAGTAGGTAGTATGTTGCAGTGACGCGCTAGTGCAACCTGCCCGAGAGAACAACCTGTCAACATGTCAGCGGTTTACGAGTTTTCGAGAAAGGAGGAGCCGATGAAGAGGCTGGGGGTTTTGTCGAATATGCGCGGTACGTCAGCATGGATTCGATCTGGCTTCAGTTCCTCTATTAGACTCTAGTTGGATGTTTTCCCCTAACGAAGCCCACCCTGAAATGTGTGTGATGGCCTACGAGCGCTATATAATGATAATGGCATGGCCCTTACGTCGACCACGCTCTCTGACGTTAAGTGCCGTTGAAAGGAACGAGCTATCGCGGAACAAACAGGTATCTTTGGGAGCGTTGCTGTTATCTTTATGATCGCACGGAGCTACTTTTACTCTCTAGGGTCCATTAGGCACGCGTCCTCCTTTAGCTGGTCGGGGTGGTCTCAGCTTTGTTTTCTTTATATATATATATATATATATATATATATATATATATATATATATATATTATGAATTCAGAGAGAGACAAAGGGATCGAGAAAGAATAGAATCAATTGTAGGCGCTAAACATATTGATTTTAGATCAATAGTATCGGCAAATAAACACTATATGTGTGCATTGTGTGGTTATTAGCTGTTTGACCCCGTTGGGCTACACCCACAGAACGTTCTAAACGTCCAGACACAGTATCTAGATACGCACAGAATTCAATGGCATTGTCGGAAGAGTCCTATTCAGAGCGGGAACACTCTCCACGCTCTCTGAACCAAAATGTCCTGCTTGTCGTGGGGTGTGTAAGGTTTAAAAGGGGGGCTACTGACGCCGTCGCTGTCTGCCACGCTCCTTTGCTAAATCTGTTTGGCTTGTTAGCGGAATCGCTCGTCAATGAAATCGTGCAAAGTCGTCCGAAAAAAGTCCCTCCGGTCTCTCAGAGTACTCCAAAAATAATGTACCAGTCGCTGTTTGTAGTCCCTCGTAATCAGTTAAGGACGTTTCTCAATTGTTAAGCATTACGTCACATTATCAGATGATGATAGCTATTTTTGTAGTAAAATTGTGCAAGTGGTAGCAGTAAATGTAGTTGTTGTTGATATTACGGTTACCGTTATTGGCACTACTGCCCTATTGCTATTGTTAGTGTTGCCGTAAACTTAGTGCATATGTGGCGCTTATTAATATGCTACAAGCTTGTGCTATGAGTATTATTATTATAACCATCGTTGTCGTAGCTGCCGATCATACTGTTATTATGGTTGCTGTTGCGTAGAACTTCGCTTTATTTAGAGAAAAACAAAAACAGTAAAAGGGCCTAATTCCTTTTTTCTATGCGATCCCCACACTTGCCGTGAGGCTGTCACAGTTTCTGCCACCGCTCAGAAAAGAGCGGCAGCCGCATCTACGATAATATCAGGTGCACAGCCAGGTGGTCTATTGTCATCTTTTTAAGTGTAAACAACAACAGCAGCAGCGCTTAGAGCTCTACCGGCCGGTTCTTCTTTTCGTCAGTTAAACTCCTGCGTTCTTCTCTAACCATGCTGGCTAAATATATATAATATATATATAGTGTCGCCGGCCGAAGTGTGTAGTCCAACACTTGGAGAAATGGATGGACAGCTGAATATACGTACCGTATAGCTGCGTATCACTTCTTCTATTAGCCAGAAATAATCTATGCAGCAAAAAAATGCGGCAAACGGACCGGATCCTGCAAATCCTAATAGTAATATTATATTAATATTAAATCAGTCGAGATAAGCGCAACGGAATGGTGGCGGGATGTATGCGAGTCGACTTTAATCTGGCGGGCCCGCACGAGAACGGCCGTAAGAAACACACTAAGCTAAAAAAAATGGTTGAAACACCAATCGCTGGAGAGTGGCACGTCGCGGTGGTCTTTTCTTCTGTATCACGCGACTAAAAACTTGAAGATGAGAACGAAGCAGAAAAAGAGAGGTCGATAGTAAATAGAAACATCGGGTCGTATACAACGGTGGAACACTGAAACGGAGTGCAAAACGGAATGTAAGCGATATAAGAATATATATATATATATATATAACATGAAATCACTTTTATTGTCACACAAAAGGGTGTGTGGTATAATCATCATATTGGAGCGTACATCAAAAAAGTGCCCTAGCAATCGCAATTGACATAGAACAGGTATATTGCCTTGCATGAGAAGTGAGGCAATACTAGGAACAATGCCATCTAACACGCTGCGCTGTGCAAGTGTCATTGTATAAATGCTTTCCTTTGGCCTATATCTTTATAGAGTGGCTTTAGTATTCGCTTGGCACGTATATATAAATACAAATTTTTAATTCTAGACCATCATCCGTGCCCTGTGGGCTTGGAATCGCCATGCGGCATATCTTCAATGCGGCAAGAGGCGGACTACCATGCTGAGACGTCTGGGGCTCCCCAACTGTCCTCGCAGCAGCAGCAACAGCATGGTCGCTGGCTCTCAACTGTATATGGTTTATCGATGTTTAATGAGCATCGAAAGGAAATTCGATCAACCACGCCGCCACGTATGATAAATCTTAACTTATTTTTGGGCGGCTGGTCAGCTAACATAAAATTGCTTCCGCATTATTTCGTAATACAGACCCCATATATATGAATGTGCAATGGCGGGAATCGAACCTGTGCTGCTATGTATTTCATTCGGTCGCAAAGTGCAGGCGAATGCACCACGCCACCGGGCTCGACACGTATGCTGAGATAACTAGGATTCGCCAACAGCACGTCTCGCAGCAATATGGTCGCTAACTCTTAGCGGTGTATGGTTTATCATTTATTCTCAATGAGGATCGTTCAAAAAATTCGATCAGCAACAGAGATCGAACCGGCGACGCGCCGGTAGATGACAACTATACGGTGTGTTCAAAACGTATCGCGACTTTTGAATTTTCGCGGGTTACGTATATTCGAATTTCGATTTTTTGTGGCGTCTGTTGGTACTAATGTCTCTCACTTATGCCGACAAGCTCGGCCATTTTGAATGTTCACTTAATTGTTGACAGCTGCTTTGCTTGCACGTGTTTTGGATCGTCTTCGATTTTTACCTATTCAAAAAAATGGATCAAAGAACCTGTATCAAATTTTGTGTGAAAAACGAAATTAAGTGCGCGGATGCATTCCGAATGTTGACTGTGGCATACGGAGAAGCTACCTTGGACCGAAGCAACGTTTATCGGTGGTACAAAATGTTCTCAGAAGGCCGAGAAGATGTGAACGACGAAGAGCGTGCCGGACGCCCGAGCACTTCAACAACAGACGAAAAAAATTAATGAAGTGGAGAAAATGGTATTGGCCAATCGTCGAATCACCGTTAGAGAAGTTGCTGAGGACCTAAACATATCGATTGGCTCGTGCCATTCGATTTTTATCAATGATTGGGCATGAGACGGGTCGCCGCGAAATTCGTACCAAAATTGCTCAATTGCGACCAAAAACAGCATCGCATGAACATTGCTAATGAGATGTTGGACTCTGTCCGCGACGACCCAAATTTGCTCCAGAGGGTCATAACTGGTGACGAATCGTGGGTTTATGGTTATGACGTGGAAACCAAAGCTCAATCACCTCAATGGAAGCTGCCGCACGAACCAAGACCGAAAAAAGCGCGCCAAGTTCGGTCGAATGTGAAAGTTTTGCTGACAGTTTTCTTCGATTGCAGGGGCGTGGTGCATCATGAGTTCTTGCCACAGGGTAGAACGGTCAATAAGGAATATTACCTGCAAGTTATGCGCAATTTGCGCGAAGCAATCCGCCAGAAACGCCCGGATTTGTGGAAGAACAAAAATTGGCTTTTGCACCACGATAACGCCCCTGCTCACACATCGTTGCTTGTGCGCGAGTTTTTGGCCAAAAACAACACACTAATGATGCCGCAGCCACCGTATTCCCCAGATCTGGCCCCCTGTGACTTTTTCTTGTTCCCTAAACTGAAGAGGCCCATGAAAGGACGACGTTACGCTACGCTTGACGAGATAAAGACGGCATCGAAGGAGGAGCTGAACAAGATAAAAAAAAATGGTTTTTTGAAGTGCTTCGAAGATTGGAAAAACCGTTGGCACAAGTGTATAATATCTCATGGGGATTACTTTGAAGGGGACAAAATAGATATTCATGAATAAATGAATAATTTTTGAAAAAACACAAAAGTCGCGATACGTTTTGAACACCATGTACTTAGCGCGTAGCTTATTGATTTTTACAAACCGTCATTAATAATTAGCTATATATATATATATATATATATATATATATATATATATATATATATATATCAACTTTATAATCTGACGAATGCAAGCTCTCTGCAGTTGCGATGTCCTTTCGCCGCCACCGCA
This sequence comes from Dermanyssus gallinae, assembly GCA_003439945.1. NCBI lineage: Eukaryota > Metazoa > Arthropoda > Arachnida > Mesostigmata > Dermanyssidae > Dermanyssus > Dermanyssus gallinae. Next base: position 81,531 of record QVRM01005276.1, read on the forward strand.
CTGGTTACAACTAATGGTGACGCTTCACCCTACTCGATACAGTTTATTCAGAGCTGAACATAATGTGACTTTTCAATCGAACGCGAAGCGCAGATTTCGCCCAAAAAGTCGAAATATCGCAGCAAATGCAGCCACCGCAACACCGCTGGGTTTACGACGACGACAGCGAGCCGGGTATCAGCCGTGGCAAATCTACGCTGTGCTGACGAGGTGGTCTATTGCGAGAGCTGACTTCTCCCCTGGGTCTAAGACTGCCTATTCTCTTGATGCAACAACGATGCTATATTTTGGCCATATATATATATATATATATATATATATATATATATATATGTCGGCCTGCCCGTTTGTCTGAAGAACAACGGTCTGAATTTACCGGACGAATTCCTGGCACGGATTATGTAACATCCGCGGCTTCAGAGCTCGCACAGTTTGAAGTCGAGCCTCGTCAACAGACAACCCACCTCGGTGTCCGGGCCGCTGGAGGATCATCAATCCGACTGTAAACCAACCAGCAGCGTTTGGTGCACCGTTGTTGTCTTCGATTCCTCTTCGATAGTTTTGTGATGCCATTGGCATGATTGTTGCTGCTGTTGATGTGATTATTGGTAATTATGTTGAAAATGGTGGTACTGTTTCTAGCACTATTATTGTCCCTCAGCTGTTCATGCTGCTGGAGCTTATGCTGGTCCTTGTAGATGCACCCCTATGGTACGATTGTTGTCGTTGCTATTGTTGTTGTAGTTTGTTGGTATTGTGTTTACGTTGTTAGCGCCGTACGTTCGGGATAGTGGTGGAGAAATCGCGTTTGCTATGACTATTCTGGCCGCAAACCGACAGAACCGATGAAACGTCAAATGTTTCTGTAGATTGCACTGACTGCGATTGTACTGGCTCTTCGGTATATACTGGGTCGGGATCTGCAGCATACTTTATGCGAAAAAAAATTTCTGTAAACTATCACCGGGAGCCAATCGTGATCGTTAATATTATTTGGCTTCAAGAAAACTATTGATCAAATTTTCCTTGCTGCAGCTTTATAAAATACCTCATGGTGTACGAGTATACACATAATTTGTTTATTTTGTCTGCTTAGTTTTTATGCGACTGTTGGGCCGCTAACAAGAAAATAATTAGTTAGCCTCGACGAAGTGCAGACTCTGTGTTGGTCAGTAGCTTTGGTAGCGCTTAGACCCTGTTCGACTTAAAAAAGTTGTGTAAAGTGTTCTCACAATGGATTAGAGTGAGGAGCAACAAATGCCAACTAAGCGAATAAACTCTGATATATATATATATATATATATATATATATATATATATATATATATTGCTAAACTTAGTAAACACGCCTTTCCATCCGGGTAGCCTCGAGATGGTGTCGCTAATCCCTATTATTTCCTAAGCTGAGGTGATCGCCTGCAATCTTGTTTCTACAAAGAACATGAAAACATTGAGTTCAAATTAGTGAAAATTCTGCTACCAGCTCTGCTCCTGCCTTGTAAAGGAGATGGCTATTTAGCAATTATTGACTACAGATTTGCAGGCCTAGCTTGGGAGTCGTCTGTTTAACCCGTTGGCTCTATAAAGGCCATTCGGTTCAGACCGAGTCATTAACGATGTTCAACAGTTGCGAACTTTGGTCATTGTGAAGATTTACAGAGGCTGAACGAGGTCCGTATTAGTACTCGGGAGTTGACGTAAATTTATGAGAACGTTTATGTTCTTTGTTTTTGGCTTTAATTACCCGAAGTGCCGCTCAATCAACGGAAGAGCTATATATATATATATATATATATATATATCAATAAAGCATTCTGGTGGTCATCTTTTTTGTTAAAAGGATGCCACCACGCAACGTCAATTGCCTAAAAAGAACATAATGCTTCCCAAAGAGGCTGAAGGCCACCAATATATATATATATATATATATATATATATACTGTCTTACACAAGTTAGCCTTTTGGTCGGCGCGCCTAGTTCAAATAACAGCCTGGTATGTTCAATCGTTCTTTTAGAGTCGCCGTCGAGCACTTCTATAGTGCAATTTAGGGTCACACATCTTAAATTCAACTGAGTCTTGGGCAGATGCCAGCGTCTCTCGTATTAAAAACAACTACGTAGAAAACGCGAGTGTCGTATCACCACGTACACAAAACAACGGAAGGAAAAGACCAAACTTAAGCAGTGTCTTCTACACAATAACTTCAGTCGGTCGTATTAGGTCGTTTAGTTGGAATTTTCTAAATAAAACTCAGATTAACCAACGCATGATGATTCCGTTGTAGCTTCGACTGATTAGATCGCGCCAGTGTCAAACAAAATACTAACATGCCGATTGCGGAGCCAGGACTGAGTAGCGAACAGGGAACAATAGCAAAATCCCTCCTCTACGAAAGGCAGCAACGCATTCACGTGCACATTTTGTCTAGATTAGTTACCCATTACGGCAGAGATCAAGCATGTGATGTCTGACGCGGCCGCGAATTCGTTGAACAAAAGTTTCCAAGTCAACGAGCACCAAGAACGCGTCTACAAAGACTCGAGCCTGTGTTGGGGCAATGTAAACGAATTTACGATGCCATTATGAGCTGTTGGTCGTTTTTTTTCTGGAGCACTTCTGTTGGATGCGTTGTAGATGCAAATTCGTCTTCAGTTACTCATCGCCGTATATATATATATATATATATATATGTATATATACCTTTCAGAGTCATTTGACTCTTTCTTTTCCATGCTAATATCAAGTGGACGTCTTACAAATGCAACACCACTTTTAGTCAACCCCTTTAGATGGCTTACATATAAAGAAGGCCTCTTTTGAAAACGTCTAGCTATTAAACATGTTGGTAAAGTTTTGGCAGTATGTGCTTTTACGGTAACAATAAGTGTCGTCTTGAAAATTGTTCTCCGCGACCAAATTAAGGTCCGTGTCGTTTTTGCACCAAATCAATTATATAGAAGTTCTTATAAAGACTTGGTCTGCTTGACTGACATCTGCCACCGTGGAGGTTATATAACATCTATCGTCATTAATGAGCCATTCTCCAGCGAGATGCTAACGCAGCACCGGAGCAGGCTGTCGAGTAAATGATACCCATGGCCGTGTGCGTACGGCAATTATATGGGGTAGAACAATGCAGACTGCGATGACAGCATCGAGAAGATGCGGCTGCTTAGTCGCCTTTAGTTGATTCACTGGCTAGGGCTTTTAGATATATATATATATATATATATATATATATATATATATATATATATATTATAGGGGCATTACGGCATCTAGCTACGACCCCGCCAGATTAATTCAGTGCACTTTTGTCTTGCCGTTTATTTTTAGCAGGATTATTCTGTAAGTGTGTGTGTCCTCATGTCTGTTTCTGCGTATGTTCAGCGCGTTACCATCAATCGCAAGAGCGAAATCGATTTAGCAAGATTGCCGAAAGTAAAATCCGAAGAACGGGCATGGAAGAGGCCCCATCATCAAATTACCGCAGGCTAAAGCCGTTTCGTTGTTCCGGGCAGGTTCAGTCAGCAACCCTTTGGCTTGTGTCTCTGACGTCTTGCTTCGATGGATCGATCGAGACATGGCTCTGAGCTTTACTCACGCCTACCATCCGCTTTGCGTCGGTTGTTACAGCTGCTGCTGCTGCAGCAATAGCCTACGCTACGGCTGCCTGTCGTTTGGGAACTCAGCTCTACTTCAATGTAATGCGTGTAATGGCCACTCTCTATATATACTTTATATACTTTACCACACAGTCTCCGTTTGTGCTTAGCACGGTGTCAACGTGACGGCACATCCCGTGCGGCCACAGCGTCTTCTAACACCGAAGGTTCCCATCATGGCATGGTCTGAACAGCACCAACAATAACAGCAACTAACAATAACAACAAAAACGACATCGACATCAACAACAACGACATCAATAACAACCACAACAAATAACAACAACGACAACAACATTAGCAACAGCATCTGCGTTCCACCACTTGTAATTACGCAAGACTCTCGAATCAACTCGAACACGAGAACTTCAAGCACACAGATATGTTCCCTATTCCCTGTTACTCCCTGCCGGCGTATATGCGCGTATGTCTGTGTATGTGAGCATTCTTTTCTCGTCCGTCGCTACCGAATCGTAATTTTGCTTACGTTTCGTTTCTTACTTACGTACACGTACATTTCTAAGGCCCAATGGCCGCACCGGTTGGTTTGGCGGGCCTTGCAATAGCTGTGATGCAATGAATGCCACTCTGAACGAACCGAGCCGCGTCTGCGATCGATCGATCTATTTATCTGGCATCTACGCGACGTGCCGTAGCATACTTAGCAGCCGCGATGAACCAACTACGAGCTCCAAAAGCAGAAACCGACGACGATCGCGACAACAGGAACAGCAGCAACAGCAGAAGCAGCGCTACGGCGGAAGGAGCAGGGCACGACCTCTCCCCCCCTTCCGGCAGTGTCTGCGGCAAAGCGTCATCATCTTTCTTAGGTTCACTTCTGCCGCCTGGGCCCCCGTCTGGGTCATGACAGCGCGTCGCGTGCGCAAACGCGTGCGGGCTCATCCAACACGAAACATCCAACAAGAAACAAGCGGGCTACGGGTAGGTGTAGAGAGAGAGGGAGGAATGGGGAAGAGGAGAGAGAGAGGAATAGGGAAGACGAGAGAGGGGGAATAGGGAAGGAGAGAATCCACTTGATGAGAGAATCGAGAACAGCCCGTTAAAGCTCAGCGGGACGCCCTGACCCGTCGTCACTGGCGCTGTGAGTTTGTTAGTTAGGCATCGTTTACCATACTAAACTTGATCTATCCATTCATCTATGCCATTCGTTGTCGTCGTTGTCGTCGTTGCGTTTGCTGCTGTTGTTGTTGTCGTCGTCATCATCATTGTTGTCGTTAATGACCTCAGCAAAGACTCAGCCACCCGCCGATGACTCAGCAGAGAACCATTTCAACAGCAACAACAGCAGCAGCAGCAGCAGCAATAGAGGCAAAAGAGCGAGCAATGTGGCTAAAGCGAGCAATGTACGTAGATAATGAAGAATCCGGCTTTAGCAACCAGACACACACACCAACAAAGCCCACAAATTGTCTAAAAAAAGGCTCACAATCGTGGGCCTGGACGCAAGTAATGCTAAACTCAATGTCAGCCACGTTACTAAGTTACGTACGTCTAATTGGTAGATGACTTCCCGTCAATGACCTTTTATTGTTTTTACGTTGGAGTCCATTAGGTATAGAATTATTGGCACAATACTGTTACGAATCGCAGGTATGTGCGCTAAAGTATATATATATATATATAATTTTTTTATAAACCTGAACATCAAATCTGTCAATTATATTAATATATATATATATATATATATATATATATATATACTGTCCGTTACGCTTGACCTCAGCATTAATCAATTCGTTTGACATTTTTCATATCTTGAAGTAGACTTTTCAACGCAGGGTTTACATTTTACTAAGCATGTCGAGGTAAGATTTCGCAACGGCATTCTATCGGTTCATAATATCCCACGACAATCGATGAGGCTCTCAACATTTTTAATTTAAAGATTGCGCCGACCGCTGCTTACGGGTTACAGGTCATATGGCTCCACCTATCGAAAGCGAATCTGGAAGTACTTGACAAATTCAAAGCCAGCAGAAGAGTGCTAGTAGTCCACCGCACTAGTTGCAGTCGGCCTATCTGTTGATAGTCTATTTGTTGGCCTCGACACCACTTTCTGTGGAGAATCTCATAACAACTTATGCTTTATTGCAAACTCAGGTACTTCGTTGCCGGGTTTGCAACACATGGATTTCATATAAGGATATGCGTACGAAATGGGTTGCATGAAATATCGACCGAGTGTGGATACTGGCTATGCGGAAAATGGTGTGACCTGTATCATCTGTACAAATCACAAGGTACAGAAGCGATATCGCTGATAAAAGTGGTGCAGGAGGTGTGTAGCACATATGTACATATGTGCATAAACCAGATATTGGTTAAGAAACAATACATTCAATATTAATTGGATGCAACAAACGATTATGAAACAATTCTGTCAATATATATATATATATATATACACATAGAAACGGAAGGATCAATTTATATAGTCGTGGCAATAGTAGCCATAGTACAAAGATCGTTAATTACACTGCCTTTGTTGTTAGCTCTCTTTTTTCGACTTTGTTGTTGACGCTGCTGCGGGCATTTTTGCTTAACTTCCCCGTTCCGTAGGTGAACTTTTTGTTGTTGTTTATTGTTGTTGTTTATTATCTTATTGCTATTATTGTTGTTGTGGTTGTTGTTGTAGTAGCGGTGCTGATGTACGTACTCGTTCCGTCCTCTGTGCTCACTTGTTGCTAACATTAGTGTTTAGCATTGTGTATTCCTATAAATCTCTTTAGTTATTGCTGTTGTTGTTATTGTTGTTGCTACTGTTGCCTTCTTCTGGCTCCTCGACGTTTGTTTCGGCCAAGAGTCTGTTTTGCCACCGTGGCCGAGTAATTAGTCGGGTTGGATAGAGAAATAGAGAACGCTACTAATGTGGCTATTACCACATGTGACTGTTGTGATGATGTCTACAGACAGATGTCCACGAGTTGGTCCGGCAAAAGATCTCCAACATCGGATTGTGGTGATTTGCTAAGAGAAACGAGAGCCCCGCACGCGCATAATCGGACACTTTACTCAGCCACCGTAGAGAGGACGTGGCTCACGTGATGGTGGCCGTCCGTAGGTCCGTGCTTTTCGCAGACCAGACGACGAACGACCATAGCCTACGACTAGCATTATGGCAGCAGCAGCACACCGTGTTGCGCAGCCAAAGCTAATTACACAAGTCATAGTCGTGATAGAGATTGTTGTAATAGAACTTGCTGGTAATAGTTGTCTAAGTCATAGATAGTGGTGAACGCTGTAACTGCTAACAGAAAGAGGCGTAGTAGAGAAGGTCAACCCGATGGCTGAAGATCAGAATAATACTAGAGCGCTGCAGTGTTGCGGTGATGGTGATGGTGACGACGACGACAAGAAGCAGGAGGCCAGTGTATATAGAATGGACGAATTCTTGATGGATGTACACAAGCACATACACACACTGTCATAACAAAATGAAATCCGGTGTACAACAAGAGCGCAGAAAAACACCTGTCTTTTTGCTGCTGTTGTTGTTGATATTGTTGCGGTTGCTGTTGTTGTTGCGGTTAATGTTATTGTTATTGCGGTTGTTGTCGCTGCGTTGTTGTTGTTGCGGTTATTGTTGTTGTTGTTGTTGTTGTTGTTGTTGTTGCGGTTGCTGTTGTTATTGTTGTTGTTGCGGTTACTGTTGTTGTTGTTGTTGTTGTTGCGGTCGCCATTGTTGCCGTTTTTGTTGTCGCCGTTGCGTTGTTGCGGTTGTAGTCGCGCTTGCTGTTGTTATTGTTGTTGTTGTTGCGGCTACTGTTATTATTGTTGTTGTTGTTACGGTTAAGTTGTTGTTATTGCTGTTGCTGTTGTTGTTGCTGCTGTTGTTATAAGATTTGTGTTGTTGCTGCCTCTGGTCTTAAACAAGAGTTACTAAAGACGACGACTCTCACAGAAACTGTGGCGGCTCAGATTTTGTCTTGCCATATCGGTGCATTGCTACGCTACAAGCACCAAACGCCACTCTCTTTCGACATCGGATGATAACGGCAAAGTCGACCGACCTACGAACAGTGGAAAATATATAATAATAATAGGAATAATAATCATAATAATTTTACTAAATAATATAATAATAATACTAATAACAAGAAGAAGGAAAAGACGAAGTAAGAAAAGTATAGAAGGAGAAAGAGGAAGAAGGAACTGAAGCGGAGCATCTCTGAAGGAGATGGAGTAGAAAATGAGATGAACTCCCGGGTATCTCCGCTCGGCACGACGATGAAGCGAGAGTGAGCGAACAACAACACAAGCCACACAAACACACAAGCCAAGCCGAGCAGCCGGCTCTAGCTATTGAAACACGATGAAAGAGGAAAAAACGACAAATCCGTCACGGCGAGGGAATTTCGTCTTTGCCGTCGTACACACGTCGTCTCGTATGGCTGTCGCATTGCCCGGTCGGGTTGCCCCTTTGTTGTCGTCGACATCATATTGCCGCCGCTAACTCAAGACGTCGATGAAGGAGAGGCCTCTCTCCGATGCGTCAATGGCGTACCTGAATCCGTCGTTTTCGACCGTTCCCGGCCGGTGGAGCCGCCGGCACCGGCCTGCTTCGACGCCAGCAGTGTTGCTTGAAGGGGCCCAGTCGAGCTGTACTGATCGTCGAATCCGTTGGCCGGCCCCGGTCTCTTGGCCCTTCGGTTTGTTTCGCCTGGCGTCCACCGGCGCACCACGGGCAAACGGGTGGTGGTGGTGGTGGTAACGAAGCTACACGATGTCATGCCTTTGCGTCGTCTCTTCCTATCTCTCGGCCTTCTCTAGCGAGGGCCGCTCTGGTTTTCATCGTCAGTGAAGATGAGCGACTGTGATCAGAAGTGTGGCTAGTGCAGCACTGCTGCGTCCATCGTTGATTGCTGCCCGAGCTCATCAATCGACTGACTTGCTTCTATTGCAGATGAGACGTGATTAAGGTAGTCGTTTTGACGTTGCCGTTAGCGTAATTGTCCTGTTGTTGACGATTTTGTTGTTGTTGTCGTCGTCGTTGTTGTCGTTGTTGTTGTTGCTGCTGTAATTGCTGTTGTTGCTGTTCCTGCTGTTGCTGCTGTTGTTGCTGTTGTTGTTGTTGTTGTTGTTGTTGTTGTTGTTGCTGTTGTTGCTGTTGTTGCTGTTGTTGCTGTTGTTGTTGGAAATAATGACAATGAAAGCTAGTTAGTAGTCAGAACGTTCAGCCCTATAATTTTCCAGTACTCCGTACTCCATCAAGCAGTCGCTTCAGAGGTCTTCAACAGAGGGCGTGTAAAACTCACGCGCTGCTCGCGTCGTCCATCGCCAATCCAGCTCCAGATCAGTAGAAGCCATTGATCGGTTTCTCGATGCGCCGAAAGGGAACCGAAGCCGTTATCGGCTTACTGAATGGATAGCCGAGAGACAAATCGGACAACAAGCCTAATTAGAATTTCGACCGTTGCGTTGGGCCGACGCTACGCGCTATACGTAAGCGCGGTTACACGCACCTGCAACAGCGTAAGCCAGCCAACCGGCCATGGTCGTCACAGGTCATCGGGATGCGACGCTTTGAAAACTTTCACCAGTCGAGCTGCTGAATACTCCCTGCGATCACACAGTGACCGGCCAGATTGAACAACTTCATCTCTCTCCCTCTCTTCCGTCTCTTCCTCTCACAAAACGCTTTCGTTTTGTTAGCCAAATTAATTCGCCAGCCAAGCGTAAAAGCATGTATGCAATAACAACTGTATACTAGCTGATTTGTTGTATCGTTAACATAAGGCAACCTATGCATATATATATATATATATATATATATATTAGGGGACACATTGGATGCAAACGTGCAGCAACAACCAATTGTATATTGTTGTATTATGTAAAAATTGTATTGTTTTGGAAAAAAACATTTTAAGACAAGCAAAACACAACCTAATCGTAAACCATGCTCATGAAAATGATTAACGCCGATGCCTATTTTTGCTAGCATGGCCGCTTGTCAGATAAATAGATGGCTTAAAATGTATGTTTATTGCTAATAATCGTGATTATACGTTTGGCAGCTCTGCGTATTACGTGAGCTGATGTCTTCTCTTGTACGGCGTCGTCCGGTACGAGCTGACCCTCATATATCTTGCAGGCCCAGGCTTTACGAAGCAGTATTGCTAGCTTGTCGAGCTTAGCCTTTCGTGTCTGCAGCTATGCATGTCGATATATACCCTGCCACCTATGCCGTCTTCATATAACCTCCTTCATCTTAATCTCTACGCGTATATACGCTATCTTAGGCATATATATATATATATATATATATATATATATATATATATATATCCGTACACGCATAAATGTGTATATGTACATATATCATAATCGAGCACTAAACGTAAGGCGTGACGTTTCCATGTATCGGCGTCAAAACAACACACCGACTTTACACACTTGCGTATGTATAGCTGCCAGCCAGCCATCCTATATGGAAGCGATCTGCGCGAGCGACTTACTTGGTGCGTCGCTGCTGCTGCTGCTACAGGTCTGTACGTCTATTTGTCTGGTGGCATTTCGTTGGTGTCATAGACTGTCTATTGTCGGAGATCTGTTTGTTCGAAACTGGCTACTTTCGTTGTTGGACGTGCCATTGCCGAATGGCATGTTCCACCTTCGGCCATCGGCCGAAGGTCAAAGGCCTGCGAGCTTCAGATGAAGCCCCGAAGTCGCCCCGCTTTAGTCGAAGCCCGGAATTGTCGTCGTTATCGTCGTCATAGTTGGGCCTTTTTTTTTCGTTGTTTTATCTGTTCGTCGTCGGCCGGTTGTTCAATTTCAGACAGAACGTCGATAGAACGCATGCCTGACTGAAACTCCTACCGTCAAGGCGCATCACTCTTTGGGACACCTCAAAGACCCTGACGACCTCGTCGCTGGCACCGACTTCTACTTGGTGGTTTTCTTCGTTTCGTTCCTGTTTGTTCTCCGAACAACAGATACGGTTACAGATACGGCGACTCGATGTCAGACGACGTCGTGTCATGTGAGTCGCCCTTGCCCCGCATCGAGTCGAGACGCACAAGGGCGTTTCCTCCTCACGAGGCGCAAATGCTTGCTTACAAGTGTCCTTCTCGTCCTCTTTTCTTTCTCGCATTTACTTACTTTTTTTTCGACGCTATGCGCGTATGACAAATCTATTACGCCAACCAAGTATTCGCTATTAGACGTGAATAAAACGCGAAGAAGAAGAAGAAGAAGAACAAATGTCTCCAATAATGGCATAGAGACGCAAGTCGACACAATGTCGCCGTCTCACTAAGAGCAACACCAACAGCAACCGGAATAGCACCAGTATGGCGTAAAATCACAACAACAACAACAACAACGTAAATAAATTACCAACATCGACAGCAAACAAAAATAACGATAGCGTTATTTTTGTTAAAGACAACAGCAACATGAGAAGTCGCACTAACAACAGCAGCTAGAACAACAACAATAATCAACAATCAACAGTAGCTACGGCGGTAGACACGACGGGGACGGTAACAGTAGCCGAGGCAACAGCATTCATCAATGACAGCAGCAACAACATGATTATCAGCATTCACAACAACAACCACAACAACAACAACAATACTATAATCAAAAACGATTGCTTCTGCCAACGGCAACAGTCATAACGGCAGTAGGAGCCACACGAACAACAACAACAATAACAACAATAAAGTCATGTTAGCCTCCAGGAAAACAAAGATGCGCAACTTACAAACAACAGAGCGGACAGGGCATTTTGAGCCAACACCGAAAAAAATCATATTAGACGACGAGGACGTGCACTTTCGGCGGGGGCGTATCGAAAACATTGATTTGACGCGCCTTGCCGTGACCCTCAAACTTGGTCAAACGGCCTTAGCTTTAGATAGCCAGACAAAGAAGTGCCGCCTATGTCAAACAAAGCGCGAAAGCTCGTCAGAGAGTCTAAACTATTCGATTTACTTGATTCACTCTTAATGTAGTTGATGTCATTGTTGCAATTGTTGTTTTTACAGTTGTTGTCGTCAATCTTGTTGCAGTTGTTGTTGTTGTTTTTGTTGATGTCATGTCCGCGGTTGTCGAGGATGTCGTCAGTTTCGTTGTTGTTGTTGTTGTTGTTGTTGCTCTTGTTGTTGTTGCTGCTGTTGTTGTTGTTGCTATTGTTGTTGCTATTGTCGTCTAATCAAACAAATAAACAAACAAAAGACTTCGTTGATGACGACGGCATCGGTTCCAGCGGATACGTCATGTTGTTGTTCCTCAGCTTCATCATCATCATCACCATCGTCCTCGCCGTCGCCGTCTCCGTTGAAGTCACCCTCCACTTCGTCGCGCCAAGGTAGCAGTCTCACTGTCTCGTTCGTTGACGATGTTCTCCCTCTTTTCAGCTTTCTCCTTCCTTCCCCCTTTGTTTAGGCGGGCGAATAAACGAAAGGATACGAAGGGGGTGGATGGGAAACTCTCAACGGCCACTTTCACTCGGCTATCTGGCTGTGTGCGGTGAACGCACGCTTGATAGAGCCAATTCAGCAAAGCCAAGCCAACCGCGCTAGAGGTATTAAAAACAATATATATATATATATATAGAGAGAGAGAGAGGATGAGAAGCCTGGCCTGTTTGGACCGCCGTAATAAACACAGGTGCAGACATGCACGTGAACGCGGCATCCAACGAATTGAATAAACACAAAACCGCTACACAGCATCTGAATGTTCCCAATAACCACCCAAGATCGTCTTGATAGTCGCCGATGAGGTGGTACAATTGACGACAACGATTGCTGCCATAGAACAGCATTCGAATAGTGAGAGTAATTAATAATAGTTGCAGCTGTAGAAGCGCCAGCTGCTTGTTGTTGTTGTTGTGTAACGTTAGTTCGTAATTGTAGTAATAGAATCACATTAGCAATGCGACAGTGGTAAGCACGCTGCAACAGTGATAATGACAAAGAAATTGCATCGACGCCGATTGCTGTAAGTAAGAAATACATACCCGATATGGTAGACTTATCAAAGCATCTATCTGGGAAAACAAACGCCTCGACTGCTTCACCATTGAAGGCGTAGCTTGGCGCGAAAAAAAAGCGTCCAAAAGGGCCGTCTGGGTAGACGAAGCCGGGTGGTCCTGACGTTATCGTTGGTGGGAATATGGTTTATTAAAAAAGACGTTTTTTAGCAAGCAGCAAGATTGGCAATGCATTGGCTGCTCACAACTAAAATATCTAATATGCTTTGCTCTCATATATATATATATATATATATATATATAAGTATGTAGTGAGTAATGTAATGTCAAGTATATAAATTACTGTACAAACAACTGTTTCCATATCATATTGAGAAACACATTACCTTGCAAAAAGCATTGTACGCGTCTTACGCAGCAATAAAGAGCACGCGCAAAATTTCGTATGTAAATTGCATGGTATCGCAATTATTTATTGAAGACCGTGGTGAAGATAGAGTGTTGCTAAACAAGGACTCGAGAATAATCTGCGCTTGTAATCCGGAACGGCTAGTTCACAGGGTCTACCAAAGCGTACCTGGTAGTCCCAGTCTACGGAAGGGGTTTTCCGGCTCCCTGAGCGGCAAGTTCGTCGCGCGAAATCGATTTCGTAGACGTAACATAGACGTCTTACGATAACGTATTATCCTATACGTCAATAACGCAATCAAGGTCAAATGCAGGAAACATCCAACATAAGAGAAAGAACAAGTGAAAAATGGCACAAAGATACCAATGTTGGTTGTTATTCTTGTTATTGCTGTTGTTGTTGAAGTACGTTTCATGCTGCTCGAATGTCATGAATGACGCAATGCGAGACGAGACTAATAAGCCGATCAATGCACTCCTCTCAATCGGGGTGTTTTGGTCCCCCAACACAGTTCACGCTGCTCGAAATACGATGCAGACTGGACCATGTCGCTGGTACAACGCCAAACGCGTTGGCTTCCGCGAAAGCAATACGTCTTTTTCGTACCTAATAGCTGGTAAGAAGCTGGTGGCGTATGTAGACACTTGTGCATGTTTGTACTCGATCCACAATCTGCCACCTTCGGCAGCGAATGAACTGCGCTGAGTGTAGATCAGCAGGCTCTCCAATCGCGGGACGGGCATATTCAGACGGAACTCTTTCTCTTTCCATGAGCAGAGTTGCCCTGCATGCAGCGAATTGGGACGGCTTGCTTTCACCGCCGCAGACTGCTGCGATACAAACATGCACTGTAGCTGTTAACCGTGAAAAGGGTTGTCGCTCAAAGCGAGATGGGCACTATTCTGTGTGATTACATAATTCTGTGAGATTCATTCAGACAATACATCCGCATAATGAGCCAAAAATTGCGAATCTTCAGTAAAAGGTCAGCCCCGTTTTGAAATCACGAAAGCTTGACGGTCGGCGCGCATCAAAGTTCACCGTAGTGTAGCGTACGTGCGGCATATGCCTCGGTTGTAGCCAGTACTTAATTATAAAGTATTGTCGAGGGAAATTCTGCCGACTACCGGCAGTGAATTTGATGCTATCAGAATGTCCAGTTATAGACTGATAGGCTGCTGATTGGCCCTAGAACACGCCAGAGATTTTCTCCAGAGATCTGGTTTCGAGTCCGCGATGAAGAGTGACTACTGATACGGTAATGGCCTACGAAATTGTGGGCTGATACGGCGAGTCTGTCTGTATTTTGAAAAGCTGCCGTTGTATGTTCTACTCGGTCGCGTTTTGCTCGTTGAAAGATCGATAGTGTTGAAAAGGACAATGGCTTGCTTGACGCTTGTCGGCAGATGCTTTCCTATCTAGCGACAGAACACGCTCCATTGCCAATTATAGTAGGCCGATCTTCACAATAGATAGCAGCTACTCATTCTAGCCGCTCCGCAGAGCAAAATGCGTAAGCGATACTTGGAAATAAACTAGCGCGATTTCGATAAAGCAACACTTGTTGCAGGAATCCGCCATCATCAAAGTGGCTTGAATGCATGAACAGGATGCCAATTTTAACAACGAACGTACGTCGACTCTACGGGCTTTATGGATGAGACTAACGTGTGCGAATCAGAGCCGGACACGATCAAGATCGGCTTAGCAACAACAACAACAACAGCGACAACAACAACCCTATAGCAGCGACAATGATTACAACATAATCCAAGCTAATCGAGCAGCAGTGCTAATATGTCGTTAAGCAAACGAAGACGGAGAGCATTAGTGACTGGGACGGCTAAAGCTGGATTCTAAATGCGTTGTCCAACCTTAGGATCAAATTTCGCCCGGGTAGAATTATTTCTTCTTCTTCTTTGATAATTAAATTGGGTTAGAGCAATGTCCTGCTGTTACACTCTGATGGAGAAAGCCCAACTAAGTCCGGTATGAGCACGTTAAAGGTGGTTGTAAATGTAGGGAGGATTCTATAGCAAATACTAGTCTTCCATCAGCCAACAGTCCAAGCAAGTCTCCGCCTCGCAGCCAGAGGCGACACTAGACTGGTGCGCGGGTTCGAGCCCCACCCGAAAACTTTACTTTTAGGCCCTTCTCCCGTAACAAACCTCGAAGAAATGGCCTACACGACTGTACCGGGGGAGAGTTGCATATCGACGGCTCGCGGTAAAAATGTTCAGCCTAGTGTAAAACTCCTGTGTAACGGACGAACACAAATAAATATTGTTGTTCTTATCTTATTCTTAGTAGTACGAGTAGTATTCTAATAGATGATTATAATAATAATTATTATTAGTCGCGTTACAACGCTCTAGCTGATCAGCAACGCAGCGGGGGGGGGGGCTATGACCCGGCACCGTTAACGTCGCTGTCGTTGTCGGCGGCAAAATGTGGCAGGCCATTGAGTCACAGCGTCGTGGTGGCGTTAGCGCGTCGCAGCATGCCGACAAGATGAGCAGAACGTTCAGACAGTGCAGACGATGGTCATGATGACCTAAGCGACGACGTCGGTGGCCGTCGGCGTCGCCATCGGTGTCATCGCACGTCTTCTTCTTCTTCTTGTTCGGCTGTTGTTGTTGTCGTTGTCGTTGTTGTTGTTGTTGTCGTCGTCGTTCTCACCGCCGTTGTTACTTAACTATTGCCTGTCAGGCGATCGATTGGGTGCCAGACAGCGGCGCCGTCACCGCCGCCGCCGCCAGCCGCAGTAGATAGCTGCATCAGCATCAGCAGCACCAACCAATTCAACTACTACGGCCAATGAACAGCAGCAGCAGCAACAACAACAACAATAACAGCAATACCACCAACAACAACTACTACTACAACTACTACTACTACTACAACAACAACAGACACGATAGCAACAGGCTACCACCAATAGGCGTAATGTAGTTCTAGTAGTAGTAGTAGTTGAAGAAGATAGTTGTTCAATGTGTAATAGTCGACTCATCATCATCATTATCATCATAATCGACGCCCGGCAACGCAGACGAAACACATACTTCCAAAACTAATAATACATTCAGCCTACATCATATTGCTTCTACGTAGATGTGGTTCATCTGCCTCTCTCCCCCCTCTCTCTTCTTTTTTTCCACTATCTACACGTTCTTCCGTCGCGTCTGCGGTACTCACGCCCGCGCTCTACGGCGCTGTAATCATAATTGTCGACATCGCCATCACTATGATTTGCACACGTAGACACGATCGCTCACTAACTGGTTGACTGGGTGTGCTAA
Source organism: Dermanyssus gallinae (assembly GCA_003439945.1). Lineage (NCBI taxonomy): Eukaryota > Metazoa > Arthropoda > Arachnida > Mesostigmata > Dermanyssidae > Dermanyssus > Dermanyssus gallinae. The sequence continues at coordinate 97,868 of QVRM01005276.1, forward strand.
CATGTTGCTAACACTCGGCGCCTTGTTTGGAGCTGTTTCAACAGCAACAACTTCTACTAGCACCACGTATTCACGATTACTACAACAACAACACTAAAAGGTTATTACGATCATATAAAGGGATTTCTTAAATCGGCGGCGACTATAACATCTTTATTTCTATCTCGACGCTACTCCCCTCAGTGCAGCAGCTATCAGTTCAAGGTTCGTCAGGGGAGATCTAGTAGGCATAATGCCACCTAATATAATCGGAGGAGCCCATTGGATTTACAATCCTGGGAGTGCTTAAACCTCTATCAGGAAGGTCGCTATCGAGTTTGGGGGTGGCGGGAAACATCACCTGTTGCATGTCACAGAGTAGCGGCGCCAAGGAATTGGGGTGGGGTTGCGAAGCGCGCTAAACGTGAAAATACCGGGCGGAAAGTCCCAAGACTGTAAACTGACCGAAGCTGCGAGGAAGGTCCGCTTTAAATATAGTAATCCAGACATGTTAGCCCAGAGCAAGTTAAATAATGTAAAGCAAGGAGGGAAGGGTGAGGAAATGTACAAGAGAAATGGCAGGATCATTTCTCACCACCCCGCAGGGAACTGGACTGTTGTAAAAGAGGGTTCTAAATCTGAATATTATAGATCCTCTAGGAGAACCTAAATCCCTGTGATATACTCTAAATGACAGCACGCGAGCAGCCTGCTGTCCGAGCCGAATGCAGCAATATTCGAACAAAAAACCGACTGTATTTATCCAATGCGGAGGAAGACACCGGGATGTGGGGAACGGGGTCATAACAGAGCCAGTAGTTAGGGCAGGTGACAGGGTCGTTTACGCTTCTCGCTCATTTAGACCTGGGGAATCTAAAGGGTTTGTAGAGAAACTTCCTAAAAGCGTAAGCAGTCAGAGGGCAAAGTACTAGTAATTACCGGGGACTTCAATGCCGCCAGCACAATATGGTAAGGCGTCCTGGCGGAATTCCTTTTCCTTTATAAGAAAATGGCGCGTTGCGGAGGAGTAGGAGACTATGAGTGACCACAGCTGCATCTGAGAGTTAGCTGGCTAGGGGGATTAAATGGGGAGGAGTCGGACGAGGACGACTTTTGGCGCAATACAATGCCGCCCGGAAGCGATTCTGATGACTCGTTTCTAAAAATAGAGTAAATGTGAGCGCGGAAATATCTAAATAGACAGTTACATGTGGGGCGTGCCGTATTACAGGTAGGCATGGCCGAGTTCCGGAGAACTCCGTCGAAGATACACGTTCTGCGGGAGACAATCTATGTCTCTTTCCGGCACAGTCCTGGAGGGAGAACGCAGATCTTATAGACTTCTGCCGACGAAGTGCTTAGAGGAGAGAGGTTTCGGAAGCTATGGAAGAAGGCAAGCCTTGTCCTCACTTCTAAACCCCGAAATATGGCCTCTCGGTCTACAGGCCCAAATGCCTCCTCGACATCTTGGGAACGATTCATAAAATTTTATGTTCAATAAATTCAACAAAGCAATTGAGGTCAAATAAACTATATCAGACGTCCAGTATAGTTTCCGGAAAAATATACGCTCGCCCTAAACAGGATCTTGGAACGGGCGGGTCGATAATGTTCTATCACCTCGACTCTACTTTTTACAAGATCAGAGTGCTAACACACAGCACTGAAGTATGCCTCAAGCAGAGGAACGTAGAAACAGAACAATGCCTAACCAACCTCAACAATATAACGAAAAAGAACAAATGCATGCATAGTCTAATTTCAATCTATACTAATATCTTGTTTATGTTTGCCATCGCAATTACACCTCTACAGTAGCCGTCTAATCTACCCTCGCTACACTATTATCACTTTTATGGCTACTTTATTTTAAATTACTATAACGATTTAATTACTTGAATCTTAGAGATTATTTATTTAAAAAAAACACACACACGTCAGTGCAATACCAACCGAGGAGCAGGTAGGCGCTTCCGACAGATTACCGGCGATCGTTTTATGCCGTACTTGCACGTACCGTAGAATGCCGACCAAATACCCTTGACCCCTTGATGACCTCCTTATGATTGTTGTTACTGCTGCTGCTGCTACTACGACTGCAACATTCATAATAATAATAATAACAAAACGAGCGTCGTATCAGCGGCTCTCAGTAACGCGCTGTGTGCGCACCTTCCTCTGAAGTGCGACGTTTGCGTACGACGACACACCGGCCGACATGGAGCCAGCAGCGTCAGCAGCGGCAAGCACATACACGGCGGTCAGCGAGTCACCATGGTCTTTGCCATGGTGGTGATGATGGCGAAGATCACCATGATGATGCTACCGCTAATCGTTGCGATGCTCGTCATTGTGCTTCTAAAGAAGACGACGAAGACGGCAGCTACGGTGGCGATGGCGACGACGACAAGGTTAACAATCATAGTGATAAGAAAGCAATTCACAAACCTTCCGCTGCTTTCGATATTTCGATAGCCGTGGTCACGTCCGCGACATTTTTTTGCGGAACAAGAGAAATGTGCCTCGGATCTCGATTAGGGCCAATGTCGGCCTCACCCTTCTCATTATCATCACCAGACCTCTGTATCATCATCACCGTCATCATCATCCTCATAATCATCAATATAACTGTAGCCCTTCTCAAATCAACGAGTATATGGACTCAGTCATGTGTCAGGCGATGGCGCGGATCACCACGGTCATCACTAACCACCGCTAGCCTAACCGCGTCACCAGTACCGTTATCAGGAGAGTCCTCCTCATGATTATCAACACGATCATCACCATCATTAATCACAATAATTTTCATCACCCATCACTACCGACACGATGGCACACTCATAGTTGTCATCGTAGCCCTGACATGAGTGTAATGTAATTAGTTTTGGTCATTAATCATGTGCATGATGCGGCTTGACGGCATGGTGACGACATGGCTTAATTATTGGCGTGTCCATCGCTGCCGTTGTCATCGTCTTCAGCGTCCTGTCCACTACTGTCAACACTGATGGCGTCATAAACCCCTCGTGATCGCCGTCGCCGTAAACAGAACCAATACCAGCTGCAGCAACGGCACCATCAGGAACTTTAACATCATGCACACCACGATTGCACTGCCCACTTCGCCCTACAGCCCAAAAATAACAAACCAACGTCAACGGCCAGCATCAAAATCATCACCATCATACGTATGATCGGTAACCTTGCTCTCCTCAAGTGTCGCCGCTGATCTTCTCCTCGTGCTTCGGCTTATTGACGAGGCAGCTTCATCTGCGTGCTATATGAACACGCCGATCGACACACCAGTAGAGAAGACGCCGTGTAATTAATTACCACTATTAACTACACCTATATAGTGTATATGTGATGCCGATGCTGATTGGCAGGCCTAAATCGTAGCGACCCTGGCAATGCAGACGTCCTTCAATGACCACATGACAGTGTCGACGATCAAATAGTTTTTGTAGGATTCGTTTTTATCCATCCCCGTCTGGGAACACACGGTAACTGCTACCGAGCAGGGCGGCTTAGTGGCAAAAACCGTTGCCTTGCATTCGAAAGGTCGTGGGTTCAAGACCTGAACCGGCGACTCGTTAATTGGTTTTCATGGTTCCCAATTTAAACAAGGTGAACGCCGGAGTAGATTTGAATCGGCCGTGATCGGAAACAACGGGGAGCACAGATGCCTCCCATATTACGTTGCGCGCGTCGGCGCAAAATCTATATTGAACGTGAGGCATAATTGGCTTTAAAATAGTTCGTTGTACTCCAAGCACGATCTATAAGTTATTCCTAAACTTTACTGTAACAATATATATTTGCTTTGCTTTATTTATAGTATATGAGCGAGTGTTTTTTAATTATTATTATTTATAGCATTTATAAAAAAAAATGCGGTGACAGGTTTATGTTTGTGATTGATGCCGCTTCAGAATGGGTCAGCTTGAGGTGACTCAGATCGATAGGAATGCTTAGTATGAGGTGGAAAGGAATCTGTGTTTAGTGGATTCCCAAACGTATTCTCAAAACCTCTTATATATAAAAAAAAAAAAAAAGAAATACACATTTATAGAGAAACGACCTGACAACTGATCAGTGTTATTCGGATATGAAATAACCGTGAAGTCAACGCAAACTGTCCGTGTCTATCGCCGTGATTATCGGCCGTCGAGAGGCGTCGTATTGACGGCGATACCGTGCGGAGCGACCATTGACTGATAAGGCCTCGTTCCGGTTTTCTTCGTTGCAGGCCGTAGTGTCGGATAGCGGGTTTGGTGTGCTGAACGACCGAGCGAACTCCAACCACCACCACCACGAGCAACCAAAGAAGTTGTCGCCCCGGCTATCACGGTCGCCGGGGACGTCGCTGTTAGGACGACGAAAGCCCAATGCTCTTCGTTGCATGCTGCGGAAAACGACGCCAAGACGCAACTAAAATCTACATCATCGTAGTGATAATACTCAACGCGACAGCAACGCGATAACAACCACAGCAACAATAAGTAACAATATCATCAACAAGAACAACAACAATGCGCAACAACAGCAACAATGAGCAACAGCAACAACGACAGTCGATACCCTTATCAACAACAATTACAGCAGCAACATGTCCCAACGGAGCAGCAAACGCCATAATTCTGATGTAAGCGGAGAGTGGATGCGTATACGTGTGTGTGTGTGTGTGCAATAGATTAGGAAACCTCACGTCAGCCAGATTCCAGAGCCTCTACGAATCTTTCAGGCTTCGGAGGCGGCGTCGCTGACTGATTCGCTATTGCAGAACGACTTGGTCTAAAAAGTTAATATATATATATATATATATATATATATATATATATATATATATATAGTTTTGTTACCGTCAAGTTTAGTGACAACTCTTTGATACTAAGCATAAAGCACCGGCTTACACTTAGTAAGGCCGTCCCTATTGCTTCCGTAACCTTTTCTCATCGTTTGGTTTCGTCTTCTACTCCTTGTAATTCGGTCGATCGAGTGCCGCGATTAATAGTGCTCAAATCATTACGCTGTGTGGTTGACGGTTGCCGTGGTGCCGTTGTTGGATCCATCTTTTATCGTGTGTGTTTTTGTAGTCTTACTCTTGCAGGCATTTTTTGTATTTCTCTAATCTATCCGTACCCCTGTAAATATTTGCGTGCTCTCGCTTCTACTCTCTCTCTCTCTCTCCTTCTATACATTTTTCTTTCTCGATCTGTCCTTCTCAAAGCTGTGTAGCTGTCGTGGTTCTCATTCGCCGTTGACAGGTTAAGCGATTTGCATTTTGAGAAGTGACAGTGAACAGGAGGTGCCTTCGAGGTAGTCAATCCACGATTGACCATCAAGGCTCGGACACGGATTAGAGCGGGAGAAGGATGAAGAGGATGACGATGTGGGCCAGAAGAGGAACGAATATCATTGCCTTGCCGAATACACAGCATTCTTCTACCGAGCGCCTGCCTGCTTTTAATATGACCGCCACCGCTGTGTTGTTGTTGTGGTTGTTGTTGTTGGTGCTGGTGTTGTTGTTGTTGCTGCTGCTGCTGCTGCTTTTGGCGCTGTGCTACTACAGGTACTACACGAACGAATATTACCTAGCACTAGTATAGCTGTTGTTGCCTAGTACTTTGTTGCTGCTGCTGCTGCTGCGGCCGCACTCGCTGCGGGTACTCCTGCGGGGGGGCATTAATTCTGCCGCGCCGATTTTGCATTCATCGCATCCAGCGGTTCTGCCTAAACGGGCCGTTGGCAGGCGCTCGCTGGCGACCTGTTGTCGTCGTCGTCGTCATAGTGGTGGCTGATTGTCACCGCTCCGCTGAACCGCGTTACTTGATTCGGTTGTCTTAACATACATAACAGGCGCACCGGATTGGCAGCAATAGTTGGACATATTTATATATACATATATATATATATATATATATATATATATACGACCATGTACCAACAAGTGGGCAGATGAACGTTCACGCTGACTGCTCAACGTAGACCGTTCATTATCAATGTGTCGGTACAGAGCAAAGACAGCGCAACCATATGTCTACCCTACGCAACCATAGCTAAGTAGTTTTCCGAACGGCTGACTTCATGAAGTCTACTGTGTGTTCGTATGTCCGTCCGTCCGTTCGTACGCCTCAGACAGCCGAAGAAGAAAGGCGGCCCATGTTGATTTTGCTACAATTCTGGGCTCGCAAGATGCTGATATTGGTCTAGCCACTGTGGCGATTCTTGGCGCACCTAAATCGGCATACTGAAACGGGCGTCTGTGAATTTGCCTGATAAAGGAATATAAATATATATTTATGTATAAATATATATATATATATATATATATATATATATACACATACACCTAACGTTTGGCTACGTTTCAAACATATATATATATATATATATATATATATGTATGTACGCACACATGGCGTTTGGCTTAATTCAAACATATATATATATATATATATATATATATATATATCAAACGAGAAACAAACGGAGAAAACTTTTATAGATAGAGCATGAGGATATGTTGCTATCAAATGAAATCTGCCTGCAGGCATAGTGGTGGCCATGAACTCGGCACTTGCAAAAACTCATCACCGCAGCTGGGTTCGTCTTTTCCGATGGCCACAGAAGGCGTACTCAAGCACAATTATCTCTGCACTTTTTGTAATTACTAAGTTTGTGTACTGGTTCGAAGGTTATCTTAACACGAGCCTCAGTGTATTGCTATGCTCGCGGATAGCAGTCGACGGACTTTTCACACATTTCACAAAATACATAATATTTTATTTTGAAGTGTCGTTTCTATCTAAATGAGCTCTGCTGAATCTGCTGTTGCCAGCACCTTCCATCATTTTACATTTTATATAAAGTTGTAAGGCTATCACTTAAGATCACTTTACCGAGTGAATATATATATATATATATATATATATATATAATATATATATATATATATATATATATATATATATATTATATATATAATCTAATATACTGTACTTACTCGTATATGCCAGTCGCACGAATTTGTCAACTGACATAAAGTCGTGAGTGACGGCGTGTCTACGTCGTATAGAAAAATTAGTAACCAAATCACATAATAAAATCTGCCCTCTTTCATTCCGAATCTTTCTTCCACCAAATAAATATCGCCGCTACTGTTACACGGAGAAAAATGTCAAGACAGTGTTTTTTCCTAATTTCCATTTGAATTAGCAACTAGGACTAGTTCTCGAAACCGTGCAGTATGAAGACAAAATGCCACGCTGAAAAAGGTGATTGACTTGAATGGTGGTCACGTCTTCAACCTTGAATAAGTAGTAAACTAAAGATACGGAGCAACAATTCCGTGGGTGCCAACAGCTACCCATTTTTCCAAAAAGCGAGTACGATTTTTATTTAAGTTATTATGTTTAGCTATCAATAACATAGAAAATCCAGAGATAAATTTATTATTTCTCTTATCGGTCTAACAAGGACCGGGGTAAACAAAATCACCAACTCGATGAATACTCTTTCACCATTTTTCAAAAATTTCAAACGTTCTCATAACTTTCGAGGGAAGAGCGCCATCAAGTGTGTGCATAATAATTATAGTTAGCTAAAAAAAAATATATATATATATAGGTTTGTGACTGGCGGCCGTAGATGCGTTCGCTCTCATGCATGCACACACATAAACAGCGAGGATATGCCGTAGATAAGAAGACGTAAGCGCATTCCAAATAACAACGAGAAAAATAAATGAGAAGAAACAAAACAGAATCACAGGATACGGCGATTTGAAATTCTCTCTTTTTCTCTCTTTCTTTCTTTCCCTGTCTATCTCTTTCCCTTACGCGCGCTCCCTCGGTTTCTCGATGTCGCCACCACGGCAGATAAAGGACGCCACCATCAGCAGCTACGATGACAACAACAATAGCAACAGCAACCACAACAATAACAACGCCAATAACAACAACAGCAATCACAATAATAACAACGCTAATCACAACAACAACAACAACAACAACAAAACGCAACGATAATAACAACAACAAACGAACTACAGCAATAACAACAACAACAGCAACAAACCACAACAATAATAACATCACCACCAGCAACAACAACAACAGCACCAACATTGTCAACAACGACTGCAGCAACAACGACGACAACAACAACAACAACAACAACAACAACAACAACAACAACGACGACGACGACGACGACGGTGGTGGTGGTGGTGTCGGTGTTAGCGGCCGCCGATCGGTCGGATTCCGCTGACAGACATTTATCTGCCTGTTTGTCTGTCTGCCTCTCTTTTGCTGGCTGGCTGTCTGTCTGTCTGGATCTTGAATGGCCCGTTCGTCAATTCCCAGTTGGCCGACTTGTCCGACGTGCATCACACAATCTTCGTACACGCGCACACAACAGCAATGATGTACATGTTGTTGTTGTTGTTGTTGTTGTTGCTGTTGCTGCTGCTGCTGCTGCTGTTGATGTTGTTGTTGGTTGTTGCTTCTGCTGTTTGTTGTTGTTGATGTTGCTGCTGCTGTTGCTGCTCTTTGTTGTTGGTGCTGTTGCTTAGTTAGTTGCGGTACCAATGGAGGCAGCTCTCCTCCCCCCTCCTCCACGACTATTTACCATTAATATTGCAACTACTTCTAGCATGTGTCCTATGACCTAGCATCATCACTAGCACACTAGAAGAGCAAGCAGCAGGCCAGCCAGCAGGGCCGTTTTGCCATGCCATGTTGGGTAGAGCAGACAGACACTGTCGCCACGCCGTTGCTGCCCGCCCCGTCAAGCCAACAACGGCAGATTGTGGTGCGCTCTTAGATCTGGCTGTCTGTCTGTCTCTCCGTCTGCCTGTCTGTCTGGCTAACTGGCTGACTGATGTCCAAGCAAACGATAAACGAGAATCGATCAATTTGTGGTAGAGGGAGAGGAAAACCGATATACATATATATATATATATAGTGAGAGAGAGAGAGGACATAGAGATACATGCATATGTATATATATATATATATATATATATATATATACAAAAATAGAGAGAGAGATGGAAGGACAGACAACTAACTGACCGGTAGAACGAGCGAGCAGGAGCGATTGATCGAACGCCGTCATCATCATCATCATCGTCGTCATCATTGCCAGTATCATTACTACCATCATCAACAGCAGCAGCAGCAGCATTACTTCGTTGTGTTCGATCTTGGCGACGTTAGCGTTAGCACGTACGTAGTAGCCGGGTCGGTCAGGCCCGGCGGTCATGCCGCAACCGACTGTGGCGGGCGCCTTCGGTATGCTATCTACAATCCATCACGTGGGTGCACGCACGTCCGGTTATCGCTGCTCCTGCTGCTACTGTTACTGCTGATGTTGTTGTTCTTGCTATTGCCGTTGTTGTTGTTCTTGCTATTGCCGTTGTTGTTGTTCTTGCTATTGCTGTTGTTGTTGTTCTTGCTGTTGCTGTTGTTGTTGTTGCTATTCATGTAGTGGTTGTTGTTGTTGTTGCTCTTGTTGCTGCTGCTGTTGTTGCTGCTACTGCTGCTAAAAGCAATGCTACGTGCGAACATGAAAGAAGAAAGCGCACACTTGGCAAGCAGCATGTTTCATTAACAACATGCTGTTATGAAGGACATGTCCGAACCCAGGCAAGCACACAGGAAGACTGCTAGTCGACTAGACTGTCTGGGCGAAGCAAGCACATTCCGATACGATGATGACATGAAGAGCTTTTTTTTGTTTCTCGTCTCACGCTAACCTAGCATATACATACATTGATTGGCTCGTACCTTCACGCAGACTACCCGGTGTTAGAGTGGATTATGTTACAGCTGGTAAAGCCAGTGTGTGAATCGCTGCCAGCAATCTAGCTCGACTGAGTTCTGCCCTCGTAAAGTAGTCGCGCACGCACACCACCGTTGATCTACATCAAAAACAAGATAGCTCATTGGGTTGATGGGAGAGTGGTGGTCTCCATGGTGCCATGTAACTAACTCTTCGTTGCAACGCTGCTGATTGCACTGTACTCAGCAATGCAATTATTTTAGCATTAATCTTCTCGGATTAGTGCTAGATTAGCAAAAGAGAGAAATTAAACCCGTCAGCTAACATTTTATAGGCAAATGTCATCTTAACGTTGACTGCTTCGTAGCAGTTTAATTATACGTATATCTGTCATTAACAATCTCTTATTGTCAACAAACACTCGATAAGTGCGTTTTCTCTGCACAGTTAGGCTGATGACGTTGGCGAGGCGTTTCATTAGCAATCCAAGAGCCATATTCATGTGGACGGCTGCTCGACCACCCTTAGATTTGCCAAGGTCAACTGGGGTGCACCCGTCTGGAGGAAATATGGAGAAAATATGAAAAAATTTCCTGAGTTATGCTATTTATGCCAGCAACCCCTAGGCTCCTGGCGGTTTCAATGTCTACTTCATTTAGGTTGGTCAGACTCATCGTCGTTATAGTGGCCTTGATTAGCTGTTCACCCCAACGATATGTAAATACTTGAATACCGGAGACTTGACGTTATTAACAGGTATTTGGAGGGAAGAGAGGCAAGAGTATTTTATTCCCAGTGCTCACTTAGGCACTCTACTAGATGACGGCACTGTTCGGATTAGTGCGGAGCTACGCCTGGAGGCAGCTCTCGTCACCCCCCACTAATGTAGGTGCGGCGATCAAGTGGGGCCACAAACACAGCATGGTCTCTCTTGTGCCTGTTTTTATTATGGGAGGTTTCAGGAAAGCATGATGCACATGCGTCACCTAGCAGCCTGCGTGACTAGTGTGGGACTCATGTACCCACTAAACCCGGATTTCCTCCCCACCCTCCAGGCTCGGTATTACTTTGGCATTTCATTGAAGCCATGGGAGTTAGTTTGGCATTACTCTTGTGCCTCAAGCTCAGGTCGTCGAGCCCGGGTAACACTTAACGGGGCATTTAGCCGAACCTTGAGGTCTACTGGCTTTTCTTGCATTCTCGAGCCTCCTGCCCTCTGCAGAAATGATGGAAAGCGACCGGACGGATTGACACTAACGTCCTTCGAGATGGGTCGCATGCTGGTCTGAGATGCAATTGTTACTGACTCATTAGCGCCTTCAATGATCAGTGGCCCGAAAATGCACAAACTTGCTCATCCGTTCGACAGGGGACACTGGAGCCATCGAGTACCTGTACCAGAGACTATCGCTGAGCATTCAGCGGGGTTACACCGCCTCTGTGCGTGGAACTTTACTAGACTGGACACGCCCGAACCTGGAGAATATGTGACGTCTTCACTTATTTTATCCGCCGTACACGTTAATCAGGAGACAATTTTTGCCTCTTATATATAAGCAAATAAACCTGTAAGTACTTTAGAGGGACATCAACAGTCCCTCGATGCCCAGAGGAGTTTTTCATCTGTACTTGGTCGACCACAGGTATCTCGATCGCATATCGACCTTAGGTGGACTTAAACTTAAGCTGCAGTAATGGTAGGGCTTTCATTATCATTAGATATAATTTTAGGCGCGATCTTAATATGTCCATAATCACAAGGCCACCCGCATACTATCAGCATGTGTCTAAATTGTTTTTAACTAGATTTAAGAACTATTCGACCCTTGCAATGCATCACCGCATTGGCGCCTAGCTGCTTCTCGCATCTAGATATTCGTCCCAGTGGCATTGATAGTAGTTATGGTGGTGATAGAGGAACAGCTAACTGCTAGGTTAGTCGTGGCGGCGACCATGAGCGACGCAGACAAAATCGATACCAACAAAATCAAACATGATCGTCCTTCGATAAGTCCCCCTTCTGCTATCCCAATATAGAAGGCGAACCATCGACATTTCAGTCAATCCTGCTTCTTTATCGGCCTGCTTCCATCAGCCCGGATACATCTGCTCCCCCCACGCATCTCTCTCTCTGTTCCATTTTGTTTTAGACATGTGTGTCCTAATTTTTTTCTAAATTTTGTTGTCAACTAACATCTGTTAGCGTGAGTTGACGACAAAATTTAGAAAGTAGAAATAGCTTGCAGGGGTGGCTACATGCGTAGATACGCCTGTGTACTTTGTTTATGGATCAAATGGATTTATCGCAGGTCCTCTAATATAGAAAAAACGTTAATTTGTATAAATGCTTAGTGTGCTATATGTGTTACATGAGTTGCACTTATCAGTGGCCAGAATTTGCAGCGCTAGCATTATATATACAAGCGCGAACAGAACTTACATCTAAAAATATTGTATTGTTATCAAGGTGTTTCATTTTTATCGTCATTGACATATCCCTAAATACTTATGGGTTCCTACGAAAGGAACTAGAAACAAGAGCGTGTTTACGTCACCAAGATTATCATCTTTGATCCAATCCTGACGGTCTAGTGAACAATGAAAGTCTATTTGCTTGGTTATGGTAGTTGTAGACCAAAGTTTATATATATATATATATATATATATATATATATATATATATATATATATATATGCATATATAAAGACAAAGATCTGCGGAATGACAGTCATGATTTATCAGACTAGCATAACCCCTGCTTTGAAGATGGTGACAACGATGACCCGTTTAATATGCGGAATATACCCAATTAGCGGATATCCTGAATCCAGTCGACTTCTTTTACAGTTTTGACGCCGGCACACAAAACATAATGCAACTTCGCGTTTGTATCAATCGAAAATGTGCAGCATCTTGCCTCGATATAGGGCGAAAGTTCTGGAGTTGCTCGGAATCGACGAAACACGACGTGTTTGACGACCGTGTTCACTACATGTCTCGTTTGTATCCGGGCCGGGGTTACATAGGCGAATGCATATATCGTCGTTCGATGTCTGCTTGACAAATATGATGCCAATTGACGCTATGATAATGATGATGATGATGTTGGTGGTGGTGATGATGATGATGATGATAATCATGATGATGATGATAATTATGATGATGATGATAATAATTATGATGATGCGTGCTCTAGATTCGCAAGGTAACACTTGCGGCCACGCGACGCTGTCGTGACGCGACAACCGGCACGAAGTCGGAAATCGATCGGCGTGATTTACTGCTGCTGCTGCTGCTGGTGACTGTCTATCTGTTTGAGACAGCGCTAGCGTGAACGAGCAAACCAGCGTCACACAACAGGTTGAATGAATTGTGTGTACGTGCGTGTGTGGTAATACTAATGTATTTATTCATCTTATTCGCGTGTAGATGACGCATCGAAGGTAGCAGCGCATACGAGATGATTCACTTGAAGCGCGGCCGGCAACAACTACTGCTGCTGCTGCTGCTGCTATTGCTGATGATAATGCCGCCGCCGCCGCCGCTTCTGCTAGTAGTTGGATTCGACGGTTAGCGACGATCAAGTCCGACCGGATAGATCGGAGACGAAAAATCATCATCTTCATCATCACGACGATCATCACGACGATCATCGTCCATCATCATCATCATCATCATAATGACGATCATCACGATCAGCGTCATCGTCGTCGTCATCGCCATCGTCGTGACTGTCGCCTGCGCCATCGCGCGTGGTGCTGCAGCGCGCGTTCGTTGATCGAACGTTATTAGCAATACCTCCTATTTCAGCTACGATGCATCAGCCGTCGCTGTACCAGCTCCGCCATGTTACTCCCTCTCCCGCCGGTCCCTTACCGTCAATGGAAGGGGGGCGTCCCCGGGGGGTAACATGACGGCAAGGAAGGAAGGAAGGAAGGACAGACGGACGGACGGACGGACGGACGGACGGAAGGGGACAAAGACCTTCACCACGACCTTTCGGCCTTTCAGATGCCCGGACGGAGGAGGGGGGCGGGCTCTACTATGGCCGTCACACGTTGGCTCGTCTCGTCCTGAAGGTCACCGGTGTGCTCAACCGAGCGCCATTGCCCTTGCGTTCTCTGCCTCCGGCCCTCAAATAGGAAGAAAATACTACAACAAACAGCAACAACAGCAACAACAACAACAACAAACGGCAGCAACAACAACAAACGGCAACAGCAACAACAACCGGTAACAGCAACAACAACCGGTTGCCCTCGGCAGCAGCGCCGATGGACGGACATGTCGGGGGTAGATAAATTATGTATAGATAGATAGATAGATACATGTATTGTTGGTTCAAGCATTGCCGTTTGGTGGTAGTAGAACGGACGAGAACGCAGTATGTAAGTGCGATTGGACGATCTACAGCGCAAAGTCTGTAGGCTCGAATAGCCCCCGGGCTGCCTCGACTGTGGCGGTCAGCGAAACAAGCGGCGTTGTGGCGAATGGCAAGTGCTGCTGCTGCTGCTGCTGTTGTTGGCTGTCTGTTGCTGGGCTTATGGCACATGTTGCTACTGTTGTTGCTGTTCGGGTAGACAGAGCGGCGTCGACATGCGCAACACGCATGTTCGTGCGCGGGTCTGGCGTCACCTTTTAAGTCCCCCACCAAGCGAAGTAATTGTCGATGACGATATTGCTAGTGTAGATATACGCTGATAGAGAAAAAATAATGGATCCGGCAGAGAAACATTTACGTCTGCACCCAACAGCCGGAAGCACAGAGCCTCAAGACCACCGTACGGCAGACGATGACGGCGGCGGCGACAGCATTAACAACAGCAAGCGCAGCAACACAACAACAACAAGCGCAGCAACAACAACAACAAGCGCAGCAACAACAACAACAAACAACAACAACAACAAAACAACAACAACAACAACAACAACAATGGCAACAACAACATCGTCATCAACAACAACAACATTAACACCGTGAGTAGTGTTGTCAACAACAACAGCCGACAGTAGGTGCAGTCAAAAGGCCGTTGGGCTGGCAGCATGCGGCACTACTACTGTCTAATGAGATTAATGAGACGAAATTGAGCCTCTCGCTTAGCGTCGCTATGGGTAATGTAAGTGGCCTGCTCACGAGGTATTTTCTTCACAGAATCCGCCCTCCGTCAAAGAGCGGACGAGGTCGCGTTCGCCGCTTAGACACACAAGCATACGCACTCACTCACACGTGTCCCTACAGGACGGAAGACAAGAGAAGAACGCGACGGTACGACGCGCTGATAAAGAGGCGCGCCACGCTGAGACTCGAGACGCGGCCGACCGATCAATCGACGAAGGTCATTCAAAAAAGAAGCCCATACATACTCCTTATAGAGCGTCGTCCTTATTAATACTACGACGACGCCGGTCAAGATGAAGGTCATGCAGCAAAAAAGCAAAGCAAGCCCCTTCTCGTCAATGTTGTCGTCAACGTTGCCAACATGTCTTCATGGTCATCGCCATTCCGTGTTTTATCCAAGGTGTAAATTACGACAGAAGCAGTCCCTTTGGTCGATTCGGCAGTAGGCACAGTTGCGCCCGATACGGCTCAATCATTGTCGGCAAGCATTGATCCCAGCCGCCAAGTAGATTGCCATACATACATACAGACGCCTGTTGCTGATAACGATCGCGACCGTTAATACCATGATGTCGTTAATTTTGCTAAGTGTCTTCGAGCAATTCTTAGTCGATAGACTCACTACGTTACGTTATATCGACTTTGTTATGTACCGGCAAAGTCGAACACAAAATCACATGGTCTGTTGAACAGTGGCTGCGCCTGCGTCCACCGGACGCGGACAGTGATCTCATTCATTAGCTGTCATACGATTGCGCTTAGCCGGGTAAGGTCGAATCGAGTTGACAAGCTAAATTGACAGATTGGCCAGGCTCTCATTTGCTTGACAAATAATGTGAGAAGACGCTTAGCAAACGGAAGCGTTTAAGCATTTGAGAATGCGACTGGAGTATTTGAGAAAATATGCGCTTAGAAACGGTCATTATGCAATCACACAGTGCCGCAACAGAGTCGACTGAGGATTATTACGAGGAGGACTCGTTTACTTCTGACTCATCACACGTCTCCGGCCTCGCAACTTATTAGTAGCGAGCTTGAGCCATCGTAAAAACAAGTTATATATATATATATATATATATATATATATATATATACGCA
The DNA here is from genome assembly GCA_003439945.1 of Dermanyssus gallinae. Lineage (NCBI taxonomy): Eukaryota > Metazoa > Arthropoda > Arachnida > Mesostigmata > Dermanyssidae > Dermanyssus > Dermanyssus gallinae. The sequence continues at coordinate 113,851 of QVRM01005276.1, forward strand.
AAGCCCTTTGAATAACACAACATTTGACTTTAGACAAACAACCGCGCTGACTTCATACGGGATTCCCAGGCATCAGATATATCAGACATGGTCGCTGTGAGCGGTAAGGGACTGGCTAACGGCCCATTGCCACATATCTTCGTGCGGCCGATGTTGTCTCCAACGGCTTTCAGTGACTTTCTCAGCCTCTACCAGGATCATCGCCGTCGTCGTCGCCGCCGCAGCCATCCCCACCCCCGGCCTGTCCGGCTGTAGTTCTCGTGTACATCTAGAAGTATTGGTAGTAGTAGTAATAAAATGCAAACCAAAGCCAGAGTAGTGTTGGACTGATTATGTAGATAGACGCTCGCCATTCTAAAAAAAAACGCACATCGACGTGACGGATCAGCGCACGGTAGGCAAATGGAATTTCACGCCGGTTTTTAGACAAGAGCCTGCGCTCAGACACCAAACGCAACAACAACAGTAGCAACCAATGAAAAGGTATATATATGTATATATATATATATATATATATATATATATATATATTTTTTTTTTTTTTTTTTATATATATAAGAAGAGTGAGCGGTAGTGTAAAGCATCTATAACGTACGTTCAGAGAGGCACCCGCGATTGGAGCAGGAGAGTTCATGTGTGATATCAGCATGCGAAGCAGCGAAAACAACACAACGTGACCGGCTACATGTCTCCCCTCCCCCCCTTCCTCCGGCCAGAAAACACGTTCAAAAAATGGACGCGACGATCGAGCAGCCGAGGCTGGTAACTTAACTACAGTGTGCCACTTATGGGCTTTAATAGGAACCACATCACCACAAACGACCACAATTTCGTTTACGTAGATCTACGATGCGTCTCTTTCAATTTGTCTCGCTAGCTAACTAACTAAGCTAGGCTAGCTGCGACCGGATGCCCTCGCTGACAACTTGTGGTCGATTGATTACCACCGACACCAATCGTCGAAGGCATTGACGTCCATTCCAAAAACATTTATTGGCGAGCCAAATGGCTGTTCACTACGACGTCGAACGCTAAGCATCAGCTCCACCACGCCTTCAGCCAGCGCAAACCCGGGCAGTTTGTAGCTTCGACCCTCAGCGTCGATCAGCGTTTCGTCTGTAACGTCACGGAAACAAAGGGACGGAAGGCGTCCGAGGTTGTCCACTTTTTGGCCAGAGCCTGCATTTCAGCAAACATTTATGAACTCAAGAAAACTCAAGAGATGAAGCACGTGCACTAATGTCGGTTCAGCACGCGTAGGTGCTGAATCCCGACGAACAGCAAGAGTGGAACAGCAGCCATTCGAGCTGCTAGACGGTTAGTAGGCGCCCTGATCAACTCAAACAGCGAATTAAACGCGCCTGTTACGGTGGGACGAAATTGTCTCGACTGGCGTACGGCCACGTCGGGATCTGTTTAGCTACACAACCAACCGGACTACACCAAATGTTTTATCACTTTTAGTAAATGGCAGACGCTTTAGCATGAACTTAAACGTTTAGGTTTTGCTACGTTTCCTGCTGGGTACTTTCATATAATTGTTAAAAGTATACTTTGACTAGAAATCACTACTATTCTTGCACAAAGAGGTACAAATGCTCTTCTCCATTAACCCAGTATGCGTCGCCTGTATGTGTAGAAGCTGCGACTCGAGAATTGTCGGACAAACTCTACTATACTGCCCCCCGGTATATTATACATTCTGTTTCATCTGTAGTTGCTTACTTTGACGCAATCTTGTTACCCGTCCTTTTTGGAAATCAAATTGGAATCTTATACGCGTATATGGTGCCTATAAACCCATATAGGCTCTGTCCAGCGCCAACTGTGAAAGCAATAGCTGATCCTTGCTGAAATTGCTTAGACGCAGTTACTCTGTCGGTCATGTCAATGCCGTTTTGTGTCGGCCATGTGAATGCATTCTACTTGAAATAGGCTGTCCATGGGTATGAGATATAATGCATACTGGGCGCATACTGAATACGTTGCAGCCTGTACTATATGCACTGTATGTAATCCAGCTTCTTCGAATCCACTTTTGATAGCACGATTGTAAACGAGTGTTTGAAGACGAACAAGTTTTATAGACTTTCTTTTCACACGTTTTTCTTATTTCCAATTATTGCTGCTTATTTTATGCACATTGGAACTGTTGTTGTTGTTGTTGTTGTTGCTGCTGTTGTAGATATTGTGGTGTCTATGATTGTTTCTGTTAGTGTTGTCATGTTTATTGTTATTGTTCTCTGTTGTTGTCGTTATTAGCGTCTTGCTCCTCAACCAACATTTTATTTATGTATCTAGTCGTCCATATTGTGAACCGTTGTCATTGTTTATTGTCGCTGTTACTTTCATCGGTCGATTGCCCCAGCGTGGCCGTTTCGTTTCGGGGCAAACCGTTTGATGTCACAGAATGTCGACCAGACCAAACGATTTCAGTGGTGCTGGCACATGACGTTTTTTTTCGCTTTGATTGAGAATTGGAATATGACGGCAGAGTGCCAAGCCCAACGGATTATTCTAGTAGCGTAGTCGGCCGCAGCCGATGCTTGACAATTTCACGCCTAGCCGGACTAGCTCTCCTATAATGGAATGTCTCGCTTGCCGTGATCGATTGGGCCGGCAGGTGATGTCTATATTTAAAGATATGTATGATATATATATATATATATATATATATAAATAGAGAGAGAGAGAGGAGCGAAACAGAAGTGTTTACTCGATTTCTCTTTTTTACTACTCACACGCACCATAGTTTTTTCTCTACTGCTTAGCCGTAGAGTAACAGTGGAGTTTGTACTCTCTATTGTGGCTATTTTTGCGAGTGATTTTGGCAATCACTTGCAATTTTACAGCATATTTTCCGCATAGCAGCACAACGTTCCGCAACAATATACCTGCTACGCTGATCGTTTACTGCGTAATATGGTGTCTTTTTTACTGGTTTTGGCAATCAGTTCAACTTCGAAAGAGCCATCATATTAGCACAGCTTAACTTAATGTATCTGTCGTTCCAACAGCTGCTGCACACTGAATACATAAGAAATTTGTTGAGAACGTCAGGTATGTTCCGCCCTTCAATTGACCAACTATTCAAGCGGATTTTGTTCCGTTTGTTCCTTACGAACTATTGTTTAGTTAGTTTAACATTATTGTTTAACCACATATACAACTTTTGGTTCATGTTGACGCTCCTCTATATTGAACTTCTGTAAATAAAAATTAAAATTTCAGCACGGGAAGACCTAACTCACAAATTACCATTCCAAGCGTTAGAATAGCGACAGTAGAGAGTGCGCTTGATGGTGCAGCCTCATCTTACTAAGTATATGAATGACCATGGCACGAAAAATAATATTAATTGCTGTCCATCGGACGCAATGACTCAGGGCGAAGCGACCTGTTCTCAGTGTTTATAGTGGGCAACTTTATATATATATATATATATATATATATTGGTGAAGCATTCAGCCAACCGACGTCGTTTTCAGCAGAGCAAGCCGATGATTCAACGGGGCATCTGCAGTCATTATATATATATATATATATATAT
>QVRM01005277.1:0-148924 GCA_003439945.1 Dermanyssus gallinae
ATTTTACGATTTTTCATGAAAAGGCGTTAACGTAAATATCGACTTTTCAACGACTTTCCTTAATCTGAGTATTAGCTTTTTGCTACGCAAGCGTGAAGTGTCTTCCGTTGTGCAGAATTTTCCTCGAACACGCCGGTGTAATCGGTGCCTTCATGCGTTGACTGGTTCTCCCGCAAACAGAGATTTCGCACAACTATGTAGGAAAAAGAGGCAGAAAAACTACTTTTATAAACTTCACTCTCTCTCTAAACAAGACGTTTCCACGTCTCCCTCCATAGGGAAACTTATTTCTTGCCGAGTTCTATCAAACTCGAAATGCGTGCACAACAATATGAATGACCCTGTATATATATATATATACACATTTATTAAAGTCACCTTTGTTACGTACATAGTCAACGGTCATATGGTGTATATATATATATACATAGTTTCAAGCGGCTTTCCTTTAGCACCAACTAACATTGCCATTGCAACCGTACAAACTCTACAATCAGCTTGTCTACCGTGCTGCACAACTTGTTCGGGGGTGCTCCTGCACGCAGGAAATCTAAACGAAAATGCCAAAAACGCTAAGCTCGGATGAAGGTTCGTTGATGAGCAACCAAGATGTGGCGTAGCCAAAAAACGGCTGTCACCAAGGCACGGAGCGGAAATTTGCATCGGAGTGCGTATTTGTCCCTAAATCCGAGCGTAACAAAAACAAAACAAAATTGATTGTTTTAGACCGCCTACTCTAACTAAACCTCTCGTGATTTGTGATTTGCTTTTCAAAGCTTTCTTGTACAGTTAACAGGGGTTGATGAGCGTTGTCGCCGTATAGTGAGTTCCTACTTGTCTAAAAGTAAAAAAAAAAGCTTAATGCTGCAGAAAGAATTTAACATTTGTGCAAACTTTGTCAAAAAACGTGCGTTTCGAGGGGTCACATACGCGGAGATTTAGCGGTGAGTACTCGAAACAATGAAGATTTCCCGGCGTCATCGGCCGACACAGACACAATTATGAATGCGATAGACGAAACCCCTCAAAAAGCAATTGAGGATGTTTAGGAAACTATTCAGGTGACACACCGAGACACTATGATTGGTTATCTTAGCACAGCATATATGTGATCTTTGCAAAAGTTGACTATGTTGCGTTTTGGTAAATTTGCGGATTTGGTTTGCATGTGTTTCACGCGTGGGTATCGAAATATTTTGAAAACCAAATGTAAAGTGAGATTGTCAACTGATTAAAACATTGCTCCACCGTTTTACATAATGACCCATTCTACGGAGCCAAGCCGCAATAAAATTCAAATTATCCAAATTAATACGGATCGTGGTATTAGCATGATAAGTTCTTAGCTTTTTCATTGCATTGAAATGCATCTTTCTAAGAGATCATACATATTCCTCATCCGGAGAATTGATTGCGCTTATTATGCAAAAAGGCCTCTTTGAGGGAAAAAATCACATATTAGCTACCTCCGCTAAGAAATAGAAAAGAACGACGCTGACTCAAACAAAGAAAAACTTCCATATTGTTTTCTTATTGTTTGTCTATTTTAGTTGCAGAGAATCTGGGTTTAGTTAGTTAAAAATCAATGTACGAACGTATCGCTAGCCACTCACTCAACTAGGGAAGAGAAATAGATTGGTGGATCCATCCACATTGAATTTCTCTTGTTTCGGTCAATTTAGTTGAAAAAGGGACATCGCAGCGCGCAGGAATCCGGCGCAGGGTAATAGACGCGACTTCGCAGAAAGTCTAACAAAGTCCCAATTCGCGGGCAGGGTAGGGCCTGTAACCAAGTCCCAGCCTCTTGACTACTAACAGCTCGAAGCCTGGTTCTATCAGCAACAGAAGGTGCTCTATTAATCAGGCCTACTAGTCGCTTTTTATGTAAGGGGGTGTCCAACTAGAACGTCCTTTAATTCTGATTTCTCGAGCACTGCTCGGAAAAGACATCTCAGTAGCTAACCAAGGCTAGGCGAAGTAGGTTTTGAGGACTGATAGACTGAATATTTTCCGTACAATTACCGCGGGTGTACGCCAATAGCGTTCAAGCAAGAAGTCATTGCAACGAGTAAGAAATGAAAAGTGCGCAACCGACCAACTCGAACCAAATTAAGATACTCCGCGCACGTGCGCTTCGACGAACGCTGGCGTCATAACAGTGCACCATGCCGTCATGTTAGCTAAATGAATCAGCCGCAGCAGTTATCTCGTGAACTTACGGGTGCATTTCGATAGGTATATCTATACATGTCACATTACATGTTGTCTGAACTACTTTGGCTACCATACTCGCAGGTATGGTAGGATTATCTTGGAGTTTCCACTACATTGAGTAGACAACGCAAAAGCCGTCGGTAGGAGTCCTTACGATGTCGCATCCAGCACTGCTCAGATTGGACAGCTTTCGTTACTACACAGATTACTAGAATTTTATAGCTCTTCTGCTTTATTCCCTTATTGTGTTTTATGAATACTATGCCAGACAAAAGGTTAATTGGGACGCATGTTTCTAGTCTAAACTTTAGCAACAGTGTCCATTCTTTCCGTTCCGCAGATGGAACGATTCTAGGACATGGTTTGCTGTTTGTATTGGTTTTATTTTGCTGTGCATGCAGGGCGAGGTACTTTGATCTAAGTTGATGCAGGAAAAAAATGATAGACAGAAGAAAGACAAACCTGCTGAAAAACTTAAAAAAACTAACTTAACTACCTTCGAAAAACTTAAGAAACCTAACCTAACTAGACGATATTCATGTCTGAGAAGTTCAATAAAATCGTATTTTAAAATGGCTAAAGGCGCCTTCTACACGTTAAACGTCGTCGGTGACAAAAAGAAAGATTGGACGATAATTAGCCACTCGACAGAGGGTAATCGGCTTAATGATAAAGTCATCTCAACTTAGTTAGGTTGTGTAGACTTAAAAACATTGCTTGCATTGCTACATAGTACGTCAACATGCACTTGGCCATGAGTGCGTGAAAGGTTCTGTTTGTCGAATGGACAAATACCATGTTACACAAGCCTATCAGCTTAGAGATTTCGACAACTTCTTCGAGTACTGCCATCCATAAGGCAGAAATATTAATAACAATAACCCCATTTAAAAGGGGAAGGGCATCCGGAAAAGACAACGTAACAAACCGTATAATTGAGTCCCTATCCTAGTACGTAAGCAAAGGCACAATAAAACATTAACATTTTTAGATTAATTTCACTCCCGACCAGAAACCAGTAAAAACTAAATAATGAAAAAGCTAATCGTTAAGCAGATTAATTACAACCTCTTGACCGTGTTCTTAGGTTTATGAGACAACGCATCTGTTCGTAGTGATCCACGACACGGAACACAAACCTGTTGTATCTTACCCGCACTTTTGTTGATTGCCATGTACTGCAGTGCAAAGACGGGAAGCGGTGACAGTTGTGGCTAATCACTGGAGAGGATTAGCATCGCTATGAGCTTTGTTTGCGTTGGACAGACAAAGCTGTTGGTTAGAGATAACAATTGCTGACTGGGCCAAGACCCCAGAGTCACTTGGTATCTAAGGTTTTTGGTAGGTGCGTCCCGAGAGGAACACCCTCATTTATTATGCCAGTGCCAACCTGCTGGGGGGTTGATTCGCTGGAAATTCTGAGGATTTCACAATTGGCATTTTCGCGACTTCAAGAGCTAGCGTCAGGGGGACACAGGGTGTGTAACATTCGAAGGGTCGAAACATATCTTCGTGGTTTTAGAACTGTCTATCGAATATATTAGTTCAAATTAACGGCATAACGGTGTGGGTAAGCGCCTGGGATAACGTTATGGTTATTTTGCTGCTCGCTAGGATCAAGCCTGACTCCGACACGGCTTCCTTGATGAAGCCAGATCGACAGATATTGCTTTTTACTGAGGTAAGTTTTACTAAGAGCCCTTCAGCAATCGTCGTATGGCTTCGCGTAATAACCGCGGCGATTATTTATTTTATCACATGAAAACACTTAATGAAATATCTTGCTATCCCGGAGTAGTTTTCTCGTCTCGACGTTTTAACATAATGTAGCTTATCGTAGTAGGAATGCGCTTATCGAGGCAGTCGGTATCAGAAACCCAACACAACTGTCCGTTTAAATAGCCATGATATTGTTCACACTCAAATTTACATCCATAGCTACCTACGGTACCCAACCGGCGTGAAAATATCTCAACACTCCGCATTTATGGAAGTCGGATAGGGTTCAGCTTTCTTAAAACGAGTACGTGCTCTCGATTATTAATTTACACGACATTCACTCGAGGCTAATTTATTAGTGAACTACTGTCTGCTACAATTAACTGCAACCAGCCGCCTTGGAAATATTCCTGTACGAATAACTAAAAAAAAATATATCTAATCGCAGATTATCTTATTCTTATCACTAACTCTAACTAGCCAGGCCCGGATGAAAGCTCTCCCCTCATACTGACATATCGCCACTCTTTGGCTTCACTCTTACATCCCATACAACAGCAGTTTGTCTAATATACATGATTGCTTTACTAATTATATGTACTCAGATGATTTTGCGAATGTATACACACACAATGCTCAAACACACAAAAGTCACGACGCATCGAACATCGCATCGACGTTGCATTAGGACATAGATGAAACAAAACGGACTTGTAATATATCTCAACAAGACAAAATTAATACAGTTTACATTTTGAAGTTGCCCATCAATAGAACGAACCATCACAATAGAATACCTGGCGAGAATGATCTTCAGTACTCTAGCTAGACGCCAACATGTCGACAGTATTACATGTTCCGTAAAATGCGGAAGGGAATTATAATACTAAGCCAAATTAGGAGTTCTGTGACACTTTTACATTTTAACTAGATGTATACTGAGGTTTCATGATGAGCTATTACTGTTATGGCCTTCTATATTTCTAAATTCTCTACATTTCTGCAGCCGGTGGGGACTGTACTCTGTTCCGCTAGTTAGTATTTCTCTCCCTGAAATAACTCGCAAATTTGCGTCGGAGACGCGGAAAAATCTCATTTGCCTCCGGCGTGCCTGGTATGAAATTCCAGTTCAACAGTCAGACATAACGCTTTGTTGGTGGTGTATTTGTTCTTTCCTCATCAGTCACTTATTATCGCAGTTCTGTGCCGAATGGGTGGATATGTCTGTCTTGAACCCTAACTGGTTAGAAGCACTTCTTTATCCATGTCTGTTTACCTGCCAGTGTGTCCTCTTTTTATTCGGCTAATAAAAGTCTTTCCATCATTTGCTCCTCTTAAGTTAATATAAATATATATATATATATATATATATAAAGGAATGCTGATTTCAGTCAACGCATAACCGAATTAGCAAAGGCCAGATCTCAGACTGCGAATACTATTTTTGTTGCTTTATTATGACGTACATGCCCTGACGTCTAAATAAAGCGACTTGTTTTATTAGTCGCCTGTTCTTTCTAAGTTATTGCACTGCTCACGGATTTGGGAGCCACGGCTGGCTAAAGATAGACAAACTGAGCAGACGGACTGAGTAGAATGAGTTCAGAGAAGATTCTTGGCGCCTTCGCTTAAAATGTTCACTAAACTATGCCAGCGATGTTTAAACTATATAGCATTTTTTTTTATATCAAGTCAAACAACCTAAGTCGGTATACTCGTGTGCCTCGCATTGAGCATAACTGTGTAATGAGCCGCATACATGTTCGATCGAATATATATATATATATATATATATACATATATATATATATATATATATATATATATATATATTTGTATATATATATAAGACTAGGAATTATAAACTGGAAAATGCGGTTCGCACACACGAACGCTACTGCAGCAAACTCATTTGTAAATGTGGACCGGTAGTTTGAGGCTCCAACCTACTAAAAAACAATCATCTTTCCAATAACCGAGCGACTAGGTACGGCATGCGCAATTATTTTAAATAATTGAAGGGGGGGGAGAGAGTCTACATGTCAAGATTTTTCACCGGAGGCCAGAGGGCCACATAGTGCGGAGGTTTGCCATAGACTTTGTCGTGAGTACATTTTTTAAATGCTGGTCACTTCTTTCCGCTGGGGCAGATAGACCTGCATTGCAAACTTGCACACGCTGGACGGGTTCATCGCCGGCGTGTTTGGTGTTGTTATTGTTGAAAACGCCAAGGAGGCGCGCCGCTCCGTTGAAGCCAAATATCTCAGAACCGTCTGTTCTGGGCTGTCCTTAAACCCACCGCCACGTTGTATATATTCGAGCTTGGCAGCTTTCCCGATCCTCAGTCAAACCCTGACCCGTAAGGGTCACTCTGCATGATTACCCTAAAGTATCCTATCCATTCAGCCCGGCGCAGATGATTTCAATTCCTTGTAATTGTTAAGGCGTTAGGGCGCAAAGCCAGAGCACCGTGCAGGGCGAGTGAGTCGGCCACGACCATGACGATGTCTTGGAGTGCCGGGGCTCAACGGTGTTTGACATGAGGCGTGCTGAGCTTCTTTGTTGTTGAGGTACAGGCTAAGCTTTAAGTCCATAGTTAGAGCCGTATAGGAGGCCGTTACCCTCTGAAATTCGAACAGGATGTGCGGTCTTCCGTTCGGCCAGGAAAGAGCCAAGGCAGAACATTTGCATCGCCGCAGCGGCTACTGCCCTTCAATATATTCCTTCATCAGTAGCTTGATGTCGGAGACAGCGTTTTTCAGGCTTGAGAAGTCTTGACGCCTGGTCTTCTTTCCGCCTTACTGCCGGAGGTTGCTCCACCTTATCCCTGAGGCTCCCAGGTAGGGAGCGCGGTCAAGGAGAGTGTGCTGTGGAAATAGCGCTGCAACCACTAGTTAGGTTCGCCCTCCTGACGTTAGGTTCGCCCTCCTGACGTTTATCTCTGCATCGTTATTTATGAGTCGTCACAGAATTCCCCGTTGATATCCATTCGAGGGCTGCGGGTCCCCCCCGGTTCGTCTCGGCAGAGCCCTTTATGTTGGCGGCCGTGCAAAATCTCCTCCCATTAATTAGATTATTTTATTATAAGTGGTCATTACTAAAAACAAAATGCCATTTTGTTAAAAAGAGAAAGAACGACACTATTATAAGAAATAGTTTAAAAAGTCAAATAAAACGTTGAGGCTGCAGTATCAAGAATAAAAACGCTCAATGTTAGCCACGTCGACCCAGGTAAAACTATGCCTGCTATCGTGGCCCAGAGATTTAAAGGCGGAGGTTGCAAATACAATGCTAGTAATTTTTAGACTTTTTGCAATCCGATCAGTGGGCGGTTTCCTGCCCACCGAATGTTGGGCTGAGCGGCAACCGGTCAGTGACTAGTCGCGTTACCCCTTCTCGGCGCGCCCCTTTTACGTCAGTGTCTGGACACCATAATGTGTACATGGGGCTTTTCAGTAGTGCTAGGGTGGGAGTAGGACTTCGATGTAATGCCAAAGTAATACCGAGCCTGGGGGGAGGTGGGGAGGAACCCGGTTTTAGTGGGTTTGCAAGTCCCACACTAGTCACGCAGGCTGCTAGTGGCGCATGTGCATCATGCATTCCCGAAACCTCCCAGAACAAAAAAAAAGTGGGAGTAGGTAGCACAGGATCGGGGGCCAAAGTTAGAGCTAACCTTGTAATAAGAACCCAGGCGCCTGTCGAATGTTTTGCCAAGAACGGCTACGGTAAAATATTGCTATCTGATTCTTCATTTCGAGTAAACAGTTCCGTTAGCCGAGTGCCCCTCCACGCCATGCCTATGTAATGCGAGTGTAGTTGTACACTCTTTCGGAAGATAATCCAGTTTGCCGCATTCATAACATCGTGCGGTGCTTTAGAGCTGCACGAGAAGGCAAAGTGTCCTGCTCCTTGTTTTACTCGGCAAATTGACACGGTGATTTGTTTCGTGATGGTACACGACGCCCACTCCAGCTGCACTCGCTTTAGGCCCAGGATCTTGCGGGCATCGGGAGGAATGGCTCGAACGGGCGCCATCCACCTCTTGGTGGTCCCCTTGTAAGGAAGACGACTCTTATAGGTCCGGCAATGCTCGTCGCCTGGCAAAGTAAATATTATTCCCTCCATAATGTCCCGTAGTCGCACTACAGGAGGTTTGGCATACACAAATGTCCCGTAGGCGAACTACTTATATCGACTTCTGCCTCGTTAGGGGATTGTAGGGCTTTAAGGACGGTCATAGTCCTTCCCTATGCCGTCTCCGCCACCACCAGGCTAGACGCGGATGACCCTGACCTAATGGGCGTTAGAGTCCAGCTTAGTACCCAGATCTCTAATCGTATCCACGTAAGACTTTCTGCTTTTGTTCTTAAGAAGGAAAATTGTGGTGACCCTACTCTTCTTCACATGGCTTTGGGGATCTCCTCTGTGTTAGGAGTGACGGCGAGCTCTAGGCCCCGGGCTAGGTACTCCAGAAGCTTAGCAATTTTTTTCTGCTTCTTCCTTCTCCGTGTATATCATAGAAAGTAAACACCCTTTATGTTATAAATATGGGAGCTCTTACCTATATCTTGAGGACAGCATCCTGTACGGCGCAAAGGAAGTGTTGATTATCCATAAGCAACAATATGACTTAATCGAGATTTTGCTCAACGAAAACGAGCATATTTAGATTTCCATTATTTCTATTCACACGTATTCATGCTTTACTACAATAAGCAGAAGGTGTAATAGACACAACAGTGTTGTGTACACGTGCATTCTCGTGCGACCCGGTTCACCTATACCAGTGGGCTTTCACTTATATTAGACGTATAGGTTTAAGCCGGCGGTGACATCAAAAAGGCTTTCTACTAAATTACACATGCAAACATTTAGCAATATTAGCAATATCGTATTCGTACAACAACAACAGCATAGACTATGCAGTGCAAGCCGTGTGCATTATTCATGCCTCTTGGTAATAATAATAATAATAATAATAATAATAATAATTAATTATTATTATTATTATTATTATTATTATTATTAACAATAATAATAATGCTGGCTGACAGATATGACCACCATCTGGTACTGCTCGCTCCTGATAGGGGTGCGGTAGGGTGGCGGTCTACTGCCATCCTATGGCCCGCGATGGTGCTACCTGGTGTAAGGTTAATAGTAACTTGTAACGATGTTGTTTTTGTTAAACTCGCACAAGTTTTTGTTGCTGCTGCTGCTATCGTCGTCGTCGTCGTCATCATCATTACCATCATCATCACTGTGGTCACGTGGGACGTTCAAACGACCGACGTCCCAGCGTTGGCGCGGGTGGCTCGTGTAGCGGTTCGGCCCTCTCCCGGGGCCGCCTTTGGGTGAATTGTCATATATCGGCCTACCCTCGCCAGTCAGCTCTGTCTCCCTTCTCTCTCTATCTCTCTCTCTCTCTCCCAGTCTCTCTCTATCTCTCTCTCTCTCCCAGTCTCTCTCTATCTCTCTCTCTCTCTCTCCAGTCTCTCTCTGTTTGTCAGTTGGTCACAGCCGTCAACAACACGCGGTTGGTTACCCTTGCCGCGCGCCTCTTACTTACATTAAGCAGCAGCAGCAGCAGCCGCGACGGCAGCGGCAGTGGCGAAAGCCAGATAGGCAGGCGGCCCGCACCAGTTGCAGCAACAGCAGCAGCGGTGAACAACTGGCGGTGTGAACGGCGTGAGCGGAGAAAAAAATGCTCGCGCTATGGCAGCTCCCCAGTGCAACTGTGCCACTAGAAGTAGTAGTGGGAGAAGCAGTCGTCGTCGTCGTCGCTGTCGTTCCGGATAAAAGCGTTCGTCCCTCGCGGACACCGCTATTGGAAGATTACGAACACCTTCCACAGCCACCACAACTACCCCTGCGGCGACACCAACACCAACAGCAACAACAACAACAGCACTAATAGACAGCCACGACAGTAATCAGCAATTACAGTAGCTAGCAACAACAACAACATCAACGACACCAACGATAACAACACAACGATAGCAACACCAACGGCAACAATAACAGCAACAACAACAACAACATACCAGCAACAACAACATACCAACAGCAACAAAAACAACAACGACACTAGCGATAAGCAACCCACAGCAACAGTAACATATCAAGAACACAATAGCATAATCACCCATTTGCCTTATACCTATATAGCACGTGAACACAACTATTACACCGGCAGCGCAAAGAAGAACTCTCTGTCCCACCACAGCCCAGCCCAGGCCAACTTTCCTTCGAGCCCCAGTAAAGTTTCGTGTGCAAAGTCGTAGTGGTGATTCATGAGGTGATCTTAGCAGATGTGCATCAATCGAGTTCGTTCGAGTTGTCTCGAGTGTTCGTGTTGTTGTTGTTGCTACTATTGCTGTTGTTCCAGCTGTTCCTGCAGATGCTGTTGTTGTTGTTATTGTTGTTGCTGCTGTTCTGAGTGTTGTTGAAAAGTACAAGTTTGAGGAGGCTGCCTGTGTGTCTTTCGTAGAAATCAACCGACCAAACAAAGTCATTCATCGTCCGTCCGTCCGTCCGTCCGCAGAGACATTCGGTGGATGACAAGAGAACAAAAGCTGTCAATGACAGCAACGTTCGAACAGCGTTCGGTGCCGATCACCGCCACATGCTCTGTGGCATAAGCTAATAGTAGCTACAGCTACATATATCGACAGCAAAGACGACAGTCACAACCGCAGCAGCAGCAGCAGTAACCACATTAACAGTAACAAACGCAACAACAGCAGCAATCAACAAGTACCAATATCGTTGTACGCTTTTGTCGCAGCACGCGCCACAACCGCAACAGCAGCAGCAGCAGTAGCGGTAGTGAAGACAACGCTGTTTGGTATTCGAAATTCGTTAACGTGCAATATTTCATCATGCCTTACCGTACCGTGCTCATCGTTGTGTTGATTGTGCTTTGAAATATCTACGACGACGCGGTGAGGCCCACAGTGAGGCAAAAGACACAAAGAGAGACAACGAATCGAAGTGAGAGGAGTAATTAATTAACCAACCAGTCAGCCATCAGGTGAAGTGATTAAGTGATTGAGTGATTGAGTGATATAGAACAAGAATCAGCGACCACCTGACGGCAGCGCGAGACTGTGACAGACAGACAGAGGTCTGCCAACAGCATGGTTCTGTAAGTTGTTCAACCCGTTCGACTCATACTCATACTGCTCTACTAGTGATAAGATGTGCTTCCGCCCGCCCCAGCGTATGGGCCTGCTCTTTGGCAAAGTCTTGCTAATGCCCCACGTGCTTATCTTGCTGCTGCTGCTTCTTAGATACACTAGCACCTGTTGGTACACAATAATAATACTGTGTACCAACAGGTGTGTGTGTGTGTGCTCTGTGTCTATATATATATATATATATCTGTGTCTCTCTGTTCGCTCTGTGTCTATATATATATATATATATTTTTTTTTTCTTTCTGAGAGACCCTGTATATATATATATATATATCCTGCTTAAACATTTTTATTATAAATATTGATGGAGCTACAATTGTCTCCTGGAAATCAGGCAGCTTTCCATTAATAGCAAGGTTTACGAAGCGTACTAGACTTAAGAGCAGTCTGTTCTCCTTGCTGTCTCTGCCTATATATATATATATATATATATATATATATATATATATATATATTATATATATATATATATCCATTACATTTACAAGTAGTTTATTTCCGAGCAAGATGGCTTAATGACAAAGCCATTGCCTTGCATTCGATAGGTCGTGGGTTCAAGACATAGACCGGTGGTTCAAGACCGGTTTTCATTTGCTTACAAGTTTTGCACTAACTGCCAATTTAACACCAATTAATTGCATAAACTTAATGAGTACAATCAAACGTTGTGCTGAAAATCGATTTAATACACTCATTATTTTGGATATGTATATATATATATATATATATATATATATAACACTCCATGGGGTCATGTAAAATAACCCCTCAAGGTATGAAAGAAATCAATTTACAAAGGTTCCCCTTTTATAATAATAATAATAATAAAGTATTATTATACATTGGTCTTGGAAGATTGTACTGATCCCTTCGACTTTTTCTCAACCCTGTACGAATTAGAAACCATGACCAAAACCGGGTGCTGCGAGACCTATACAGGATAAGCAAATCCAGCCGGTAACAATTGGATGCCCACGATAACGATGACTGACTGATACTCACAGTCGGTATAGACACTGGACGCTGTTGATGAAAAGCAGCAAAAACGGACCGGTTACGACCGCGTCTCCTAGTCCCAAAAAGAAGACGAACTACAATAATGACATTGAAAGCAACAACAACAAGTCCGATAACGACAGCATTAATTGCAACGACAATTGCAAAGTGTGCAATAACTTTTAGGACAATTGCAACGCCAGCACTAAAAACGGCAACTTACCCGACGACAACAATAACAGTGTCAGCAAAAGTAGTAACTACAACAAGAACAACAACAACAACACTAACCACCAGCTGTAACAACGGAAGAAAAATAACAGCAAATACATCAGCGCTAGCAACTACATTAACAACAATAACAGCGTCAACATATTGACCGTCGTCCTCGCATGCCAAGTCAGCGGCGATACGATAGTGTCAGCGGCGATCCGGCCATAACGACCGTATCTGTTCCGCGTTTTCTCGAACAGTTCGCGAAAGTAGCGAGTGAACTTTCGCATTTAGCGAGCAGCTAATTTGCATTGGCTGTTTCCGCAAGCGAGTTTGCATCACACTCGACACCCACCTGTCTCCTCTGTATCTGTGCCACATCCTCGGGGTAGCTGTGCGGCCGCCATTGTGCGTCACATCATAGGAAGCATATATAATACTATGAGCACTTCCCTCTACTTCCGCCTCACCCGGCGACGGCCTATCCTGGATTCCTTAGCTAGCTCGTTAGTCAGAAAGATCAGCAAGCAAACAGAGAGCCAAAGATGCAAAGGGAGCTTTGAGATATTTGTTGTTGTTGTTGTTGCTGTTGTTCTTGTTTTTAGTGCTGTTGTTGTTGTCACCGTTGTCGTGTACACCGGGGTATGCACCAATCGACGTCCTCCGCATCTGCTCGTCTTTGCCATCTTTCCTGCAATCGCTACCATTGCCAACTAGATCAGCATGCGAAATACACACATAGTCATGAGCTTACACCTTTCGGTGGAAAGCAAAAAAAAGGTTTCTTTGCTGGAGCAGAGAGCCGAGCCTACAAGGGGCGCAAACCGCGGCGAGAGCAAGATGTCACGATGCCGACGCCCCCTCTCAGCCGAACAGAAGCTTTGGGGGCGATGCCTAGCAATGAGCGAGGAGCTATTATAATAAAATGCTCTCTCTGAGTGACCGCTAGGTGACCAGTTCGTGTAAACTGAGAAACACACGCCCCTCAGATGACACGGACACCGCCATCAGTACGACCATAAAGAAAATGAGCCTGGACTGCTCAAAGTCTAGCGTAGTTCTCGTTGCCGTTAGTTGGTTGGGTCATTGAGCCAGGCCTCGGCGGAACACGGCAGCAGGAGGACAAAATCGTTCGTTGCCCGCTGTCAAGGCCGGCACATTCAATCCATATACCATTAAGTAAGCTGTGAAGGTTTGTCCTCTAGTCCTCTTCTTTTCGTCGTTATTTTTGTTTCTTTATTGCCGACCAATCATAACGCGCTATCGCCGACTCTACATATTCGGCGTTACGACGTTATTACGATGTGACTACTACGAAAAAAATACGTTGACAACAGCATGCCTAAAACTTGACACGAATACCTCTACTACTGTACTGCGCGTTCTTGGTATATATTGTGCTGTTATTGTAAAAAAAATACTAGATCAAAAATCGCACAATTTGTTGCGGGGACTGTCGACCGAATTTGACGGAAACATCTCTTTACTTTTCTCTCTCTCTCTTCTGTCTCTACCTTGAATCGTCTGTGGCGTATTAGTGATAATAGTAATAGTGAGAGCATTCTTTCATGTCGGCCGTTGGTTGCCCGCTGATTGATAGAGCGCTGGGTGCCTTATGACTGCGGCCATCGTCTCAGCTCAAAAAGCGGTGGCCCATCCCTTGTATAACAACACCACGATCGCGATAGCAGCAACAGCAACAACAACAACCAGAACGACAATGATGGTTACGAGATGACGAATACAGCAATATCAACAGCAATACCAACAAAACACCTTGTACTACTACCACTACTACTACCACGACTGCTTCTGACCTAAGTGATACAATGTACCACCCATGAATGCAATCAATCAGCGCGGCCGTCTCCCTCCTCTACCACACAAAGCGCAGTTATATCGAGATCGTCTTGACAAGCACAATTTGACAACCTTTGTTTGCTGTGTTGAAAGACCCGTCCGTCAACCAGACGCGTAGTAATAATAATAATAATAACAGCTAGCTGTCAACGCATCGAACGTTGCAACAATTGTTGTCCATGCGTTGTTCAATCATTTCTACAGTTCTCAGGCTTCAAGGACCGGTTCGCGTGAATCGTATTCGACAATCGCCTAATTTCGGTCAGAGAGAGAGATAGCTGTGGCATTGGAGATATCTTATCGGCTTTCTCAAATTTTCGAAATGATAATATATTACATTACACAGTGCCAAATTGGGTGAATAAGCTGGGCGCTACAGCGTGACTCTGTATGCGACGAGAACGGCCTCAGTGTTTTCAGCTCGGTGGGCTGGTTCGTTGCCAAGAGACGCTATAAAGCTCTCTTTTTCTCTGGTGAGCACAGTAAGCACTAAGTTTGGGTAGGCATTCTGCAGTATACAAATCGCTTGTTACTGTGCCCCTTTGTTCTTCTAGTATGACCATGGCCACAATTTTACTCCGGGAAAAAAAATGCTGACCAGCACTTTGCCGGTCGACCATTGCCGCTTTACTTTTGCAGGCTAGACTTAAGAACGTCTTTTACGAAGAATGTTTCTAATTCTAGACCCTCCTCCGTCCCCTACGGGCTTAGAAGCCGTTCTTGAGGCATATCTTCAAGGCACCGAGGGCCGGACTTGTTGAGATATCTAAGGTTTCCCCAACAGTGCTGGTCTGGTGGCAGCGTGGTCGCTGACTCTCAGCGGTGTGGTCTATGATCTAACCTCTCAATAAGCATTGCTCAAAGAAAATTTGGTAAGCAACAGGAACTAACCCGGCGGCACCCCGGACATTTTGTAGCTTGACCACTGCAAACTCTAGAGAAGACTTGAGTAGAGGACCATGCAATACATGTACACTTGTCACCTGCGAAGGTTCGTCCCGAGACAAAAAAACCGTTGCCTTTGTCGAATTTTATCAGAAATTCTCGAGTCAAAAAGACCTGCGCCACGAAATGTTTCGTACCATCCATGTACACTCTTTAGGGATAGGTCTTCAGCCCAAGTGATCTGTCGAGGCTCTTCAAAGCGCTCCTGTACACTACATCTTTGCTAAGTGTTGTACAAAAGAACCGTACGCAGCGGGAGAATCGTCTCAAACGATCCACCATTTTTACACTCTCGTCTCAAAGGCTCCACTCCATTATTACACTATGTGCCAGTGTATTAGATTATTAACTCATACTCAACTACGGGGCGAATTTCAAAAAACATTCCTAAGTTCTTACGTATACATATATAGAATATGCGACGTGCGGAAAAATGTTTTCAACAGTATGCGTCATACTACCAGGTTACTTCACGAGCAACGCGGTTTTGAGACTTGCCAAAACGAACTGGGTGGGATTTATGGCCAGGTTTAGCGAACTCGGCCTCTAATAGGAATACGTTATGACGATGCTTGATCTAAACCTAAGTGCGATCATCCCTACATTCTTCCTTTTTATTTTCTAGTTCGTAAAGTTCATTGAAAGATAAGACTGAATGCAAGCAGCCGATACTTGGCAATTAGTTCGCAAGACTCTGTTGGCTCGTTTTGATTGGGTGAGCATCTTTTCTATTTCTAGTGAGAGCTACGTTTTTCACTATATATATATATATATACCATTGGCTCCACTCCTGGGCCAATCAAGATCGATACGTTTTACCGTCAATGATTTATTGCTCTTCATACCGTTTAGTTCTCTATAAGGCCGACGTGCGCTTTGTCAGCTCTATAGTAGACCACAACCATGCTTTTTAGACGTGGGGCAACGACAAATTTCGAAGTGTTGTCAGAGTGACATCGTTCTGCCGCACACTGACTGATTATAGTACATCGTATGTCATATAGGTCAATAAATAGCTTGGTCGCTTCCTTTCTCTGTCTCGCTATTTCTCTCTCATTGTTTAACCAATTTTTTTATATTCAGTTCAACATTTAAGGCTCGGGCAGGTTTGGCTGCGGCTCCAGGCTAAAAAAGAGCTACTTTTCGGACCGGATTTACCCGTCGCATCTGGTCTGCATGTGTGGAACTCATATTATGGTCAGAATTCGGTCTATGATACTGAACTGAGTCGAGTGGCTGCTAGCGTTTGTAGCGGTTTGTTCTAGTGCGTCGAAGACGTTAATTAATGACCAATTGCTGCTGCTCGCCGTTGCCGATGCTAGGTGGCCAAACAGACGGACATGAAGGAAGGACAGATGTACGCGTGCTTGGAAAAGAAGCTGTTTACGGTTGCCTGGAGCAATTGCTATTTGCGACCACACATATATACACTTCGCAGCATCGCAAACATGCTTGTATTGTAATATATATATATATATATATATATACATACTTGCACTTAATTGTATACACATGTATTGATATCTATAAGCATACCTAATTGTTTGCATATGTATATATATATATATATACTCGTATATTGGTCAGTTTGCCTGCTTCCGGCACGCGGCTCTATAGTTTCATATATCAACGAGTATGTTCTTATATTGCAAGAAAGTTAATACGCGATACTATACCAGCCTATAAGAGACGCTCTTGTCCAGTGTGTATCAATGTCTAGCTGATTGGGTCATTGCTTCGACTACTGCTGTTGCTGCTGCTGTTATATCTGCTGTTCCACCTGAACCCAAAGGGTGCCCATAAGGTGTATGTGTGCCTCTATTAGGCAATATTTCTCCATAGGAGACAAGGTCGAAGCGGATATCACGATCAAGAGATTAGGGAACAGAGAAGAATGGAGCGAAAGAGAGGAGGAAAAGGAAGCAGAAATGAGATCAACATTGTTGTTGCTGTTGCCCTTATTTTTGTTGTTCTTGGCGTTGCTCTTGTTGTTATTAGCTTGTTGCTGTTGTTGTTTTCGGCATTGTTGATGTTGTTGTTGTTGGCGCATCGATGCTACCGCTGTCACTGTGGTCACAGCGGTCGAAGCGACTTTCCCTCGACGTTTTGATCGTGGATTTTTTTCCGCTGGCTGGCCGATACGATCACGAGAACACGGGTAACAACGACATCAACCCACCAAACCTGTTGACGCCTGTTTCGTCCTGTTTACCGGTGAATTAAGCAAACCCGTTGTAACAGGCGAGCGTAGAAATTAGCCGGCGACTTTGTTGCTTCTACCGTACTGGCACGTGGACGCAGGTGAACGTCATTGCACGATGGCAAAGACAGTGATACTGTTCAAATGGCTGAAAAACGCTGAACAACAACTACTTGTGCCATTGATCCAGTTGCAGCTCTTATGCTACTACAAATACCGAAGCTACTAACTTAGGTACTCAGCCGATTTCCGTCAGGGTCCAACAGAATCTAACTTACCTCAGACAACAATGGTTAACCACATGAAAGAGGACATACTTTTTATATAAAGCAGTTACTGGAAATGCAGTGGTACACAGACATCACTGCATGGTTCCGAAACTCATCTGCAGCTATGTGTCGGTAATTTAACTCTCTACAAACCAGCTTTCTGTTCACCACGTCCAACAAAAACTTACATCTCTCAGTTTAGTTTATTTTTCTGTCAAACAGAGTCTAATTTCCCTTAACCAACTTGAGATTAACCACGTGAGACAGATTCTAACTCAATTCAGCCGACCAGATCACAACAGCGTGTACTGTGTATCGTCAGAAGACGCCGCTCGGCTATTGATTTACTAACTGATTCATTTATTTACATTCTCACTCAGTTTGGTTTGCCTAACTAAGTCAACCGAACAAGCGGTTAAGGCTCAACTGGTGTTGGCTCATCAAATACAGTAAGGTAGAGCAAGGAAGAGAGATATGGCACTGTTTCTTCTGAAAGCTGTGTTCAGTGATGGTAGACACCGCGAACGCTTACCCGTGATGCTTACCACCGGTTTTAGTAAACAGGTCCTCTCACTCAACACGAGAGAGCACGCTTTCCGGTATTTGTCGGCTGACCGGTTGCTCATGTTGTCAAGCTGTCTGCGCTAAAGGCCGTGATATTTGGGCGTCGTAATGCTTGTGTATTTGAGCGATTAGTAATGCTTGTGTGTGTGCAGGCACTTTCCACCTTATAATGCGTAAGCATATCTAAAATGTGTGCAAACGTATGGGCCTAGGGTAACTTGTACACTGATATTTGCTAAAGATGGCGAAAAACCTCCAGTAGGAGAAACGTAGTGTAGAATTGTTTAGAACACACAGAAAATATATATATATATATATATATATATATATATATATATATATATATATATATATATATATATTAGCAATGCAGGTGTTTAGCAATGCATGGAAATCATTTTCAAGTTCTATAAGTGGATTTCACTCTTATGCATTTTAGAGCTCGTCCCGAATTTTTTGATGAAGTAAACCATTTTCTTAATGAAAGTTATGCTATGCTATTAGTGCACTATCAAGCACATTATTTACTACAAAGTTTGAAAAATAAATCATATAATTTGGCCTAGGTTGATCTGCAACTGATCCACAGGCAAAGCGTTGGTCTCCCAGGATCGTTTTCTTAACACTCAGGTTGCCAGGATGCTACTAACTCAAAGCTTCTGTGGCAATAGTTAAACCTTCTGGAAAAGCCATTTGATGAGCCAGCTCTCAGTATCATGCAAAAAAAGCTCACACTGAGAATTTTTAGAAAATCTGCTAAACTTTTGAAAACCAAAAATGAATATAACATTATTTGCAATGTTAGTCTGCAAATATGCAGTCGTTCCAGAAGATATTAAAAGGGACATAAAGGACGACTAAGTGTCTAACGTCTAGGCAAAGTAATGCCAATACTAAGGGGAACCGTTAAATTATGTCCGCCGATTTGCTGGATTCGTCCTTTAAATTGGCTTTTAAAGGTTGCACCTGAAACGGACTTTCGGTAATTTTAGCCGGGCACTAGACGTACAGTACTTCTGCTTTGACTGGATATGGTGGACACGAAACCCACAAACGGGGCGGGCGTATGCGAGTTCACCCGGTTGTCAAACCTTCTGTTTTGACTAAACGAATGCATGTTGACCGAGTGATAAATGGCGAAGGCATTCAGTTATTCCTATGAGTGGATATTTGCATGTAAACTAGGTCGAAAGCCATGGGGAATTACCGTGATGAGATTTCTTTACCGAAGGCAACTTGCTGGAAAACCTCTAGTAAGGCATTATGCTACCGCAGACCTAACTAAGTTAGGTCAGTTAATGAGAAGCACACGTACAGATTCACATGTGTCTTCATTCACCTATAAAAAAAACATTGAGGGTGGTGGTGTAGATAGAAGATGTCTTCGGTCCTTACGGAATGCCACTCTGGCTACTCTTGTAAAATGCTTGGTGGCAATGATATGTTGTCTAAGCACCTCTTTTGAGTGATTCAAACAGACCTTTCCAGGGGCCAATTGCTGAGGCAGAACCTATACTTTTCCTTTTCTATAGATGCTAGCACCTTTTTCCTATCACCCCGAAGCACTATGTATATATAGTATCAACAATTTTAGCAGGCTATTTTGACCACAATCGTCTTCTTATTTACATCTTTCCACGTCGCACGTCATTGTCGCCGCCGCCGCCTCGCGTAATATGTACACGTGCCAATTTCTGTTACTCATTCGCTGCAACTCAGACGCGTGGATTCTGTACGGGCTGCTTGCTTAACCGGCTACCGGTTGTGTTCGAGTTTAACCGGTTGATATGTAAATAGACAAATAGATATATATATATATATAATATATATATATATATATATATATAATACATGTATTTACTGCTTCTTAGTCTAAATTCGCGTACATTTTCGCTGCCCGAGGCCATCTAGCGTTGCCAGCCTTTATAGTAGGTGTCGGGCTCGATGTTGCTGTTGCTGCCGTCTGGTTAATTGGCCAGTCGGTCGGTTCAGTGACGCCGGGGAGCCTAACATCAGCAATAGTCAGCAGCAGCAGCAACAACAACAACAACAACAACAATACCAACAACAACAATAGCAAAAACAACAACAATACTAGCAACAACAGCAACAACAATACTAGCAACAACAACACAACAAGAGCAAAAGCAGCACCGACCGCGCCAACAGTAGCCGTCGGGCCTCCTCGTACAGTGAGTGAGTGAGTGCGCGCGTTAGACGCAAGGTCACGCACGCGCAGCACCCGAAAGCGACAATGAGACCGGGCCAGTTGATGAAGACCGATAGAGAAAGGGAAGAAACATAGGTAGAGAGCGTTGAGGGGGGAGGGGGTGGAGAAAGAGGGGGGCGGGGGGAGGGGGGCGGGGGAGGGGGGTCGACTGGTCATTGCGGCCGGGTGACCGAAAGCCATGGTGAAAAAGGAAAGCTTGCTAATAACTCGCCTCTGTACACGCTTATATACTATACCAGCTGCTCACCCGTAAAGCGGCCGCCGGTTAACGCTGGGTGCGCAAGCGACACGGTGGTAGCGTTCGTGGCAGTGATGATGCTGCTGCTACTAAAAAAAAATCTTTTCGGGGCTACTATTATTACTACTACTACTATAGAGGCAGCGGAGAATTCCGTCCATTGGCGGTGTACCGCGCCGTGGATTACGCCGTACAAACCGGAAACGTCACATTCGATCTTTGAATATGGCCCTGCGAGAGAAATAATATCTTGATCTGTTTCTCTATTTCTTTCTTCTCCTCCTCATACGCTCCTCTCTATCTCTCTCTCTCTCTATCTATCTCTCGTGTTCTCCTCCTTTGTATCTCCGTTTCTATAGAGTTGTTGGCCTTTTTCTTCCTTGTAACCTTTTGCTTTGTGGTTTTCGTCTCTCATACTCCGCTTAGCTCTCCAGTCCGCCTGTTTTCTCGGCACCCTCGTTTATACTTGAGCTTTCGCTACGTTTACCGCGTACGACCGCCGATAACATCAACTCGACGTTGACATCGCGACAATTCGTGTATCGCGTCATCACGCTATTGACGCTGCTGTTTCTGCTACTTCTTACTTGCGTTGCGAGCGTGTTCACGCTGTTTCTAGCCCGGCTTCTTCCGTCCGGCTGATGGCTGAAAGCCCGATGTTCGTTCGTCCCTAATGGTGGATCAGACCGCACCACTTAACTTCTCGCACGCACAGCAATAACAACAGCAACAACACCGACAACAGTTTGACTGCAAATCGCAATATCGTATAAGAGCACGATCTCTAGTATTGCCTTGGGCACATGGCGGAAGAAAAAGTGATAGCTAACAAATCAATCAAACAGAACTGGTAACTGGAGCTCAGGAGGTACTTCATTGATGGCTAATGTTAATGATACTGATCAGCTGCTAACTACTGTCTAAGAGTTCCAAGTAACTGCAAATACCAATCGGCATTGTGTGTCAGTGTGGGCCTTTGAGTGCTTCTCAACCTACCCAGAGCGAAAATACGTCAGAAACGGATTATCTCTATCGCCTCATTTTACTTTTGAAAATAAATGCTCACTTGAATAACTTAGAATCACCTCCCCCCCCCCACCCGCATTTTCGAACTATTTTAAAGTCGTTTCTGTGTGCGCGTGCAAGCAAGAAGCCTTTGTTCTATCTATCTCGAGTGAGAAAAAGCCGGACATTATTGGTCAAGGGAAACATCTGCCAAAACCTGTCGGGATATTAAGACTACCTATAGTTTAGAAGTCCTGTATTTTGGACTCGAAGCATAAACGTTCGCAAAAAAGGCAGGAGCTGAGCAGATGAGTAGCATTGGTAAGGCGCTGTCCTAAAAAATATAGACCGCATGGACTCATGTGTATAGTAGCATCCTAATCCTCGCGGTTTTACATTGATTGAAATTTGTGGTCATATGCATTCTCTGTAAGAACCAGCTCGAGCACTCAAGTTTCTAATTATTTCCGGGTTAGCTAATTATTCTGATAAAGCGACAAACGTTTCCTACTTCAAATGTACATCCTTACGTGAGTAGTTAAATTAGTAGGATGCTTTACTAATAGGTAAACCACTTGCGTATATATATGTATATTCCTCCAAACACGCAGGCATGATTAGTTTGTCGACAGGATGACTGGGGTTCTTGCAATCGCAGCTTTAGTGAAGATATATATACAGGATAAAAAGCTTAATGCAACCACTTTTGGTAATTTCGCTCAAAGAGAAGACATTTCCGCCTCCTGTTCTGTGGGAAGAAAATATTTTTTAGCCGAGTTATACTAGACCCTAAAGTTTCTTGGACGAGCTATATATATATATATAATCTACAGTCACCACAAACAAGACAACATGCTAAGAAGAGTGCGCTGCGCCCGTTTTCGCAACTCGAGGAGGCGGAGCATGTTTAGCCTACCATACTGAATCCCATATCAGCACGAATCATTGCACTCGGACTGGACCATGACAGGATAACGCCGATGACACCTCTTTTCTCATACGAGGAGATGACGGCGGTACTGGTGATAAGATAATAAACTTGCTTACTATTTGCGAATCACGATATTGGAGACGTCATCACAGTCTATATAGCCAGCGCAGGCTGTACCTACTTATTCTTGTAGTACTAGCACGGCTTCAAGGAGACACACGCTCTTGTTTTCTTATAGATTGTCTCATTCGTCGCACGATCTGCGGCAAAAAGTTATATATATATATATATATATATATATATATATATATATATATATATATATATTGAAATGTTCTATATTACTCTTCAAAAGTCACTTTATAACAGATTGTTTTTAGTAAGCTTGTTTATTAATTTTGTACTCACCTCCGTGTCTTACGGGCTTGGAACCGCCTTGAGGCGTATCTTCAATGTTCGAGGATCGGAAGTTTAATATCTAGGGTAACCCCCAACACCAGTTTTTATGGTAGCCTGGCCGCCGACTCTCAGCAGTACAGCTTATCATCTATTCTCGATGAGGTTTGCTCAAAGAAAATTCGTCCAACAACAGAAATCAAACCGGCGACACCCCGGTAGCTGACAACCATAACTAGCGCACTAGACCCACAGACCGCGCCGCCACATATTTCGACCACTTATGGAAAAGAAAGTACGCAACGACCAACGATATCAGCGACGTCGTTTTCTAGTGCCATAAAGTAGCTCAATGAAAACAACTCTGCGCTCTCTTACCCATATGAGAGCAGCTGATTAAGATAGAGTGCAACTCTACTGGGTGAAAGTAATGACCGCATATATGAGATTCCTATACAGAACATAACCCGTCTATTATCATGGGTCCCCTTCTACCCTTTCACGAGTGACTGAATGGTTCTCATGCAAGCAGATATACCATTGGTGAAAACTTTGCCTGCAGCGGGTGTATGTAGTCTATCAAATCTTATGAAGATTGCTAGTGGGGTTTAAGTTGATTGACTGTGATTGATCGTGAGTTTTCCAACGCTAAAACAACGAAAACGAATGTAAACCACGCATGGGTTACATTTTTTTTAGTGGAACCGAATGTTAGCACGATATATTTATTTGAAGGTATTGTGACCTAGCCATGCCCTGTTGCGCAGAGTATTGCTGTAGGATCCCATCGTTGACAAGACTGAGCACGACACAGTTCGGCCATGAGCGTCGTTTTGACGAATTGGTTGTTCCGGTTGTATAGCAGGTCTTATTGCTCCATCTGTTGAGCTTGTCTTGCATTGAGACTAGGAACTCCGCGCTGTTTTCATTGTTTACGCAAGAAGCCAGCTTGGCCATCCGCACGATCTACGATATTTGTCGTGGTTATGCTTGGGCTACTTAAGTGGCTGCAGTGCACCGACATAGAAGCCTTTGATATCTCATATCAATGTCTGACGCATAATTATACTGTCATCAGCCACTGTAATTATCTTGCACTATCTTTGCTATCACTATCGGTTATTCAGACCTAGTGCGGCAGATTTATTCTCATACAGCAAACGTACTAGATGGGGAGGTAAACACATGCATTGCATGCTAATCAAACTGCGAGCAATTTCCTGCCCGGAAGACGTTCACTAAGCTTCGGATCACCTCGACCATCTATAGGCCAATTTATCACACTCGATTTCTCTTCCCGCCTTGGTCAAGGCCTATTTTATCGTTTGCTACCTGCCATAAAGCAGCAATTTTAAAGGAACTTATGGGTATGGTTGGCTTAAAACATCTAAGAATAAACCGGACAACTCATTATATATATATATATATATATATATAGATAATGTAGTGATGTCAGCCCGCGGCTTCCGTGCCTTGAGTCTTAGGGTAAAAAAGGCGAATCGCTACCGGCGAAAAGTAGCATCGTAATCTCAATTGCCCGTTTCAGGCTCGCTCAGCGGGAGATCTGACTATTATTTCCGGCGTGCTGAAAACAGTCTTATTTATTGAGCGTTTAGCGACCAGAACGTAAAATTCTGTTTGCTACTTTTACTCCTACCTAGCTAACAACCGCCATACAGACCCGGTCTGGAGCACGCGGCCGAAAGTGACTGGCTGAACTCCTTCCGCTAAACTCCTAAATAACGTACTGGTCTGTTTGTCACCTTTCGACTTGTCTCGCCTTTTCCCACTAAATGTTTACCTACCTATTCCATATTGCTGTTATTTCTACTGTCCTCCATTCGATCAAATGAGACAACCTCGTCAGCACCCGCTACGTGAATGAACCGCTTATTAGTTAGGTTCTTCTTCTGGAGGTTATAGTTAGATCAACGCGCATGCTGTTTGCCGTGCTCTGGCGGTTTCGGAATGAGACCTCTTTCAGTCTAATGTCGTCCACATATGCCGAATCCGCCAACAGTAGTGGTCACTGCAGAGACGCAGCTATCCTACAAAGCAAGCAAGGCGGGCAAGGCAAGGTCCGTGGACGAGCGAATGCCCATTCCACCCAGCCGGACCGGTAGGCTTGCCTGCATCCCTGTCGTCGAGCGTCAGGTGGCGGATATTTTGCAAAACTTTCCTCAACCTTGTTGTCGAGGTCCAACGTTTCTCACGGCAAAAGGAGGACAGGAAATTTCTGTAAAACTACGAAACCTTCTGCAATCCCATTGCATGCCGAAGCAGAGAGTAAACTTGGTGTTCCCCGAGATGGTCTAGCCTCTGGTAGAGCCAGGAGAGTTGTTCTCCCTTCTTATCCAGTACCGGGCCGATCATCTTGGAGAACATTGCTGTGCCTAGCAGGTCCTCGCTCACAGCAGTTCTTTACAAAGGTGCCCGGGGCTTGCTGGTAAAACCAGCAATCGCCTGCTGTTTCTCTTTGATCTCAAAACGCTGTATGAGTAGCTTGCATTAAGGAAGGTTGAACTACAACCCGCTCCATTGCTCGAACGGTATGAGACCTTTGATATTTCTGAGCAACACCGAAGGATCGTGGTCAAGAAGGGTCCTAGTCGTCGAGGCAGGATAAAGGCACCCTGGATGTTACCTTTTTGACGTATTGATGCAAGAGTAGGATACACGCAAGAGGGGCAACTACGTCGCCCTGCTGACAACTGGCCGACGCTTAGAAACCTTTGTGAGATGGGGCTCTCGCTTGTTTACGTTAAAAGCGTTTTTGAAATCAAATATCGCACTCTTTAGCAAGTGGCCAGCACATCGTTGTGATCTCCGCTGACAAAAAGCATTGTAGATAGTAGGGCCTCCCGCATCACCACTGAACGAAGTGCCAGGGCGGCATTGTTGTTCGGAACGCGACCCGCCTGCTGGCAAGCCGATACGGCAAGTTAGCACCCAGAAGTGGGAGGATGCTTTGCCATCTTCTCACCAATCAACTGCTCCGTTACGGGCGCAGTGTTGTCATCGGAAGATAAGAGGTTGGCCTCCACGTGAGTGAGAACGGCACCTCCGAGAAGGGCCACCTTTTCTCTGATTACGCTGCATAGTTTGTTTTGGTTTCTTGTGGACGTAAAGAACTTTTGGGCAAAGGTTCGCAACCAACGCAGTCCGGCTCGCGCTATTTATTGTCTTCCATGACAAATTTAATCAGGGGTTGAAAACGCTCACGCAGAGGGATTCGCATCCCCTTTAGGATCCTGCGCAGCACTTTGGGTATCATCTTGGCGTCGGCGAGCAACCGATAAGGAGGGGCAGGAGAACAGGACGGCTGGTGTTGGCTCAGTAGCGGCTCTCCATCCGCTGGCGGGGTGAGGAGAAGGTTTGCACTAGTGGAGACGCGGGGAGGGCAGCGGTTGTGAGATCCTGCCAGTAGTGTCTTCTTGTTAGGAGCTCTTCCACCATGAATCTGGACAGTCGTCTTCGTAGAAAACCCCACTGAGCACCAAATACCGTTAAACTCGTTAACAATACCACCACAACCATTGCCGCTGCTTCTCCTTTGAAACTGAGCCGGCTTTGCTGTGACTTTCAACTCCTCATCCCTTGCCGTTTGAAAGAAAAACGCCATTTTTATTGACGGCGCGATGGGTTTCTAAAATAGCTGTTGGCGCCACTTTGCAGATTGACGTTTCAACCCAAACGACTTGGGTAAAGTGAGCAGATATATATATATATATATATATATATATATATATATATATTAGTAAAAGCATCATATAGTAGTAATAATAAACTCAATATGTGCGTGTTGTTTCTTTGACTGTTGGTGGATTTCAGGGGTCGTCGATTCCGCCTGATGGGCGGGATTCCACTCAGCAACAAGGTCCTGGTGGCCATTGACTTTGATCATACGCTCATCGATGCCAACTCGGACACGTACATCGCCAAGCTCGCGCCCAATGGCAAATTTCCTACGGAGCTGACCGAACGACATTCGCCTGGTAAGTGAGTAGCTTTTCTCTGTTCTTCCCTCATTTGAGCTCGTAGAAACGGGCACAGACTGACGAAGAGCCAAAGAGATTGAAGCGCGTGAAGGCGAACGTGAAAATTTCGCCGACCTTACAGTGCCACAGTACCACAGTACCAATATTAAAATTATGTTCCGGAATTATTTAGAAAGTCGCCTTATGTTTCAAACATAATTTCCACACTCTTCCTTTCTTCTTCTTGTAATTGTTTTTGATTCCTCTCTATTCCCAAACGAGCGTGCCACAGATGTGTCAAATGCAGACTCGTCAAGCAGACATACTGCTGTTAAGTGGATTAATGACACATAGGTACGTTAGCGTTGGCCTGTATCTATATATATATATATATATATATATATATATATATATATATATATGTGTATATATATATCAAGTCGTTGCAAAAATGCAAACAAAATGCATTTGTAGTGGGTATACAAACGGGGTAATGTGACTTGATCATAATATATACCTACCTACATAGCTCGTATATATATATATATATATATATATATATATACTGGTGTACCGCATAACCTATACTAGGGGTAAGGGTCATGACGCACGGTGAAATACAACACCCCATGCCGACCAGCAGCCTCACAAAGCGTGCAAAACCCCGTGCTTAGAGACCTTTAGATCTGACTCGATCGTATCGTCTTCCCCCACTCACGTTGACTTGTGGTGTCCAAACGAGTGCGGCTTCCAGCAGTCGACTACACAGTGATATCTTACGTCTGTGGGCGGCTGCCTGGAAAACAAAAAGAAGCGGCCCTATTTGCGTCGAGATATTCGAGCGGATTTGCTTGAGCACTTCTTTGACCTATCAAATAACCTAACATCTCGGCATTTTATCAGTCAGACCTAAGGCTGTGGCTACACACGCGGTTGTTCTAACGTGATCGGTCTTGAGAGAAATAAACTCGTTCGAGTCTAGACGTCGGCCAGCCGGTTTTAGTACAGTAATTATTTTCTGAGACGCCTCTAGACGTTCTATTTTTTTAAAAGAAATATAACAGTTGCCGCCGGATTAGTTAGTGTGTAGATCTTAAATTAGACTACGCTGGTTCTCGTTAGTATCGAAATGATTGTTATTATTAGCATAAACGTAAATTCTTATCGCTTTTTATTATTGAGTTGTCTTTTTTGTCGGCTCACCGATATATAGTCGCATAATTAACTTGAAAACATACTTTATTCTCATTATATATATATATCCAGACGACCTCATAAATATTTTGCTTCTCTTATATATAAACAACTCTAATACTGATAGAGTCTAGTTAAGACTTGTTGACACGTTTAGCCGAGAGGGCGCTTTTTACGCTACGGATGCGCTATATGTTTACAGGCTGGCGGCAGAGAGATATATATATATATATATATATCTACTCGTCTAATTTACGACGATGGCGTGAGCGTATATTGGTTCTCTCCTAAGTGACTTCAACGGCTGAAATGAAATTGCGTAGGAGTTTAATATCAATTCGACTAAAGCGGCTGGCCTTTTTCACCAGTGCGAAAATTGACTAACCGTCAAAGCTGCAGTGGTGCAACCCGTTCTCACTTCAAGGACTATATTTAAACATACATATATGTGGCCGTATGTGTTCTGGTTGCCACCTGCCGGTCTGATTATTGTTGTTGGTGATCGAATCTTTAAGCGATCCTCTTGAGATTGTATGTGATAAATCAAACTGCTGCGAGTCAGCAATCATGCTGCCACCAGAATTGTTGGGGAAGCCCTAGATATCTCAACATTTGTTATGCTGCCGCTCTAATCGCTCCATATCGAAAGGGGTGATATGCGTTTTTAGGAATGCTAGTTAAGCGAACAATAAATCCATACATATATCCTCGTTCAAATTAAAACCACTGTCTTGTATATATATATATATATATATATATATATATATATATATATATATATATGAAAGAGAGAGGAAAACGTCCATGTAGCCTCGCTTGCCCCGCACTTAGTAACAGAACAAACACTATATGCTTTAGTCTCTAAATTTAAACTATAGAGGTATGGGTATTGACTGGAGACATGCAACTTACAGAAGATCACTGTTCCTCTTAGTAATAATAACTTAACTCAGGGGTTGAACTGTAAGATCAATTTATTTACCACTGTATAAGCTATACCTATATTTGTCGAAGCTACAATAGGGGGTGAAATTTTTTTTTTGTATCGTTATTGCTCTTGTTGTGGTTATGCGGCAAATGCACTCTAGTTCAAGATTAGCAATTTGATGATTTTTAATTCACCACAAGTGTCCATCTATGAAATATTTTAGACTTCTGCATCGGGTCATATTGCCATTTTAACAGTTGTGCTGATATGGTGGCTTTCATATTGTTTTAGTCGTAGCACGATTGTTTCGTTTTGCGTTTTCATGCCTTTTTTAGCTTTTATCTGTTTCATGTTGTTTATCTCTTAAGCAGAAGGTTTCAATGGCGTAACACGCGCCATATATATATATATATATATATATATATATATATATATATACATATATCAATTTTTCAATTTTGATACACAAATCAGTAAAAAAGCATTAACTGGGCTTGTTATCGATAAATCAGCACTTATATGTTATCACAAATACATGTCATAAGTTTAGTAAAGAGGCGATACACATCAATTAATCATTGCTGTTCTGTAACATACATACATATATATATATATATATATATATATATATATATATAAACGCGTGCATGCATGTTATAATATACAACCCAGTAAATAGGTTACCACGTGAACATGTCACGCTGACTTGCGAAACGCATCCTCCGCAAGACGCCCCCCCATCAGGTGGCGGACTCAAGAAGCCCGGTCGTAAATCGAGGTCACCAAAGACGATTCTTTACGGTCACGCACCGATTGCGTATTTCCGGGAGCGCTTATCACTGACTGCAAGTTTTTCGTTTGTTACCGAACGTCGCTCACTAAGACGTTTGCGCTTGCGCCCTTCTCTTATAAACATTTAACAACACTAGCGTATAACGAGATCTCGAAATAGCTCCGGAACCAGGTCGGCTCGTTGGCTCGTAACAATTCGGTTTTTCGCTAGGCTGTTTTCTACACAAACTAACACGAACAGGCGACGAGGTTTAGCACTCCTTACTTGTTGTTGTTGTTGTTGCGTTCAGTAGTTGTTAAGGTACTCGAAATCAGGCAATCAGATGGGCGAGCTAAACAATTGGCTTCAAATGCCCTGGCCGATGGCCTTATTCGCATCCTCGTGTTCACATCATTGGGGACAAGGGCATTTACAACTGAGACACGTCTAGCACTGTCCCGAAGACTCTTAGAAGTGTTTCTCTATCTATTCGTGTATTAGGTTAGGAGAAGTTGGCAACGGTTTCCAGCGTACGCTAACTTGCAAGTGTCACGCCCACAAAAGCTATACAAAAAAAAGACGAGGTTTCGCGAGGAAATAAACCGCCCATTTTGCGCTCGAACGGCGTGCAGTAGTTGCGTGCACTATTGAACCGACCAAACTAGCTGGCACAACTTTGTGCTGAAACCAATATTATAATTGCCCAAATCACAATATATAGAATATAATGTTTAGTCGTTGTGGGAATAATATCCGTGTCAAACCACATTGGTATTGTCTCCTTAAAAATGCACGAGTAATAGATTTATATTTGTTTAATATTCATCTCGGCATTTTCTGGATATGATTGTTTAGTTTTTCTTCAATGTCAGCTTCAAGTATGCAATATCCTAGTGCTCACCCGTTATTGGTTTGGTTGATAGAATGCTACGTACAGATATTCCAACGGAGACGTGTGCCGATTGAAAACAATTTAATGCAGTTGATACGGCGAGCGCCAAATTCAGCTATTATATACGCGAATGCACTTTGCGCAAACTTATCTTGAGGTTTCGCAGACCCTATTATTATTATTATTATTTATTTTTCAGTATTTCCCTACAATTGTGGGACCCAAACGTGTACCCGTGTAGGCTCACCCCCCCCCCCCCCCCCCGTCTCAATCCATAGAGCCGATGATAGCGGCGGCGTTTCCCCTACACACTGCGAGCAAGAGTTGCTGACGCAATATTATTATTAGTTTTTTTTTGCGTTTTTTAACTCTAACTTCATTTATTATTATTATTATTATTATTATTATTATTATTATTATTATTATTGCAAGGAATACGGCAATATTCCAGTTCGAGTCTTGCCGTGAGCGAAAGGGCACTCTTCTCGCTGTACAAGGCCGATTGCCCTTCTCCGGACCGACTGTTTGGAACGAGATTCAGAAGCGGTTATGCATGTACATGCGACGGCGCCTCCGTTCGTATCGGCTCGCTATATGACATGTAGTTGGTTTATCTGTGTTCTTATCTCTATGTGCGTGCGGCTGTCGTCCGGCTGTGTAGAACTTATCAAAAAACGCTACTTCGATACAGCCGTTCAATATTACGCAATTCCTGTCTACGATTTTATGTCCAATACAATCATCTATAGATTGCCGCCATAGCACTCGATTTTTAGTCTTTCTTCCTCTCATACGCTTTTCGAAATTAAATCTGTCACGAAATAAATAAATCTCTGTCGGGAGCTAGCTTATACACAATTGTGAATACAATAGTTTACAAGCTTATATTAGAGTGGCAATTTGAAAAATATAATATATAGAGAGAGAGAGAGAGAGAAATTAAGAAAATTGGCACACGCATATATATATATATATATATATATATATATATATATCTGAGAACATTTGGCACACGCATGAAGGTGATATGGACAGCCACTTTATTAAGACATATTTTACGCTTGTTTACAGAAGTTATTTACGTTCTCTATGTACGATTCTCCTGTGTATGAGACCTAGCCAATGTATTTTTATCAAGTATTAGATGTTGTATGTATTAGGCTGATTATGTTTGCCTTTTGATCCTTTGGCGTTCATCTACACTATAACACTTCGGCTGATGATTCAGTTCGGCCTGATACCGTGCTGCTGACATGATTTCTTGCTTCTGATGCTTTGACACTGGTGGTGCTGGCTGGTTGCTATTCTGCTGATGTACTGTTCCGCTCCCGCTGCTGATATTTTAATCATAATAATCATTTGGCACTGGTCCGTTGGTCGTACCCAGTGTGCGACCGATACAGCCAGTTGCGATCTTAGAGAAGGTAGCCGTGGCGTCGTCGTTGGAGCACAGTTTCGAACCGATGCTGAGAGTGCGAAACAGGGAGAGAGAGATGTGTTGGCGCGAGAGAGTCTGAACGCAGACGTAACGTTGACGGACGCATCGTATCTGCTCGTGCTCTGACATTCCCCCCACACACACAGCACGGCTACAGAGTCGGATGTCGAGGGGTCCCCATGTTGCCGATCACTCTGCATATAGCGCCTCCACATGTTCTTCCACAGTACCGTCCATCCGTCTGTCTGTCTGTCCGTCCCGCCCTTCTGATGGTGGGTGGGTGAAAACGTGGGTGGATACGTGAGTGGGTGCTGACGACGCTAACGAGGCTCTCATTTATGCCATAGTGGCAGGCAGCCATTCTGAGCTCGAAGTGACTTGCCTATGAACAACAATTACTGTTGTTGTTGCTGTTATTGCTATCGCTCGCCAAGCAACATTAGCTTAATTTAGTTATTAAAAACAACAGCAACATATACGGTATAGATATGTAGTTAAAAAATTCTTTCCGGGCTGACTCTCAGCCAAGATTTAACGTCCATGGGACTGCTTTGCGCATTGCTTCACAGACGGACCCCCATAAATACGAATGTGTAACGGTGGGGTTCGAACCCGCGCATTTATGTGTCTCCTCCGGTCGCGAGGCGCAGACGCATGCCAACACGCCACCGGGCTCGACATAGATATGTAGTTATACATATACATGTATATATATATATATATATATACATGTATTTATATATATATATATATATATATATATATATATATATATATATATATACATGCATGTATATATCTTGCGGCCGTTTATGGCGCCGCTAACACTGATATCACTACGATTGATTGGTTCTTCTTATTTAGCGGGTAGAACGGAGGTATTACGCTAAGCTGGCGCAGCTATGCCTAACCCGCCAATAACAACGACCTAACGATTGAGTTCTTATTGCAGAGGAGAACCGTATCGTCTACCACATCTTCCTATTTCGCTCTATCCAGCTCACTCGTTTCTCCCATTTTTGTTTTTTTCTGTTATTGTCTCTCTTTCTCTCGATCTTTCTCTCTCAATGTCCATATCTTTATCTCGGGTCTCGTACGTCAAATCAGACCGAATCGAGTGACTGTGCCTTCCTCGTAGGCCACAGTGTATGAAAGTTGCCTGCCCATAAATGTGCTGACGGATTTAGGAGATTTTCTAAGTGAGACTAACCGGCTCTCTACTAGGTTGAATCTAATAAGACGTCTCTCTAATCTCGACGTTTGTCTAGAATCTTCACGACGGCATTGATAGCAATGCAGGTGACGAGAATTACAACAACAATGATGATGATTATTATTACCACAACGTCTAATATAACAATCATAAAATGTTTGCAATATTATTAATATTACTGCATGGTCATTAGTGACTGCTCAACATCATCTTGCTGGCTTTGCCTTCTCATCATCCCACACCGTGCCAAGGGCTACATAACAATAATAATAACAAAGGTGACGGCGGCGGCCGCGACTATTACCACCACTATTACACCATGATAATAACGGTCGCACGCAGAGGTTGGTGTGTCGACACTCCATGGCTCATGATAATCATCGGATACAGATTATCATTAATCAATCGATGGAGAAATGGATCCATCCATAGATCGATAGAGGCTTGAGTGAACCGGGGCAGCCCCAGTGCTAACGGATCAAACGTTGCTTCCGAAGATCACGCCCGAGATCCACGAGGGGCGAACCGATAAAAACGAAGGGAAGGAGGGACAAGCAGATGGTCTCTTCTGCTCATCGGCGGATAATGAAGTCTGCTGCTGCTGCAGCTGTTCTTCCTTTATCCGGTTGGTCTAGAATCTAAGAACATTATTTAAGGAAGCTGTTTTTTTTCATTCTAGACCATCCTCCGTCCCCTACGGGCTTGGAACTTAACCTGAGGTAGTATATCTTCAATGCACCGAGGGCCGGACATGTTGAGATATCTAGGGTTTCCCCAACAGTCCTTGTGGCAGCAGCATGGCCGCTGACTCTCACCGGTCTATGGTTTATCACCATCTATTCTCAATGAGCATCGTTCAAAGAAAACTCGATCAACAACAGCAGGGATCGAACCTCGGCGACACCTCAGTGGTAGATGACAACCATGACTAGCGCACTAGCAGTTCCCTAGACCGAGCCGCTACACTATCTGCTTGGTCTGTCGATCCGTACACTACTTTTACTACTACTACTACTAAAGGAAAGTTTTCAAGCTGACTTTCAGCCAAGATTTAACATCCACGGAACTGTTTTTCACATTGCTTCATAGACAGACCCCCATGCATGCTAAATGCAAATGTGGGGCAACGGTGGGGCTCGAAACCGCGCACCTCTGTGTCTCCTCCGGTTGCGAGGCGCAGACTTAATCCTCCACGCCACCGGGCTCGACCACTAACTACTACTACTACTACTACTATTAGGCAAATAACTAGCAGTGATCCAACCAGCGGGTTGATGCTGCAGGCAAACGTGTTGCAGACGACCGCTTGTTTAGATCTGTCACGATGTCGGCAATATGTCCGACCGGGTCGGTGTTTATTTGTTTGTTTGTCTGGGATGATAATCAGCAAGCGGCGACGGCGACGACGACGACCCGAGTGGTGGTGATGCTGGTAGTCGAGGCTTTGGCTGGAGATTTTTCTCCTGCCTGCTTTCTTTCTCTCGACCACTTTGCTCGTTTTATCTCCTTTCTCCCCCTCCCTCCCTCCTTCCCTCCGGTACGTTCCTCTTCTAGCCCTCTCTGAACCATCTCTAATGAAGCACACAAACTTGTCTCT
The DNA here is from genome assembly GCA_003439945.1 of Dermanyssus gallinae. Taxonomy (NCBI): domain Eukaryota; kingdom Metazoa; phylum Arthropoda; class Arachnida; order Mesostigmata; family Dermanyssidae; genus Dermanyssus; species Dermanyssus gallinae. The sequence goes on from QVRM01005277.1 coordinate 34,991, forward strand.
CTGTGTATCGATGGCAGGAGTAATTCTAGCAGGTGGTCATTGTTGGTGTTGATGTTGTTGTTGTTGTTGGTGCCATTTCGTTGTTGATGTTGATGTTGTTGTTGTTATTGTTAGCTAGCACAAGAACAGCAACAACAACGAGAACAATAATATACGAATGAATAGACAGGGCCTGAATAGACAGGCTGACTAACTGGCTAGCTGTCTAGGAGATTCCTACACGCGCGTGTTGCCGATACGCGCTAATGACGTTGTTGCCGCAGTCGCCGCCTCCGCTGACAACAATAGCAATAGCAACAACAACAACAACAACAACAACAGCAAAACCACAATAACGATAACAGCAACAATTATAACGACAGCAATCGCAACGCAGCAACAACAATAGGAAACATGTAACGATAATATTAGCAACAGCAGAAGCAGCACTGGCAGCAACAACAGAATTAACGACAATGAAAAACAAAAGCAGCAACAACAACAACGGCAACGGCAACAACAAAAGCAGCATCAGTAGCAATAACCAACACCAATAATAACAAGATATGCGCGCCATAGCAGCTCCTGCTGTTGGTGGTGCTACTTCCGCTGATACTGGAGCCACCACAGCGCGCATAGTCAGTCAGTCGCCACACGTTCATAGTCGTCACGTTCCGTTGTTGTTGTTGTTGTTGTTGTTGTTGTGGTCGACATTGACCTTGGCCGGTGGCGCGGGCTGTTGTCTTGATAGACAGACCAACAGACATACAGTCGGACAGACAGACAGACATACGACAAACCGAGCGAAACTAACAAGCATGTGTGTATTCTTCTTCTTCCTCTTCTTCGTATTGTTGGTCGTCTCATGCACACAACACATCGACACTCATACACACCCACAGATACACACACAAACACCCATATAATACTTGCTTACACTCACAGACACACAAACACAGCAACCAGTATGTGTCACACAAACACACACACACACACAGACGACCACACCAACATAGCAACCAGCCACAACACACCCGCATTCGTCCACGTGCACACGAGCACACAAAGAAAGAACACAGGAAACCTCACACACATTCACATTTACAGAAACGCACCCACCCACCGATCCAACGACACCCACAGACACACACACCCTCTGATATATGTACACAGGCAGACACCCAGAAATGCACACATTCAACGATACACCCACACAGAAATGCACGCTCACAAACACACAAGCATTACACACAAATGCACTCACAAATATCACAGTACACCTAACCAAACACACAGACACACATACACTAACACACGCGCACATTCACACCCACACACAAACATTGCTTAGATTACACAAACACACATATACACCCGGAATTGCACCCACCCAAGCACACACACACAGAAGTACACCCACCCAAACACTCACATACACACAGAAGTACACCCACCCAAAGTCGCCCACACATACACATTCACAGAAGTACACCCATCCAAACACACGGAAGTACAGACACCACACACATGGAAATGCACCCACCCAACACACTCAAGAGAAACGTACCCAACCACCTACCCAGACACACACACACACACAAAAAGGCGCCTACACAAACATAACCAAACACACACACACAAAAATGCACCCACCTAAAGACGCACACACACAAAAAAATGCACCCACCCAAACACACACGCACACAAACACACAGACCACACACTTGAAAATGCACCCATCCAAAAACATACACATGCACCTACGCAACACACACAAGAGAAACGTTCCCAGAGACACCCATACACACAGAGAGATGTGTCTCACCCAAGCACACATACCGGCACGAATACACACATACAGTCACAGAGGCACAGAAAAGCACAGAGACACATCCATGCAGAGACAGCCATCGTCGACACAGCCACATGCAGGCAGGTAGGACAGGGAGACAGACAGAGGTTGACGCTGCTTATAGATAGCGCCGGCCACAGGGGAGTGGGGAGGTGGTTGCTGCTGCTGCTGCTGCTGCTGCAGCAGCAGCAGCTATGAGGCATCCGCGTATAGATAGGAAGATACGTAGATAGGTAATAGATGGAAAAGTGTTATCGCTGCTGCCGCTACTACTATTATTATTGTTGTTGTTGCGGCGGTTGTTGTTACTGTTATTGTTGTTGTTGTTGTTGTTATTGTTGTTGTTGTTGTGGCTGTTAATGTTGTTATTGTTGTTGTTGCTGTTGTAGCTGTTATCTCGTTGTCAAACATGTTATCGTTGTTGTTCTCGCTCGATGGCGGCTTCTTTAGCTGCAGTCAGTTACGTTATGCTGCACTACGACAGCTACTACTGCTCTCTCGCGGTAGCGTAGCTCTGTGTCGAGCAGCTGAATACACTACCCAGGTTGATACATGACCAACTACAGACACGCATTGTTGTTGTTGTTGTTGTTGCTGCTGTTGTTATTGTCAATTAGTTGCCACCATCAGCGGCACAAAAAGCACACTTTACTATATGTATATATGGATGCAAAGGTGTGTGTGTCTTTGTGTATCTTATTCATAGAATGAATCCATAGTGTTTTACATATTGATGTTTGCATATCGCCAGTGTGGTTATATATATATATATATATATATACGTTGCGCATATGTATAAATATTTATATACGTGTAATAAAGCATGCCGACATTACCGTGATTGGCGTATGGGTGCCTTCCACACCGTTAGCCGGTCATGCCAAATAATCACATCGCTAACTGAACGCGGCGGCCGTCAACACGTGTATACGAGTATATATGTATGCATTGCTTAGTCCCCTCTACTCCCTCTACGTCATGGAATGATTGTATGTATAGTATAGGATATACACGCAAATATATATATATATATATATATATATATATATATATGTGTGTGTGTACGATATCCTAAATGAGCCAGAATAATTGTGGACGGCCTTATCTATAAAACAGTCGTGTTATCGCAGACGGTATTAAGCCTCAATTTATCGCCACCACCACCACTACCGATATGACGGTGGTGGTGGTGGCGGTGGTGAATTGTTTCTAGGTGCTGCATTGGCCGCCGCGTTGCCGAAACGTGTTTGCTGCTGGCTTGTTGTTAGCACTCGTCCGTTGGTGATGCTTAAATCGTTAGCTCGTTAGATTGACACCTGTGCGTAGAAGAAGGGTATTAGTAGTAGTAGCAGTAGTTGTAGTAGTAGTAGTAGTATTAGTAGTTTTAGTAGCAGTAAATACTGGAAGGAAAGGGAAAACGAAAGCCAACGAAGAATGACAAAGGAAAGAGTCAGGCAGAAAGCCAGAAAACGAGAGATAGAGAGAGGGGAGGGGGAGATAAGCTGAGAAACGATCAGAAGCGCAGAGAGTCAGCAGCAGCAGTAGAAAGAAAATCAAAACACCGACCACATGTGAAAAACGAGTTGTATTATATAAACGCTGGCAGGCAGGTAGGTAGGTAGGTAGCTTTGGTCGAGCCGTGTTCGCGCGCAATGATAATGGCAACGACGCTACGGGGTCGTTTGTTAGAAATAAAAGCCAGACGAAGAAGGCCCTCGACCATAACGACGACGACAACAACTGCAGTTGTCGGAGACGGGCCGCCGAGGGACAGAGACGAAAACAACAGAGAAAACGGCCTTGTTGTTGCTGTTGTTGTTATTGTTGTTGTGCGCGACGGACGACGCGAACAACATCAACAACAACAGCAGCAAAAGAAGAGGAGGCCCCGATGGAGCCCCGACTGCTGGAGAGCCGCTCGCCGAAGCCTATGGCGTATAGTTAGTTGCTCATTGCGTTGTTGAAAACAACAGTACCACAAGTCTGGTCTCTGTTGCTGTGGTTCGTGTTGTTGTTGTTGTTGTTGCTGTGGTTGTTGTTGCTGTTGCTGTTGTTGTTGCTGTCGTCGTTGTTGTTGCTGTCGTCGTTGTTGTTGCTGTCGTTGTTGTTGTCGTTGTTATTTGTTTGTGGCTTCTGTTGAACGAATGAATGCATGACATAGTTTACTGAGTACATGCAAATACACACACACACATAGCATCCGTACTGAGCAGATGCGTAATACGGGCTCACACTTATGTCGTCATACACAATGAGCAGAGGCAGTGCGTTAAAGCTAAAAAGTAAGAATGATAACAATAAAGAGATGATAAAAGATAATAAAAAGCGACGATTCTTCGCTCGAAGAACAATCTTGAACATCTACAGAGTAGCGACAACGGTAAGGAGCTTTTGTTTGAAGGGCGACGTGGAGGCGGGCGTCAGAAGAGCGTAGCCATGTCTTTTGGGAGAGAATTGCAAACGGTGAGGACGCGGCAGCGAGCACTATTTCCCAGAAAACGCCCTGTGCAGACTAGAAGTAGTATGGAAGCCTCTTATGTCGTAGGCCATGTGAGGGAGCGGTGGCAATAAACACCTTCTGGAACATGTGTGATTGGACTGCTGGGCGAGACCACGTAGCAGTTTAAATGCGTACAAAGCGGTTCTGAAACAGAAAAGCTGCGGTCATGCTCTACCAGAAGACTGCTAACAGAGGTCTGCCTAGGTTTAAAATCAATTAAATTACGCGGGTGGCTTTAGCCTGTGCGCTGAGCTGTAATGCGTTGGTGACATTCTTGTCGATTGTTCCACCCCCGACTTTGCTGGAATAACGCAGGTAGGGCTTAAGTAGGGCTTTGTAAACGTAGGAGCAGAACCATTCAAATAACCAAATCGCACTTGCATTTGAAACGTACTGCAATGAGGGTACTATCCAATGAAAAAAAAACATTTTCCTAGCGAAATTATGGCGGCGGAGACCTAAAAAAGAAAAGTGGATGTTTTTTTGTAGCGGTACATATTCCTTGTCCATCTTCAAAGACATCTTTCCTTTGACTTACTACGTGGAAATGTTTTAGCTGTCTTAGCCTCTATGGACTGTTCCCTTGAGGATGATTCTCCACAGCTACCGTTGTGGTTAATGCGCGGAGTAGAGTTTAAAAGTGTGCTTAACAAGCAGTGTCAGTGAGCTTTAAATTATATTTATATATTATATATATATATATATATATATATATATATAGTGGCATTTTTCTTTACTTTACGTTGATCCACACATAGGCCAGTTTGGGAAACCCTTAGAATGTGCTTTGCGTAACAAATGTGTAATAGATGTATATACTACATGTGCATGTAATATGTTTTAGCGAAATCGAACCCTCGTCAGGCAATGTATCTATTTCTGTGATGCTTCGGTGGGCGCTCTTCGATGAGAATTATAAGCACGAGTAAATGGTGCCTTGTTTTGTTGTTGTTGTTGCTGTTGTTGTTGTTGTTGCCGCCGTTATGCATACGTTGTTGTACCGCTTGTGGTCTGTAACGAGTGAGGATGGCAAAAGACGGCCAAACGGTCACAGCGTTGGTTTTTATCGACCAGAAACCGCACCGATCGTAGTCTAAAGCGAAGTGACTAATTGGCAAATCGACAGCAACCCAATCGAAAAAATCGCTAGTTCGTACAACATACAGAAATGAGTTGCGCAATCTATTCCCTTCACAGGTTTTCGTGCGCGGTGGCATTTAAAAAATAACACGAACACACACATACACACACACATATATATATGTGTGTGTGTGTAATCGTTATATATATATATATATATATGTACTACTTTTATCAGGTCAGATTTATGCATATATATATATATATATATATATATATATACTACTTTGATCAGGTCAGATTTATGCAGAGCGTCACATTCAATATGTTCTTCCTAGCGCAGACCGCGCTGTGTCATTGCTTCAAGTTCTTCTCCTTCTGGTATTGCTGTTTTTGCTGCTGCTGCTGTTTACGTTTGGTTCTTACGGCCGTCAGTTTGTAACTGTTGTTATTGTAGTCGCTAATACGTTTTATTATTTGTTGTCGAACTGACGAATTGTCGGGACCTAGTATGGTATCAACGCCGAGAAGGGTGAAAATATCGACAAATCTGTTAGATTCATTTACTTAGATAATGAAGAATATTATTTTGTCTGACTTATAACTATGCCATGATTCGCGCCAACTGTAAGACGTAGTGGTGGAACAAAGCTGCCAACTTTGACGGTGCGATAGCACGGTATTCTTGCGACGGCTGTTGCTAGGGAATACATATTATGGCACACCGCTTAGTTTTCCCTTTTTTCCTATTTACTTCTAATTGTGGCGGTCTATGGCGCGACTGTCGACGTGTGCGATGTTTCATCCGCCCTTCATCAACAGTTGACAATAACACATTTGGTTATGACTGTAGAATCATGATTGAATGTACCCCCCGGCGGAGGAATCCTCTTATCCTCTCCTCGTTCTACCGTGCCACAGCCAAGCACTTTCCTCCCACACCCCTCAAGCATCTGTAATAATTCCTGCCGATCGAAATTACTTTTTGAGAAACATATGCCGAGCGTCTGCAGCAAGATCTCTCATCGACACGAAATTTGATATATACAAAGCGATTTCACGTTCCTGCTGGTATATTCAGTGGGTGCTTTACGGACAGTTGAACAGCCTCATAAAGCGAGCTTTTTGTCACCTTGCCAGCCGTTGTTCTTGTGCTAAACGGGTTGCCGGAGAAAAACTATCGGTTGTCACTACGATAGCTCCATTAGAACCGTTGTCTCAAGATTGTGCGCTGGTTAACGGACCTTCCGGGGTCCACCCACCCGACTTCTCAGACGTTAGTAGAACCAAGCGATCAGTATGTATGTCCTTAGGGTACTATACTTATAAAGAGTGACCTGTTTGACGAGTGTGACAACACAGCCGGGGCCGAGATGCCCCGTGAACGAAAACAGAGAGGTGTTAGGGTCGTTAGAGAAGAGTTAGGTCACAGGACCGTCCTCAACTCGGGACCTTATCTCGATCACAAGTGGGACTAGTGTTGACACGTTAAGCATTGTGTGTCGTTAAGACGGGAGAAGCCTTGCAGTTTCTCGCGGTTCCACGCCGAGTTGGCAGCGCTGATTTGCGCTCAAAGCAAAGCACTCGGTGCTCGCAGTGAGAAGGTGTCCTTAATGATTAGTCATGTCTGGGGCCAAAGATCGGCCGGCCCACGCGTGGTGAGCAGCACGCAGGCTATTCCCTGCAAAGCCATCCATAAGGGTTTGACTTCGACATGTATGTAGTTCAACTAACTATTTCCATATTGAGACTTGAGACCCGACCAGAGAGAGAATATATCGCTGAGTAGAGGATGCTCATGGCGTTCGCTGACAAGGCATCTAACGTTTGTTCTGCAGTCTCCGACCACTGCTAGAAGTGCCTCGCCCTATGGCCATAATTTGGTACCACTCCAGGCGTGGCATTTCCAAGCCAGCCTGGATTATCAACGACCTGCTAGCTTCCGAAGATCAAGCTTTAGAGAAACTGGTGTTACAGGGGCCTTCGTTGACCGACGCCCACCGGCTTCTCTGAAGCTCGGCCTTCGGATGCTAGCAGGTTGTTGATTATCCAATAGCCCGACACACGGCTGTCTAGGTAGCGAGAACGTTCATGGCGCTGCCAAATGGAAACGAATAAGACCAAACAAATTGGCGTTTTGCATACTCGTGGACGATAGGCTGCCTACCCTCTTGAGCAGATAGAGTGAGAAAAGGGCCACGGAATAACGATCCAGGCGCTGAGTCACGGACCACTACTCTTACACGTGGTCTTGGCTCAAATGATCGAAAGCATTACTGACATCAAGTTAGTTTGTATAGATGGTAGGTGAAATTCGTGAGATCGTCAATCTTGTTTGTCTCAGTTTGATTCTTGAGCTCATTTGCTCTCTAACGACGACCCGTTTTTCTCGTCTTCGTCTCAGCTGCCCCAGTCGCCAGTGTAAATTATACGCCATTCTACGCAGCTGAAGCCCTGACAAGCCACCGGCGTGTGTTATTTATTGTGCGAGCTTGTTTGCTTGATATAGCGACTGAAAAAGATGGTTTATGAAGAAGATAATTAAGCACGACTTTACGACTGTCGATTGGTTCTTTATCTATATGGATATATATATATATATATATATATATATATATATATATATATAAAAAAGAGAAAGAGAAAGCTACATGCGGGTATCTCTCATGTCTGTGAATGTCACGATGTGGTCAGGAGCGTTTTTATTCATTGCTCTTCACGTAATAATAGATGTTGTTGTCAGAGCGCAAATCTACGGAGTATACATATATTCGTACATATGGACAATGTGATATTACGTGAGACGCGGAAATGTACCCATTTCGTGTTTATTAGTTGCAGCTCGTATACATAGACAATAATGGTGGTGCGCGATTTTACAGATGCATCTTGAATGTTAATAATACAAAGATACCTGTCGTGCCGCCGCGTTATGAGAGGAGTCCAACTTCGGCAGCTGGCCGTGGTCAGCCAAGCCAAGTTGAGCAACAAACACGCTTTTCAGAGAATCAGAGATCCATTTGCTATTAAATTCGAGCCGAACACAGTTGAACTCGCACTAAGGTTACTCAATGACTTCGAAGTTTACCGAATATATCTGCTCTGCTTGTTAGACCGCCTAGACTCTTTTAGTCAATGTGTAACGTCAATACGTGTGAATCCTTCCGTATTTGGTCGGTGCCGCGCCGGCAGCCGCTCGATGCGTCACCATGTCGAATGTCTTCAACGAAGAAAAGTTTTCACCATGGTCATATTGTTGGCGCTCGGCTCGTGTCATGTCGCCGTGGTAAGCGCTGTTGTCGGCGGGGGGTTGCCTCTGTGACACAATTGAACAGAGAGATGTAGATAAAACATACATACGTACGAATAAGTAAATAAATAGATAAATAAATATATATATTTATCATTTTTATATATAAATATATATATATATTATATAATTTTTATGAGACTGTCTTTTCCGGACGACAAATTGATTCAAATTCAGTACTTCTTCATTGAGCTTAAAATTTCCATAACTACACAATTTGAAACAATTATAACCATTCAGGGCATTTTGCAGAAGAGGCTGTCGCCCGTGAATATATATATATATATATATATATATATATATATAGACATGGTTTATTAACTCCCTGGTTAGGTCGATTCGATTCAATAATGTATATATAGTAAGCATATATTTATTTAACTCATAATAGGGTGTAACAATTGAGCCCGAGTGCTCGTATATATATATATATATATATATCTATATATATATATATATATATATATATATATATATATATATATATATATACATATATATATATATATATTATATTATATATATATACATTATATATATATATACCAACCCACTCTATACGGGATAGAATAATATTCCCAGTGCACACGTTCTCAGGAGACAATTGTCGCTCCATCTGTATTCTTAATAAATCTTAATAAACTTAACTTATATATACCATGCTCACCACTAAATACGCCCGTCTCTATCGACGCACAACAATTCCCTTCTCCTTGCTCTCCTCCTTCCCCCTGCTAAGCCTGCAACCAGCAGCAGCCGCCGGACCCACAGCACACATCACTTCGTTGGCACGTGTCTCGTGTATGAATGCGTGCATGCTTGTTGATATGTTTGTAAAACGAACACGCTCTAGACAACGTTGCACTCGAAACAATTGGGAGAACAACACGCGGAGAGATGGTAAGTCTCCCAAATCTACCACCAGCCTCTCTGGTCGTAGGATGGTCAGAGAGAGGAGTGTGGCATTGTCGAACAGTGGGGGCAGGAGGCGCCTTGAAAACACGCAGGTCACACGCAGGCTCAAGCTCACTGCACCACTAGATATGGACTAGCGCCGAGATCGTTGTTACCGCAACCGCTGCCTGCCGCCAACACATGGGCCTGTTGTCTAGGCCATCGTCTGCCACCATGGCCTGTATTGGCAGCAAGCAGCGAAACACTGCTTGCTGACCAATACACAGGCCATGGCGGCGTTTGAGCCGTCGTCGCCGCAGATATATGTACAATACGTGGTGGCCGTTGAGTCGCGCCGCCTGCCAAAGGCTATTTACGCCTATTACAACTACGACCCTGGCCGGTAATTCAACCAAGAGTATGACTACAAATAGATAGACGCGCGGGGACACTGGGAGGGGCGGAGGGCGGTGGGTGTAAGTGATTGTCTGTATATATCTCTGTAGCCTTATACCTGTATGTAGATCTGTATGTATTTGTTAGTAGATCTGTATGTATTTGTTAGTAGATCTGTATGTATTTGTTAGTAGATCTGTATGTATTTGTTAGTAGATCTGTATGTATCTGTTAGTAGATCTGTATGTATTTGTTAGTAGATCTGTATGTATTTGTTGGTATATCTGTAAGAGCGACGGACGTCTCCGTCTTGTCCTGTGCTGCTGCTGCCGCTGCCGCTGCTGCCGCTGCTTGAGCGTGTGATTTATTTCGCTCGCCTCACGCGCGTGTCCAGCTCGTTAGTTGTTGCTACGACTTCTGCCGTAGTTTGGGTTGTCGTCGTTGTTGTTGTTGTTGTTGTTGTTGTTGTTGTTGTTGTTGTTGTTGTTGTTGTTGTTGTTGTTGTTGTTATTGTTGTTGTTGTTGTTGTTGTTGTTGTTGGTGGTGGTGGTGGTGGAGGAGGTGCTGTTGTTTGTTGTTGTTGTTGTTGTTTTGTTACTGTTATTGTTGTAACGGTTGCAGCGTTCGTTGTTGTTGTTTTGTTGTTGCTGGCGCTGCTTATGTCGCTGCAGCGATTGCGATGTTGTTGACGTTGCCGTTACAACTGTTGCTGTCATTGTTGCCGCCATCAATGTAGTTATTGTTGCCTTCAGCGATGTTCTTGTTGTTTCAGCTAGTGTTGTTATTGCTGGCGTCATTGTTGTATTTGTTGTTGTTGTTGTTGTTGTTGTGATGGTGCTTGGCGTTGTTGTTTTTCCACTTTAGTCGTGCCTGTGATGCCTTTGAGCTTTGGTCGAGCTGTGACTCCTGTCTAGCGGCCAGAGGGTGACTGATGATCGGCATTTGTAATTCTCGTATTTTCTCGCCCATTTAGGGTGGGCGGCTACGGCTGCGATGTCTCTTTAGCTCTACATGTGTGTGTGCTACTGCTTCTGCTAGTGCTGGTGCTTATATGGGATGCTCGGGTGCTATGGGATGCTTCCGCCTGCACTTTGTAGGTGTAAATGGAAAGATGGAAGTCGGGCGAAAGAGGTGGCATGAAAACAGAGCAGCACGTCAAGCCGGGGTCCCATCACCGGTGGGAAGTGATTAGTCAGACATACTCAAATGCGCCTGCCCTTTGAAATGGCGAAGTTTTTATTCGTCATCATTATCGTCACCATCATAGTGATCTTACTTAAAACCATTTTTAGCAACGAGCTTAAATACATCGATACACATCTAGTTTACAGTTATTGAGCTGCATTTGAGCACTGCCTCGTGTTCATCGTGTTTCCTTAAATTACTTAAGTACATATGTTTCTATAGCGAAGTGTTTCAGACCTGTAATATATCGGAGATGCGTATGGAACATGTTTCGTCTTTCCTTAGTCTGTGCCTAAAAAAATATGGACGTGCCTCCTAGAAAAGACCTCCTAAGCCTATACCCTGAGGGCGATATGTTTAAGGCAATCAATCCGCTTAGTATGACTGTGAATGATCATAGATAGACAAAGAAGTTTACTTAAGTAAGTTTATCCTTATAGTGGTGCGAAGTTGTTCTTTTTTTTCCGATGTTTCTCCCTATATGTTTCTTCTTAATAGTTAAAAGCACTAACAATATTAGCGGCAAGACGAAGAGGACAAATTGTATACTGTCAAGGAAGGTTGTTGTACACCAGCTGCACAGCTACTTACTAATATGTACAATATTATTTATAATTGGCGTTTGTGTAGGTTTGTTGATAGTGCCCACGGCGGTGAACGCAAACAACTGCATAAAATATCAGCAGCGTGTTATTGACTTTATTGACATCGTTGAAGCTTTGAAGCAGTTTCGAGCCAACTTTATATAATCGATTTATATTTATATATATATATATATATATATATATATAGAGTGAGAGAGACGAAGCGAGCTCATGGCCAGATGTAATATGGATATCGACAATTTATGGTTTTCTGTTTGCTGTTACTGAACGGGTTTCTTTCCAGGTTCGTGGACAATTCTTATGCGCGCAGTGTTTCGCTACCTGTACGAGAACGGAATTCGGCCCGACCAACTCTTGGACACCATCGGCGAGATTCCGCTGATCAACGGCATGCGAGAATGGCTTCAGGTGGGAATACAGAAACTATCAGAAATGTGTTCACAAATACCATTTGAGCTCTGTATGTAATGTAAACAGCGCGATTATTGATTTTTCAGCTACCGTGTCGTGTTGCTGCATGCATGTTGCTTGTTTTCTCTAATACATGTTCAACTTCACTAATTATACTATTTGCGTTGTATCGCACCTCAGGCCACCTTTGTAATAATGTCTGTCAAATCTCTCTTTCTTAGGTATTGGACGTAACTTACAAACTTAGATTGCACAAACGACTAAGCCCGCCAAGCTGATTTTTGACACTGACCGCACTTGAGTGCGTGTCGAGTTTACGGCGCTTAAGGTCGCAGCGGGCGGCGGTTTTGTGCACGATTCGATTCAGTTCGATGATTTTACTGGGAGCAATCAGCTAAGTCAGCGGTTCACAGATGCTGTCACAGATGCTGGCCATTCAATCAGGTGTAGGGAGAAGTTTGCACTTGGCGCGTGGAAAATTCTTAATACGGCCGCCAGAGCTGCTGAGGCGGTACTTTGTCGCATCTGTGAGTTTTGCACAACTACTAAACTCTACGGTTTTAACCAGTAGAGCTGTTTTTTTTTGCTGATCGATGGCGCAGTATGTAAGTCGCATAAATCGTGTGCTAGCCAACAGCGAAACAACAGCAACAGCAGAAGTAGAGCGGCAGCCATAGCAACGACAACGCTACGGTCACCCTTGGTGCGATTAAGGACTTACCGTCCGTTGCGTCACTGCGTTTTCCCGGAAGCAGCTTTAGCGGAAAATGGTTCCATATTTGTGGTGTAGAGATCTTCTTCTTCTTCTGCGTTCCGTCACTCACTAAAATGGGGCTAGTTTTTTTTTGCATTGGCGAGCTAGCGGCATTATTGATCATATCAACACACGGGGAGTGACCCAGAGAGCTTACTTGACGACGCCAGAAGCACGATAAATAATGATAGACTCAAAAACAAGCCATGATTGACCTGGCTCTAGTTTATCTTCGTTAGGGGCGCGAGCGAGTGCAGTAGGAAGACCTTGACAAGAACACTGGCAACAGCTCTAGGAAAAAGCAGCAATTCAAAGACCCTAAAAGTATATTTTTTGCTTTAGAGCTACAGCCAAATAGAAATTGCTTTGAAGGAGTTCCATCCTTATAGCCATAAACGATGAATGCGTAAAACAGAGAACTCACCCGTATAACTATAAACGACAAATGCGTGAAAGAGAATCCACCCTGATAACCATAAACGAGGAAAATGAAATGAGATAAAACACAACGTACCATATAGGCGAATTACTGCAACCGTTTGAAATAGCAGCCTGTTGATATTTGCTACTCCGGCACGTTGCGATGATAAGTCTAACCACCACAGATCATGAAGACAATAATATAGATGCATAAACATAGAATATAATAGAATGCACCTTCATTAACATAATAACAGAAATAAAGATTTAGGTTGTTGCATGTTGTATTAACCAATGATGAGAGTTTAAATTTGTTGCCTCTCTTCTTGAAGGAAGGCTTGTTTCATTGTCGTTGGTGCAATCAAATTGGTCGACGGCTATTTTATGGATCCGTTTTTACACACATATTGCATTGATGGTCTGTTTTGTACGCGCAATAGGTTCGACGACGACTGGGAAACGGCTTCTCGAATTGTCAGCACTAACTATCTATCTATGCATATATAAGTATAATAATGTACGTCAACGTCATCATCATCATCATTTTCATAACCACTGCTTATACAGCACTAGCTTTTAGCGCCACGGTGTTGTTATTTAGTCGTTCAACGTTTTTTCCGCTCCATGCTGTTGGCCACTGTTTCGTGATGGCGCGTGCTTCCTTCCATCGTGCGCTTTATTAATACGTGTTTTTGACCTTGGGGACGATCGACGGTTAGACTGTGATGTTGTTATGCTGTCAGCAACGTTGTTGTTGTTGTTGTTGTTGTTGTTGTTGTTGTTGTTGTTGTTGTTGTTGTTGTTGTTGTTGTGTTGTTGTTGTTGTTGTTGTTGTTGTTGTTGTTGTTGTTGTTGTTGTTGTTGTTGTTGTTGTTGTTGTTGTTGTTGTTGTTGTTGTTGTTGTTGTTGTTGTTGTTGTTGTTGTTGTTGTTGTTGTTGTTGTTGTTGTTGTTGTTGTTGTTGTTGTTGTTGTTGTTGTTGTTGTTGTTGTTGTTGTTGTTGTTGTTGTTGTTGTTGTTGTTGTTGTTGTTGTTGTTGTGTTGTTGTTGTTGTTGTTGTTGTTGTTGTTGTTGTTGTTGTTGTTGTTGTTGTTGTTGGTGTTGTTGGTGTTGTTGGTGTTGTTGTTGTTGTTGTTGTTGTTGTTGTTCTTGTTGTTGGTGCTGTGCTGTAGTCGCCGGTATTACTGCCTCTATCCTATCTTTGTGCGGGTGCTGTGTTCTACAGTAACCTTGTCGCCACGACGAGATTGGCGCGGGCTCCATCTGGTGGACGCGCGCATCCAAACGACACCACCACCGCCGCCGCCACTAGTTAATCAGGTTAAATTTGCGTCCACGGTAGTATAAAAAAGAAACTCAGTCACAGACTTGTTTTAAAAGGAACAAGCGAGCACCAGCGATGGTTACCATGATGGAAGTTACCCGGAGCAGCAGCAGCAGCAAAAATAGAACAAACAATCTCACAGAGTGGCGCGAATCCGTAGATAATGCATCCGAGCGAGTGTTATCGTTTTTGTTTAGTTCTCGCCATTGTAGACGCGAAAAAAGGGAATAAAATAGTTGTATTTTTTTTACCGCGCTATAAATCGCGGTTCCAAACGAGGCCTCGACCGGCCGAAGGGGTTCTGGCCTGAGATAAGTCAGACCGTTGTGTTGACGACGTGTCTGTTTTACGACGCGCATTATCATTGTTCGAATAATATATACATCGATTGTACGAACTGAAGACTTCGTTCGGAACTCTAACCACTAACATTCGATTCGTGTTCAACGCATTGGTTGAACAGGTTCGCATGTAATGTAACATGTTTGGTGTTCCAATGACGTTTTTCTTCATATCGTATGATAAGCTTGGCTTTGTGTCTGTTAAGCGTCACTGCAGAACTCTCTCACGAAACTTGGAAAAATTTGCATCCAAAAAGAGATCACACGATGACCGAAAAAGAAATAAAAGAAGAAAGTAGAATAAAATAGTACTCTACGAGGTGGATTGCTGTAAGGTGGCTTCACATTGATTTAAGGGCACTCAGCCGATTTTTCCTTACGTTTCTCGTTCCTTGTGTATATTCTACGAAGGCCTTTCGCCGTTAGGGTATCGCTAAAGCAAATAAACTCAATGAAAACGTGCAAAGGAGACTGAAGCCATAAACTGATTAACGCCTATGCACGAGGCTCCCAAGTCTATCATACGGTTTTGTTTTGTCAAGTTGCTACCTTGACACCATACCGTGGTTTTGCCTGCACCGTAAAAACGATCGTCTCGACCTTGTTGTGCCGAAAGATGCCTACATAGAGCCTTCAGTTCGATTCGAGCAAGCGACGCCTTTTGTCCCATATAGCAGCTTGTTTGCGGTATAGGAAGACAAGGAATATTGTTTGAATATGACATTAGAGATGGAATTATAACGATGAATATACGAAGGGGGATCTATAACTTTGACTAACCCGACGGTAGAGACATTTTAGAAGCAGTCCGCAGCAGACGATAGATACACAAATATAAATGTATATTTTTTTAAATCATAACTTTATCTTAAATTTGCACACCTTAGCAAAAATTTGATTAAAGTGGTATGTATTGCGCCGGAATCGAACCTCGACTACTATGCCTGTAAGACTCGCCGGGCATCTCTGTCATTCCATCCCGTCAACTACAATATATATATATATGAGGAATATATTGGAAGATAACAGCTAATGCATCGTGCCTTTGCACGCGTCTCTGCTGTGCGTGACCGTTGCTGGCCAGCCTTTGCAGCGTCCATTATCTTGGTTCTGAGATATGCAACGTAGCAACAGGTGCCTCGGAAGTGTGCTTATCATTAGGGGAGTTGCCCCTCTTCACTATACTTCACTCCGTTGACGGTTGCAGGAGCATGGCCGTCGAGCGCAGACAAACCAGCGAACATTAATGGAAGGCTTTAAAATGGAGTGTATCATTGTATTTAGGTTGATCGCCCGATAAGCAATATATATATATATATATATATATATATATATACATACATACATATATGAGAGATAAAAATGTTTCTTGAAAAAAATATGCTCCCAACGACAATATCCTTTGTGTACCCCTGCAACTGTAGAGTACACATGTGGATCATAACAGTAAGTTTTAAGTTAGAGTTTCAACATGGATTATTTACGAAACTGCATACTATATGATGCAGTTCTCGTTAACAAAATAATATATATATATATATATATATATATATATATATATATATATATATATATATATAATGCGCGTAATATATGACTAAATATGAACTCAACAAAACATTAGCTATGCCAAATGCATAACACATCATACTCACCCGTTATTCCTGTACTATTGAGTATATTTATTTAGGCAGGTGTGTGCATATTATATATATAATGTTTAAACCCCTCAAATGACCCATATATATATATATATATATATATATATATAAAAGAAAAGTCACTTGAGGGTTTTTAACATTTAGACATTGAGGAAAAAGTACAACGTTATGAATAACGAAACAATACCGCAGAGCGCGATGTCCAAAACAGAGTTCAAATTCTGCAATAGTGGAGCGCCCAGTCCCCAAGACCGAATGCTGCTCGTTTGGAAGGACAGTCTGTACTAGCAGGAAATACGTAAAGCACCCCGTTAGTGTGCTTAAGAGTACATTGTAGATACAATTCCTTTTTGTTATGTCGACCGCCACACAAAAAAAATTATGGGTCTCCTTTTCATTTTGCGATTACCTTGATAAGGTACTCGTACCACATGGCTGACAGAATGCCTTCAAAGAGGTCTATTGAAAAAGAAGTGCCATATGGGCACAAGCAAATTTCTCTGCAGAACGTGATCATTCCTCGAAGGATCTGGCCTGAATATGGTTTTGTTATTTCGTAGACGATTAAGGGCTATATTGACTTCGTCTAGACTGAACAATTAAGAGTCAAAATCCTCAGCGAGGAATCTTCCGGGGGTCTTCGAGCTTGCGTGAAGTGGAAGGCTTGATAGTTTCCGTATCTGTTTGGGTAAAGTGGCTTAAAGATGCCCCAGGCGTTTTCCAGATGGAATTAGAAAGCTTGTAAAGTTACAAGGCTGTTGTTTCTCGAGGTGAGGTTCTCGTTGCGCTTGTAGTATTAGGAGACGCTCCTGTTGATCAGCAAATTAATAGGGCTTTTTGGAGTCTTTTTAAAAACGTTCGATAATATTTTTTCGTGATTGAGTTGATAGATGGAACGACAGCTGGAGGGCTCTTAGCAGAACCTAGCTCAGCGCAAAGCAATCTCTATCTTACCAACGCGGAGAGCGCCGCCTATTTAGTGGTAGTTTCCGAGCTGAGTTTAGAAGAACGTTGATGACCTCAGCTACAACCCTAACAAGGGAGACGTGTTGCAGTCTATCAGGTTTAAACCATGCAGCAAAATAACCACGTTCGGGCGCTTTCATTGCGTACACCAGCGCGACTAGTGCTAATCGATTCCTTATCCCGACAGCCTGAAAATCACGGGGATGTGTCTCTTAATCCCCGCCAGTAAAACTTGGAAAGCCGGGCCTTCATAAATCACACAGCCTGGCGGGGCTCAAGTTGCGAAAACATCGATTGTCTATTGTCGTTATGCTTATTCTAGCTGTTGGTGCCTTTCCGATTGGCTGTTCAATTGCTATTGCTCTCTTTCGGCATAACACCGTCATGGCGGCGGCGGACCAGTAGCGATAACATTTGTATTAATACATGGCAATAACAATGAAGTACACTGGTTTATAGTAACAAGTTTTACTAAATTATGATAATTAATGAGCTATTAATGATCGCTATTTGAGAATCATCTTGCCGAATGGGAGAATAATTTGCGGATGTTGATTGGCGTTTTTATGAGACCAAAGCGATGACTACAAACTACTGGAAGAGCCCATGTTGTAGAAACAGATACTTCGTTATTGGGTTTGCAATGCATGGATTTTCATATGAAGCTATGTATACGAAATGGGTGCATGACATATCAACCGAGTGTGAATGCAAGCTCTGCGGAAAATCATGTGATCTGTATCATCTCCAACATTGTACAAAAAGCAATCTCGCTGATGAAATTTATTTAGGAAAGCTGTAGCACATATGTGCATAAACCAAATATTGGTTAATAACAATACTTCTAAAAAATAATGATCGCTATGATTTAGCGAGTCATTTATATATATATATATATATATATATATATATATATATATATATATATATATAGAACCCCTAAAGTGACATATTCTTCGAAACAATCCTTGCACCTAAAATAATTGAGCAAAACCAGCCCGGGATATCAACGACAATGTATCCACTTAAGGCAATCTATCAAAGCAGAAACGAGAAGTGATACGGACATCATGATCGCGTTTTTGTTAAATTTCGACATGTGCTCTTGCTCACGGTATGCTGCTCGCAGCTGCGTCCTGTTTGTCGAGCTGTGAGCGAAGCATTACGAAATCAAATTTGTGATACACATTTATAATTTGCCTATGAGTTTGTACGAGTACTCGAACTGATTTCATTGCTGCTGGGCCAAATGCTCGGCTGGTTTGGTAAATGATGTTATGCCTCGTTTCTCAGTGGTAGTGTTCTTGAATAATGCAACGCCGTATATTTAACGATTAGGCATCATATTTCGTTTCAACGACAGGTTTACAAATTGCTTGCAAACACAAGTATATATATATATATTGCAAATAAATCACGTTCTGAATCTGATTCTAAATATACGAGTTCTCCCACGCGCTAGCGGTTATTAAGCACCGCTTGAAATATACGTGTTGCGGTATAACCGCGAATGGTACGGAAGTTCTTACGCATTCGATCTCTTACTATTCTCTTTCTCTCCCTCTCTCTGTACGTATGTAACTAGTAATACTGCTAAGTGTAAATAAACATATTCTACGTATGGTAATCGCGGCCTTGCGGTAGAACCCTTTGTAATCGTAGCGCTTGTTACGGTTAGCTAGCTATTCGAGAAGTGAGTTCGTAGTTTTTTTGTTGCTATTTTTGTTGTTGTCTTCACTTCTGACGATGCGCGATCGCACAACGTTCTTTTACTCTCGTTATGTAACTGTCGTCTTTGTTTGTTTTTTGCGATCTCTTTTTGTCTCATCTTTGCGTATCATACATACATGCATACGTACGTTCGTACAGACTCTGAACGAGTGGGGCCAGTTCGAGGTGGTCATCATCTCGGACGCGAACACGGTGTTCATCGAGCACATCCTGTTCGCGCAGGGCGTCCGACACCTCGTGCACGAGGTGTTCTCAAACTACGCACAGTTTGACGGCAACGGCTGTCTGACGATACAGGAGTTCCACAAGAACGACTGGTGCAAGCTGTGCCCGGTCAACCTGTGCAAGAGCAAAGTCGTCAGCGACTACATCGACCGGAGGAAAAAACAAGGCGTTAACCTTCACCGGTAAGCTACCTTTTTGTTTTGAGGTCCTCTGGGTGCGGGGGTATGTGTGGGGGGCTGTGTGTTGACAGTGTTTAAGCGGTTTTGGGGGCGAACATCTTGTTTTGTGCCCCCCTGTGTCAGGTATCGTCAATTGTCGCTTTCACATTTTTTTTGTACATCGACAAGCCGGCACCACCACTACCTCAGTTCATCAGTGTTCAGAAAGTGTCAACCTGTATGATCATTTGCTAATGCGTTTTTATGTCAGCTGTATTTATAGTCTCTTATTTTAGTAGTAAAACACATTTTACTCAACTTATAACGAGGTGTAAACAATTGTCCCCCAGTGAACGTGACATCACTGGGGGACAATTGTTTTTTTATGTGTTTATCGTCTACCGACTACTAACAAGCGTCCGTGGTAATGAGCATAATAATTAGACCCAGCATGTAGACAAAGACTTAGGAAGGAATAACAGCGGTTTTGCTTTGAGACCTATTATTCTCCCATTCGTTCTAGTTTCGTAGAAATAGATTATAACTGACCTTTTCAATAACGTTTTCAATCATTTGCCCTAGGCAGCGTATTGCATCGCATATATTTGGAGGCGTTTTCACTACTGTAGATTTGTCTAAAGAAACAAAACAACACTATCTCCACATGTGGATCCTTGACAGAGGGAGGCGCTCACGCTGTTTTTGGCTTGATCGAACTAATCGTTTACGAGTTCGTAAACGTGATTGAGGCCTTCTACTATTGGATAAGCTCAATATGAGGATAGACGTTATACCGTTCTTTATTTATTCTGCGATTCTTGCTGCTTCTAAGATACCGGCCCGCCGTAAAACCACGTTCCACCAAACGAATGTTCTTGAGGTTAAGCACCATGTAAATCATATTACTCTGTGGCAGCGGCATTGATGGTTAGTGATCATTTTTAGTGCTAAGAGCTTAGGAGACGGTTGACGGCAACTACCGGGGTAAACCACGATGTAAATCTTAAATTAACCCTGAAGATCTAGCCATGGGCGATACAGTTATGTCTAGACTTAAAAGAAAGAAACACGGAAAGAATCAGATATGCCAGAGGAGGATATTCAGAATATATGCATTGTAGTAGCATTCTGTTCGGGACGTGGTTATATATATATATATATCCAAAGAAAAGCCAACCTAAACGTAATGGCAACAGTGCCTGCCGAGGTAATGACAGGAACCACATTGTTTACAAAGATATCGACACTGCTATTGCTATTACTGAGCGTTAGTCACGCTGTCGAGTGGTTATCTGACATCAAACACAATACGAAATACGGCTCTGTCGCGCGTTCAAATTACCAACACTAGAATTACAGTAATTACATTCTTCTGTTTCATTTCAACGATCCATCTACCTATCTAAACGACTATGAGGCTTGCTTAGCCTATGAGTAGTGGTCAGCAGTATTCCTCTCCACTTTATGGAATTTGCGTATATATATATATATATATTTATCAGCGAAATTCCTCTTTCCTGATAGCATTTACCTGCTGCTGCTGCAGCTGCTGCTTCGGTTGTAAAGGTAACTAGGAACTCAGCTGAAGAAGTTGTCGCATGGCACTGATGATTCACCAGGCATATGAGGCTGCGGCAAAAAAAGACACGGTGAGAGTGAAGAGGAGAACGAGACGGGTAGAAATACAGCGACCGAAGTTAGAATCTAAATCCTCGACTGTAGCTATTATCCTTTACAGTTTCGACTTATATCGAGTACACGAGACAACAACGAGCGGGCGGGCGAGCGAGCGACAATAGCAATAAGCAGGTTGGCGGCTGAAGCTGGACACACTTTCGACTTTTCGAATGAGACGATTAGACGCTATTTAACGTCTAGATAGACGCCCCTTTCTCTCTCTCTCTCGTGCTTGGGCACGTGTCCGCGCAGAGAAAACCTGAGACTCTTTTTTTGAGACCTCTTCACACACGGTCACGCTCAGACAAACAGTTGGTGTCTGTCTCGCACAACACTGACCACATAAACGAAAACTCGGTCACGCACACAATACATACAAACCTACACAAGATTCAAAAACGTGACATGCGCCATTGCGGGCGTTATTTCAGCAGCTGTTGCTGTTGTTGTTGTTTTTGTTGCTGCTGCTGCTGCCGTTGCTGCGGCTCTACTACGACCGATATGGTCGCCGTAAACATATCGCGCCAACACACGCCTGCCTATGTCCCTTTGCGAAAAAGGGGAACAGGGAACAGGAAAAACCTTTATTTCGTCGTTTCGACCGATCAACAGAAACCGACAGACCGATAGACAAGGCGAATCACATGAGCGAGCCACCATAAGCACTTCGAGACAAACTCGAGACTGAACTGATGATGATCTTATTATTATTATTATTATTATTACGACTACTACTACTACCGATGAGATCGGCGCTCCTAGGCCGGACTGGCGCCCGTCTCGAGTCAATCAATATCAGTCGACACAGACAGAGCGGCACATCAACAGAACGAACACAACGGGGAAAAATTATTAATAACGTGCGTATATTTATGTTGGGTTGTATACGTACACGCATATATATATATATATATATATATATATATATATATACATATATATATTTATCTATTTATTTATTTATTTTTTCTTTGGAGGAGGGTGAATGCATTTACGTACCGGCGCGACGGGCATAGCATGGTAGCCTACCCGCGCTGTGTGTGGGACTCAGCCCCGACGGCTGGATCTTGTTCCGTCGAGACCCATACCAACTAAACACACCTCCTTCCTTAAGCTTCACACTCTGCCAGCCCGAATCTTTATTTAATAGTGCCTGACGGGCTGACAGGAGCTGTGGCGGGTGCCAATCGGATCAAGCGGCCCCGAATCACCCCCGAGTTCCCCACCTCATATACGTATATATGCATATGTGTATATGTATATATACATATATATAGAGAAGGAGGGGGTAGGGGCGGGTGGAACGGAACATCAGCTTTTGGCATGCGAACATTGTGCAATATTGCATTTGTTGTTGTTGTTGTTGTTGTTGCTGTTGTTCATGCTGCTGTCGCAGGCGTTGTTTCTGTTTCTATCTGCAGTTATTGCGAGTATTATGGCTATAGTATTCATAATCGAAGTAGTTGTAGTAGTAGTAGTAGTAGTAGTAGTAGTTGTTGATTGTCGTTGTTCTCGTTATTGCTGTTAGTAGTCATTGTAACCGTGCTAAATAACAATCGTTTATAATACATATATATATATATATATATATATATATATATGGCCACCACCGTTGTTCTTTTCAATTGGCGGCAGCAGCTGGAATGGTGATGCGCGTTGAGCGGCAGTAGCGTTGCGCACGTTGAGCAGGCCTCATACTACTACCGATACAAATATTTGCAGTAGCCGTAGTAGTAGTAGTAGCAGGCATCCGAGTCGTCATTTTGTGGCCATAGCTGGAATAGTTGTTGCTGTTATTGCTGCTGCTGCTGCTCTGCTGTAATCGTGGTAGAAGGAAAGGACAAGCAATTGAGCGAGAGACGACGACGACGACGACGATGAAGACAACGATGACGAGGGCCATCGAGTGTGTTGGGAGGGCGAAGTCGGTAGGTAGGTAGGTAGGCGAGGACGGAGAGGAGGCTGGCTCATTCATCCGACGACTCATCATCATCCGATATATCAAGCGGCCGCCCATCAAGGCCACAACAACAACAACAGCCGCCAGTAGCAGTCTAGGAACTCCCTCGTGATGTCACGATGTCAGCGTCGCTTAATCATCAGCCACGCGCCAACAGCAACAACAACAACAACAACACCAGAAACAGAGCAACAACAACAACAACAACAACAACACCAGAAACAGAGCAACAACAACAACAACACCAGAAACAGAACAACAACAACAACATCATCATCATCATCAGCAGCCGCAGGCCGACGACGGCCACGCCAGTGGCAGCGGTGGGCTGCTTTCTGTCGTAGCTGGCTATTGTTGTTGTTATCGTTGATGTTGTTGTTCTTGCTGATGTTGTTGTTGTTGTTGATGATGATAATGATGACGTTGTTGATGACGTTGTTGATGATCTTGGTGTTGATTATGTTGCTGTTGATGAAGATGATGCCATTATTGTTGCTGTTATTATCTATAGTAGTAGTGTTTTTGTTGTTGTTGTTGTTGTTGTTGTTTCAATAGTAGTGTTGTGTGAGTCAGGTCCGCGCCCTATTGTCACTATCACCAGCATAATCAACATCAATAACAACAACCACAAAAACAACAACTATGATTCTCACCACCATGATTGAGGTTTATTATCCCCGTCGTTGTTGTTGTTGTTGTCACACTGGCATGTGGCTAGCCTCGTTGCTTGCTGTTGTCGTCGTAATCGCCTTCCTAGATCGTGTTAGGGCGACGTCACGATGATTTGTTGCGTTGTTTTTGTTCATACTGTACTTTTTTTTTACTGTAACTGATGGTGCAGTTACTGCTGCCGTTGCTGTTGTTGTTGTTGCCATTGTCGTCATTGTTGTTGTTGTTGTTGTTGTTGTTGCCGTTGTTGCTGTTGTAGTTATTGTCGTTGTTGTCGACAACAATACGACGCTGAACGCTGAGTTTGGCCCGCTGTACGACCAGTTAGCAAGCAGCATCAACATAACACCACCATTAACCATACCGACGACTCTGGCGACTTTTCAACTAGTAGTATTCAACGTCGGAGAGTCGAGAGCAAACGAAAAAAAAAAACAACAAAAATTCGACGTTTGCAAGAACGCAGCGGGGACGCCGACCACGACGACGACGACGACAACGATCAACATACACAAGTGCTCTCAGTGGCGTCCTTAGCTAGGCCAAGTCGTTGGCCAAGTATCACCACCAGCTGCCACAGCGAGGCCTTCATCTCGACCTCCGACGAACACGACGACAACGACAACTTCTACTATTACGAGACCCTCTTTTCCACTATGTCGCCTCCCTCTCCCCCCCACGCTTCTCCCCCCCGAAAACCTATCGCCACTAGATCACAAACCTTGAGGCCGCCTCCGCCTTGAGGCCAACCCACCGAGCGCTTTCGCGATCGACTTCGTTCGGGCCCTTGTTTAGCTGCTGTTGCTGGTGTTACTGTTACTGCATCGGACCGACCCGGTTACGTCACCTCGGGCTTGCTTGACATATGGTTACCACACCATGTAGTTGTTGTTGTCACCGGGTGCGGCCGCCGCGGCGTTTCCGACGATACCCTTCGGTCTATCTCGCGTGCAATACGTGCTCTGCTCACACGCATGATGAGTGGAAGCCCGTTTTCTTTTCTTTTCTAATTTCATTCGTTCGCATCGTTCGCCCGTCCGTCCGTTTGTCTTTGTCTGGCGACGTGGTGGTGTTTCCTTGGTGCTTAGCGACAGAAACAAACCGAGTTTGGTCCTTGCTGCTTACCTCAACTCAGCTCAGCTCAGCGAGCTAAGGCTTAACCTCAACCAGCCCTTTTAACCTCCCTGCCTCCCTCCCTCCCTTCCTCCATCACGCACTCACTCCCCAACCAACCGCACAACACATAGCCTTAACCTTTAACTCGGTTGGCGCCTAGGTGACTACTGGGTAGATTGTGACGTAGTCACGGTCTACCCCGCCAGCGTTGTCGTCGTCGTTGTCGCTGGTCGTTTTGCGTCGTAGATGGTTTGATGCTGTTGTTGTTATTGTTGTTGTAGCTGTTGTTATTGTTGGTGTAGCTGTTGTTCCTGTTGCTGCTGCTCCTAATGCTTGTTTATTGGTGATCGGCTGGTTGGGTGCCGTGTTTGGCGAGCCTGCAAAGCCACGCGCCTAGATAAAAATAGGGTAGATAAATGAGCAATAAATAAATACAAACACGTGGGTGTGCAGGTGTATAAATCTATATATATTTATATTTATATATATATATATATATATATATATATTATATATATATATATATATATATATATATATACATACATACATATTATATATATATTTCCAAGCGTTTATCATGCATTTATATACGTATAGCTGTGTGCGACAATGTGTGGTCATGTGGTGGCGGGGTCTATTTGTGGGTCGTGTTCTACGTCGTATCCTTGCTGACGACGACGGCGGTGATCCGTGTGTGAATAAATAATTAGTTGCATAGAGACAGAGAGATACACGTGCATCATCTCTACCACCACCACCACCACCACCATTCTGTCTCTCTGTCTGTTAGTGCGGTAGTGCATAGTTCGCATGCGGTTGTGAACGTCACTGGTTGCTTTTAGTGTGGCGTTTATGGACTCGATGCTGTCAATGCCGTTTGTCCGATTTCTCTTCTGTCTGAGTTCGGAATCGCAGCTGCTTCTGTTCCATTGCTGTTCTTGTTGTTGTTGCTGTTGTTTCTGCTTCTGCATAAGCGCGCACACATACACGCAAGTATATACATAAGTAAAAAACGTATGTCTATGTATATGCATATATATATATATATATATATATATATATATATATATATATATATATATATATATATATATATATGCGTTTTGAACGACACGCCGAGTAATACCGAGATATATCAAGAATAATACTTGTCGTCGTTTATTGTTCGTTGTCAATGCTGTAGTTACTAGTGGTTATTATAATTAATATCGGTCTTCTAGTGGCAGCAGCAACAACACGGATCATGTAATGCGTGTCTTATATGATTTCTCTGTATATATATATATATATATATATATACTGAGTAAGAAGGAGATTCGAAAATTAGCAATTTAACCAGTTATGTATGAACCAAAAAAATATGTGCATATATATATATATATATATATATATATATATATATAAGTAATAATAAGTAAGACATAAAGTGAAAAATGAAAACGTTGACCGTTTTTATTAATCTAGAAATTAGAGTGGAGAGCTATTGATAGCCACAACGCTATTCCATCTCTGGGCCAGACTATCGATTCCCATATAAAATAATTCTGGTTTCTGTATCTTGAGGAATGTCTCCACGTGTGTTTTACTGATTCTGATAAAGTGAATTTATTTTCCTGTAGATAATTCTGCAGACATCTGAATAGGCGGTAGTCCGACGGTACGATGTCCGATGAGTACAGGGAATGCGGCAAAAATTCCCAATCGAATTTCTTGCTATCGTGCAGAGGTCGGGTAAAGTAAAATCTCATTTTTGTATAATTCTTTCAGGCCAAGATTTAACGTCCACGGGACTGCTTTTCGCATTGCTCCATAGACGAACCCCCATACAAATGTACAACGGTGGGGCTCGAACCCGCGCACTTATGTGTCTCCTTCCGTCGCGAGACGCAGGCGAATGCATCACGTCACCGGGCTCGACATGGGTTGACTCACATGCGACCTCGCGTAGTCGCCTTGTTGGAAAAGAACCCCCTTGACTATGAGACTGTGTCTCAGTCGGTACACACGGGTGTCTACAGTGATAAATCGGTCGATTTTATCACTGTAGACACCCGTGTGTATCGTTTGGAAACTACTAGAAAGAAACTCCTGGTGGACGATGCCATGCCTATCGCAGCGAACACAGGGCAAAATTTTGAGCGTACGGATTAGTATCCCTGGCGTTTTCTGGGGATTTGGCATTGGGTGTACTAGGATTTTCCACGTTTTACAATGTCGTAAAAGGCACATTTTTTTCACATGCAGCAATTCGATCGAAAAACGACACTTGTTCCGGCCAGCCCTGGAGAGCATTTTGTTTGACGCTCCATTTGCTTGCGCGCACCCAAATCGTGAACCCATTAGTTCAACTTTGACACGGAACTGTGGGTGCGAGTTACGATACTTTTGTGACACACCCCGAAGCCATCACGAATTCACTAACTCATTTGGAGATTCTGTTCCACAGTTTCGCGTGAGCGGTCTTCTTCTTCGAGCGTAAGGGGCCTTCCTAACGAAAACCTCTTAAAAGGTTTAAGTTGCCGGAACGGAACTTGCGACAAACCACTTGTAGCATTAAGTCGTTAAAAAGCTATCCTCGCCGACTTCGTTCCAGTTATCCCAATCAGTTTTTACAGCAGTGCGGTCTTTTTTGAGCTCATACAAAAATTGCCGCCCGTAGCTGAAATGTTTCGCTGTTCATTGCGATAAGATTCATATAGCAAAAACAACGAATGGGATCAATTTAAGAAACTCCCAAAGATGCTAAAATATTTTGTCTAGAAGTTTCACTTACACTCTGTCCAACCTATATATATATATATATATATATATTGGATGATACAATATCATATATATATATATATATATATATATATATATATATATATATGATTTATGTATGTGTGTTGTCCACCTTTCGAATTATTATGGCGCACACACCAGGTCTATGTAGCAACGACTGCTGACCAATGCGCCGCCGAATCATGACTGGAGCTGCCCGCTTAGAGCACTGTCTATATAAGCTGGTGATCAATCGACCGACTAAATGGTTAGCCAACCAATTAACAGGCTGAGCGACCAAGTATTTATCTAATTAATATGGCACGATAATAAATTATTGTCTAATTAGTGACTTATACGCACATATATATATATATATATATATATATATATATATATATACACATATATATATATATATATATATACACATATATATATATATATATATATATATATATATATATATATATATACACATATATATATATATATATATATATATATATAAATTATTAAAACTACCACGAGAATCTACTTGGCACGTGCCATAGATAGATCATCAACTAAGTCAGCTCACGAGTAGCCGTGAATGACTTTCCACTGAGCTGTGACGCTGCCCTTTAACGTTGTTACTGTTGCTACACTGGTCCTTTTACTGATATGATACGACGTGGACTTTTTGGTTCGCGACGAAAACGTAGCCACAAATCATCGATGCGTCTTTTTCCAATCTTCTACCGGCCGCGTCTGGGGATTCGGGGCGCGCAAGAGAACTGTTTTGGCTGCAGCTACTGCCGTAGCCCTCCAAGTGATTCCCTAATTATCAGCAGAAAGGAAATTTGTTTCGTCGACAAGCGATTAATTTGGCGATTCGGCAGGTTCTGTCTGTGTCCGCATACGGATACGCACGAGCAGACATCCGTCCATGCACTCGCGAACATAAACCGACCAAGTACTTTGAAAAATGCGCAGACAGCCGTCGAGACGGCTGGGATTAAGGTTGAATGATTTCTTGATGAAACTGCTCTCCAGCATCAGCGAACGAGCGAGTGGCAACATGGCACACTGCTATAATCATATAAGCGAAGCTTGTGTGTCTGGAGCAGCCGCGGTTGTTGAAACTGGCCTAGCAAAGCGAGAACAGCCTTCTTAAGCCTCTAATGTATACATATGTAGAGCGTGGCGCAGGCTGAACCGATTGAACACGAACTAAACACGACGAATGTGTTATTATTATTAGTGTTTTTATACTTACTAACGAAACTTCGAATGTAAACCAGAGCACAACAACTATATAACTTTTGTGGTATTTTTTACGTTCACAGTCGTTGGGCATTATATATATATATATATATATATATATATATATTTATATATATATATATATATATATTCCGTCAAACTTATTGTACGCACGCGTACTGGAATGAAACTGTTTTATCATAAGCGTTTAAGTTCAATGAGTGGCAAACTACTACTTGGATCAAGTGAGTAATTTTGAATAAATGAACGGTATATATTAATCACTTTCCTGGCGCCAGCACTAGAGGTAATCTGTTGGGCGAACTGAGTCGATTTACACGACCGGATAGATGTAGAAGGTGTGTATCTCATAATCTACAGTGAGATCGCTAGTTAGGCGTGTTGTCTGGCATGTGCTCTCTACGAGAAGCAACAGTACACACGACAGAGCAGCTTATTTCATTGAGGATCGTCCACCCCTGTCGAGGCCATGATTAACGCGTGTAGTTGCATATACAACGCCCACAGAACTCTAATTGACATACGCCAACTAACGACACGTGTGTTATATATATATATATATACCATGTATCATTAACGAATATATATAGTAGAAAACATTTATCTTATATATATATATATATATAGAGAGAGAGAGAGAGAGAGAGAGGGGGGCAAATGAACAATCAAGACAAGATGTCCGGTCGCATCTTTGGTATTCTTAACAAATCTGTTATTATCCGAGCTGTTAGATCATGCTAAACGAGTTAAAGGTCAATGTTTAGATATGCGCGTGCGCTTGGTTACGTTAGCATACGATAACTTGCACTAAATACTAAGTTGCAATTGTTTCTACGCACACAAACACACACACACCGCACACGCGTTCGTTTTCCCTTGCCACTTGTTCAAGTCCATCTAAGCAAGCTCTTCGCTTGTTGTTGTTGTTATTGTACGAGAACTTCAGCATTGTGAAATTGCGGTTCCGTGAATAATACACCTCAAATTGAAATTGAATTAAAAATTGAAATTGTTGATGTTGCTGTTGTTGTGTCGGTGTTGTCCGTTGCACAGGGTCGTGTACATCGGAGACGGCAATAACGACTTCTGTCCGGCGGCGAAATGCAAACGAGGTGATCTCGTTCTCGCGCGCAAAGATTTCGGCCTCGACAAGCAGATTCGCAAGCGGCCGATCACGGCCAAGGTCGTCTGCTGGGAGGACGGATTCGACATTCTCAAGAGCATCACGCAGCACTTCGGAGAGGCGTGCAGTGTGGGCAACAACTCAACGGGGACCATTTCGCCGGCCAGCGATTGAGCGTCGGGCGCGCGCGCTAATATCAGTACCCCCCGCGCCGGTACCCTAGCACCTCGTCCGCGCCTGTACCCCAGCCACCGGTACCAAGTAAAGTGCAGCTGTCGTCAGCTGTCGTGTCCGAATGATGTCTTGTGTGGCTGGCACTTGTGCTGGTGGTGGTGGTGGTGATGGTGGTACTTGGTACTGTGACACTGGTCGTCATCGTTGCCGACCGCTTCAACTTCACACGGTGTACTGGAACTGTGCAGCTGTTTTTCTACTGCGATTACAGTACCTAGCCAGCTTCGGCAATGCCGTTCGATGCCACGAAATCCACTCCCTATCGATGAGGAAACGGCGTGTCGCACACCCCACACAATAGGTGGATGTGCCACAACGTGTGAGCGAGAAGGGGAAACAACAACATTAACAACACGAAACTGTTGTGGCAAAGTGGAACACCGGGAACCGTTCTGTTTGGATACTCATGGCCAATTTGTTAATACGCACACGGTTTGTCCATCGGCCGAGACAGAGTCGCTGTTCGATGTTGTCGTCGACTATTTAATAAAGCCTAATCAAGAAATTGTTGTTATGCGACGAAATTGCTCACGAGGCGTGTGAAATGCTGTTACTGTTGAACGAACACATCGCTGCTCGCCATGTTCGTGGTGGCAGTCTTTGAAATGATTCGTAGGATTTTTTTGTGCAATAATGGAGAGTTTATCGTCTCTTTAACCCACTCACTTCACACACACACAGGACAAATGTACCAAAAACTCCAGCTTCCCTTGTACAGCCAAATTACACTGCGTTACCACTCAAGCGACACTCGTAATGTAGTGGGTGAAATATATATATATATATATATATATATATATTTATGTATATATATTTATATATATATATATATATATATATATATATATATATATATAAATACATATATACCTGTTACATTGGATGATAGTGCCACTTACTTGAAGGAAAACCTAACTCATATTAGGCCTGCCTTGCTTCATCCAAGCGGACGGCGGACCCACGAACGGTGTCGTTGTTTTACCGTCTTTCATCGTCATTACTCTACTTAAGAATGCAACTAATTCGTGCATACACAGAATCATATATATATTTATATACAAGAAAGAGAGATACCTTTCCGTAACTCGGGGACGGTAAATAAGTGAGATTATGTTTGTTCTTTTAAAAAGGTGTAGAGCTTAACATAAACGAAAAATAGTGTGCATAATATATATATATATATATATATATATATTTGTAGCGACGATGGCTTAGGCGGCTAACGCACTATTCAAAACAAGGCGTTAGCCGCTTTAGCCACCGCCGTATACACACTATATATATATATATATATTTTTTTTTTTATCTACATATATGTGTATATATATATGCACATATATGTATATATATATATATATATATATATATATATATATATATATATATATATATATTTTTTTTTTTTTTTTTTTTGGCAAGCTTAAACGCCTGTTTAAAGGGCATACAAAGGACATAATAGTGAGTCAAGCTACGGCAACTGATCATAAGTATAAAGTTTAGAAATTATCATCGTTTTGTTTGAAAAAAAGTGGTTGCAGTGTTATTGCTGACAGAACTAGATAGGCTGGGATTGAAAAATGGTACAACAAGTGGAGTCGGAGAGCCAGCGGGTCAAATATAGAAACAAGTGTATGACGTCGACCTAGGCAATATTACGAAGGTTGAAAAGGTGAAATAATTTAATAATCAAGCGAGCCAAAATAATTCAGCACAGAAATGTACACGTTACGAACAGATCGTCGGATAGATTCATACGTTTTGTTCGATGCTATATTACAAACAAAGTTGACGCTGTCTACTTGTGACGAAGCCAAAAGTGAGACATAGGGAGAGAAAGCGATTAGTGAACATGTATGCATAGTTGTTACATGTACGAATGTTGTAAATACCAGAACATTTGGTGTTTAGAAAGTGTTGTAATTGACGTAAAAAAGATATATGCTGTTGAAATTCCAATAAATATTAAAAAATATATTCTTCTAGCCTAATTGTGTGCTTTGTAAACGGTTTTTGCTTCGAATAAAATACTAAATGCAGGTACTGCTACCAATTCTGACAAAATAGTTATATACTCGTGTCCGTATCGGCGGAATTTACGGGAAACTGGCCGGAAGCTTAGAGCCAAGACAAGACGCAAGCTCAGTGTTGGTACGCCAAATGTACAACCAATCGTTGTAAGACTGGCGGGCTGGGAGTTAAGGACGATGCATGTAAAAATAATTTTAAAAACTTTATTTACATTAGTAAATTTAATATCTGCGCAGATTTGTGTAATATTTTGTGTAAGAGGGGTTGTGCAATTCGAGAAACGCGTGCATTGACGTCACTGTTGGAAACAGAGCACAACGACCTAAAGTCTACTTGGAGAGAACAATTCCCTAATCGTGGGCAAAAATATAGCCGTTTGCAGGAGATAGGCGAAATGTGGATGACCCTGCTCTAAGCGCAACAGTCTTGAAATACAACGCTGTCGCTAAATATTTCGTTTGCTTCAATTGGAGTAAGACAGAGTCTGGACTACATTGCGTGCTGCGTTGTTAAAAAATATTTCAGCGCATAAAATCAGTAAGCCTCGTTATATGAGAACCTTATTTTCGTTTTTCTCATTTCAGTAATGTATGCTTTAATGCTAGACTTTAGTTCGCTGATAGTCGTGGGATTATTAGCGTAATGTTTAGTTTTCAAAAAACCCATAGGAAAAGTAATGACGGCATTAAGTCGTAAGGTCGTAGAGGAAGGCGAGTGAGTTTTCCCGTTATGCGAGATGTAGAACACTTCATTCTAAGAGCTCAATGCCTCGCCGACTGCGTTGCTCGTGGCATCATCTTGTGGGGACCAGATTTAACTCGGCATTGGTTCCGTCTAAGTTCGGCCGAATGCAATTAAGGATCATGCTACGAAAAATCACAACGTACAGCCAGTTGATGAGCTTTAAGAGAAGAGAACAGTTTCCCCATTTGTTACTGAGCTGAGCAAAATAGGGCTCTTCACAGAAGATAGACGAAATGCGGATGACCTTACTGTTAGCGCCACAGTGTCAACATACAACGCCGTCGCTAAGTATTTCGTAAGCTTCACTTAGAGAGTATGGACTAAATTTCATGCTACTTTGTTAAAACATAAATAATACAAGTGAACCTTATTTTCGGACAGTCTTTTAATTATAGCACATTTAACAGAATGCACAGTTATTTAATGTTTTAGGAAAATTTGTTTGCTATCTAAAAAATCCTGAAATGCCGCCGATCATCTGCATGCATTTTTGTGCGTTGCAACGTCTATAAGGTATGTTGAATTATCTAGTACTATTATGTATATAAATTATACACATATACATAAAAAATATATATATAGGTGGTTACGACTGCCGGCCTGTTTCTCAGTGCCCGGTGGATTGCGGTCCTTTGAAAAAGATAATGGTGTCTCATTTGTACTCAGTCTTTAGAGGCTATAACTATATCGATCCTGCGATGGAGTGTTGTACACTCTCTGTTCTCCCATATGGAAGTCATATCATTTTTCTCTTAGTCTGCCCAAGAGTGTATAAAAGCATTTCTTAAAAAAATTACAAGTGCTCTATAAATGTGATTGATGTACACATTGCCCCACGAGCGGCATTTTAATGGGTCAGAATACTAGTGTATTGGTGCAGGTTCAGTGAGTCAACAGTTCTAAGTGCTTTTTGGACATCTGATTAGACGTTCTTAAGACACACCCAGGCAACTCCCGAAATTGTCGCGTGCGCAGTACACGTAAACATCTTTTGCATGGCGCATGGCTAACTGGATACCTCGAAATGGTCTACTGTGACTACTGTATGCATTCTAGCCGGTATGCCAAGACCGTCTTTGAGTTGATTCTACAGCTATAATTTGTTTGCTGTAAAGGTATATTATATTTTAATCTTATTTGAGAATACAACATGTCATGAATCCAACGAAGCATAATATTTCAATTTTTCGTTATCTTGATAAAGGACCGCTCTGAACTAAACCTGACGTCAGTGGAACGTTGCAATGATTTATCATTTCATATCACCATTATTGACAAAGGGATTTTACAATAGAAGCAAAGTCCTCTCAAACTTTAACCTCGTGAGGGTGGATGGAGACGCCGCTCCGGAGATTATTTGGTCTTAGAACAAAATTCCTAGTAATTGTTTTGACGCGCCAGCTGTTTAAACATGCTGTAATCGGCAGGGGATTGGTTTTCGCTAACACTAGGCAATGAGATACGCTCACGTGGTAGATAGCGCCGACGAGCAACTCGTTTCACAAATTTATTCTGCACGCTCTGTAAAAAGTTAACGTCTCTTTTGGAGAATCACATCCATACGTGAGGGATTAAGTCAATTTTGGTACCACTAAGGTTTGATACAGCCTTTAGTACACTAATTAGGATTCTGTATAATCAAGAACCGCATTATGAGATTGCACATTCCAGACGCGGCTTTGACAACCTCGGCCATGTGAGGTTTAAACTTCATTTGACGATCAAAAATCACCCCAAGATGTGACTTCAGGAATGGGCTGTCCATTTAGCATAAACAGTATCTGGCATTGTCTTTGGCTTGGAAGTAGATAACCGCGTGCGGTATATGTAACACCAATATCTCGAAGCATAGTCCGATATCTTGTACAAGTATGGTGTACATTAGAGGGCCTAGGCATGAGCCGGATATACACCTGCCGACGGCGGAACAGCCTAGACTTTGACGACAAATGTACGGTCTTTCAGGTAAGGTCTACACCTACAATTTATGACTCGGGGACCGATCCTAACGCTGACATCTTTGTCAGAAGCAGATGATGGTCAACACGATCGAATGCATGTAAAAAATAAGAGTAAACAACATGTTGCGGTTTCGGCCCAGCGCCCAATCGTGAGCAACTTCCAGTGACTGGGCACCCGTTGACCGAACGTTTAAAACCATATTGTAATGAGTTCAAGAGATCTTTTAAATCAAGAAATGTGTAGAGCTCGGCCATAATTATTTTATCCATTATTGGACAAGGGATTTTCGTTTTTATTTTTCAGCAAATTCAGGTTTGTTTTCTCTAAATACATTTCCCATTTATAAGAAGGAAAATACTTCCAATCTCTAATACCGACCCCGCAATATATAGAGAACCGCTTTCTGCCGTATGTCCAATGACAGCTAATTGGCCTGTGAGCGATGCGCTGCCTATTGTACCTGCCCACCTCCTCCCAGTATACAGGTGAGACAGTCGAGATGGCTGATGACACCGCTAGTCTTATCCAAACAAATCTATAGAGATAATATTGTGTCCCCCGCTCACCTGACAACTGTGTATATTTGAGTTGCGAAAATCACTATTTCATTACACTCTCTATTTATCGTCCCGCCGATGGTGATGTATGGCATTACAAACTTTAAAAAATTGCAATTTCACTTAAGTAGAGCATTTGATAGTCATCTAGGTCAACTGTTGTATCTCTTCCACGATCTCGTCGGTCGGCTCTCTACGCTCCAAACTCTGGTGTATATTGACCAGAGTTTAATATTGACTAATCTATAGAGGTAATCGTGTGTCCCCCGCCCGCTCGCCTGCGCGACTCTAGACTTTAGAGTTGCGGAAATTACCATGTCAACAGGCTCTGTCGAATCACTCTCAGTTTGTCATCAAGATTGCGTACGCCCACTGACGCTAGTATTTGGCTATTAAAACGTATCTCGCTTTCTTCTTCGCTTTAGTAAATATTTGCCTGTCATAATAATAATGAGAGTTAAGTGATCGAATACAAGCAAACACCAAGGATACACGTGAAGGCAAGTTTCTGAGGCAGCTGCTTTCATTAGCAATTTGCAAAGGAAATGCTGCGTCGATATTAGGCGCGATGGGCTGAGAATTTCTAGAGGGAAACCATGAAATAACGAGGACACACATTCACACCTCACAATTGTATTGTTTTAACACATATATAATAATACTAAGATATCCTTTGAACCGCCGTTTATTATTCAATTTGGATATATATATATATATATATATATATATATATATATATATATATATATATATATATATATTCTTTTTTTTTATATGGAGGGGGACACCGATACTCGTTGTCAAAGGAAAGCATTAGAGCGTGGCTTCGAAGGGCTTCTTGCCAAGTCCTTTGCTCAGTTCAAAGGCGTCTTTGCCCCAGACTCCGAATGATTCATTCTCGATAATAACAATATAATCCGTTTATGCATCTGCCGCTGGTGGATGATATGGCCGATACCCGTAATTGCCAATCAGCAGGTATCCCGGTATCTAAAAGAGCGCGTCTCTGGAACAGTGACGTCCCAAGCCAAGGGCCTGTTCTGGTCCAAATCTCGATTAGTTAAGCCGTCCGGGTGGCATCCCTCCAATCTTTGCAGCCTACCTGTCTCTAAGGTGACGTGGTAGCCGACTTGTCGAAACGCGTGCTCGAAGATGTCGTTTATGGCCTCAGGGCGGCCTTGCATGAGCCCGGAAAGCTTAGTACAGCTATGTCAATGCAGCCCACGCTCGTCCACTTTTCCACATTGATACACTTCTTTCTCGAAAGTCAAGATCCTAAATCTGAGTTCGGAAAATTTCTCGACAGACACACGGGTCCACAGCCATACCCTGGAGTTTTTCGTCAACTGAGTCAACCTGTTGTCTCTTGGGCCCCTGGCACCCTTGTAGATACACCTTGCTTTTTGAGGGGTTGAGTTGTAGCCCGCTTCAATGTTCAAACGTCTTCACCGATATGTCTTAAGTAGAACGTTGGAGTCATCGTTTCGTCGACGAGAGAAAAAAGCGAAAGCGTTCAGTTAACTCATTTTAAATATTGTTGCAATAAAGGGCTAAAAGCACTTGATTTTTCCTTCCGTTGTAGACGACGTTCCTGCCAACTTTCGGCACTCGTACCTTCCGAATAAGGTTGCTCACCTGAGCAAGTGCGGCCAAAACATTGTTGTGATCTCCATTGGTCGGGAGAAGGCATTTTAGTTGGTCGACGGGCGTTTGCGTAAGTTTGTGAGAAGCGATTTGTGACACACAAGCTTTGTCCCGTCATTGCATTCTTGTATCAATCCTCAGCAGTTTCACGTAAGGGAGAGTAGCACCTCCAAAAAGGGCCATATTTCTCTGCCTGACCAGACTGAATAGGCTCTGGTTACATGACACACACTGACCTGTTTCTCGTTATCGACATAAAGAGAGGGAGAGAGAGAAGGAGCCTTTGGCGTTTCTCCGCAACGACTATTAGTCACTTTCTGCAAAGCAGCCTTCAGAGTGGTATTCTCGCTTAGTTTGGAATCCTGCTGTGTATTTTTAGCTGCTTGAGTTCTGCATTGGCGAGAGTCCGGTGTCGGTCGCTTTGCGGCGGCAGTGCTTCGCCAGCTCTAGGCTGACTAGCGGATTAGGCGGCGGAGGAAATAAGGTAAGCCGCCGTAGGCACACCAAGGACACTTCAATGCACACTTACCAAAGCCACCACGGCCACACGCCATTCTCGGTCGTCGTCAGAGATCAATCAACCTGCGTCGGCTGGTTGGCGCATGGGTGGCCCCGTTCAATCCACCTCCCTGATCCCTCCATGTGCTAAATAAAGGTGCTTGTTATGCACCTTTTGCTATGCACCAGCGTACGATAAATTCAATAGTCAATCCTGAATTCCAAAATACATTAACGAAACGCTGTTCTGTTGATTTGATAGATAGAGAAGTTTTTTTTCATTTAAGTCAAAACGTTATCAACAGATGAAGAAGGCATACCGATGGCAAGCAAAGATCGGCAAGTTGGCTGCCAGCAAGTCGGTGGCATGTCATTAGACTTACAAGGCGAGACGCGCGTCATGAGACGTGAGGTGTTCAGCCAGTCTCGAATTCCTCGCAGGACGAAAGAGTTCAGTACGGGCAGTACACAATTTAGTCCTCGCAGTACACACACGGGTAGTTCATGTATGAGTGCTAACTACACGATCTCTAAGTGTACCGTTATTGTGCACAATGTTAACATAATGTATTATATAATTTATTATATTAACATTTGACGATTAAAAACGTGATTAAAGCAGCCCTTCGACTCTATTACTTGCGCGCGACATGCGTAGTTTAAGCAACGGAAAAACGTTGCAGCGTATGCATTGTAAGTATTATAGTTTAAAAGTGCCGCCTAAACACCTTGCACTAGTTGTAAAACAAACTGTGGAGGCAATTTTGGACAGGAAACCACCTATCATACCTAATGTAGTACTATATAAATGAAGACAGTCGCCATTATTTTTCTAACATTAGTGTCTGTCGATTCAGCACATGATTTTGGTCATGATATGTGGCAAGTGTACGTCATATTTCATTTTCAAAAATTCAGCAGCACAACAACGGCCAAATTGCGCGATCCAAATTTGAAGGGTTATATCAATTAATAGAGATATAAAATCTTATTACAATGTTCACCCAATATCGCATTCGGTGCAAGCCAAGCACTCTCAACGCAATAAATAGGTTGGAACTGCACTGCGCACGAATACGTCGAAAATGTACCCGTACACACCCATACATGCTCTACCATCTTCTGTATTTTCTCATCCGCCTCACAATAAGTACTTACGGTTCTTAGTTGAATCATCTTTGTACACAAATGCATATATATGCTATATACGTTCAGTTGACTCAACTTGCAAACGTAATCACATGGCTTAAGCAACGTACTATATATATATATATATATATATATAGATATATATATATATATATATATATATATATATATATATATGTATATATATATATATATATATATATATATATATATATATATATATATATATATATTGCCTGCCTTCGATGTGTATCCAATCAGATTGTTAGACATAATAACGGTTTTCTCTATACGGCTGCAACTCTAATTATAGTCACAACTAGTACCGTGCTGCCGCTGGATGATCTCTGACTGGGCAGTTAGAAAAGTAATTAAGGGCATCCCTTTAATTATACTATTTGTGTCATATATATATATATATATATATATATATATATATACATATATATATACATACATATATATACATACATATATATATATACGTGTGTTAGCTAGGCAAGCGCCGGTCTAGTAGTGTGTCATTGGGTTCAAGGTTCGTTTATTTTAGTCATCATTCTATTTAATCTATGCTGAGTCGATTCCCACAGGTTGTTACACTTTCGTTTAATCACACCTAGCATGTGCTTAGTTAATGCTATCGCCACGAATTGGTTCACGTTAGCTAGCTCACATGATTATGTTTATAGATGTATAGCTCAAGAAGAAGCTCACTCTGCTCTTACAGGAGGTCGATCACAGCAACCACCTGCTTCGCATAAGCAGTGTAAACATGTGCGTTTTCTCCAAAGGTTGGTACAACTAGTCGCTGCTATTACCGATTGACTTATCGACTATATATATATATATATATATATATATAATTCACCCAAAAACAAGCAATCTCATCTATATGGATGAACAAAGCATTGCGTACCCCAAAAACAAACGACCTTGTGTTCTTGACCGTCGTACCGCGCTGGAAAATACGATTAATGTTGCAATTTTGCAAAAATGCAAACAAATAAATTCTGCAAACAAATAAATTACGTGCAACTAGTTTGTTTATCGCTCTAAATTGATTCGATCAAAGCTGTTTTGGCTGAAACTTTGGTCCATGCCTTAACTGTATGATTATGGCATCAAAATGTCCAGAGTAGTCGATGAAGTTGGAGAACGACGTAACTTGTAAGAAGCAACTAATCATTTTACACGGACAGACCATATCCATTGACTTCGGCAGATCCGACACAAGTTTAATCTCCATTTTGGTCATAGAAATGTGAACCCGCAATACACCATTAAAGAGCTTGCAGCTTATTCGAGTAAAGTTGATTAAGGATTTAGGTGTGACTACTTTAGCCAATCTAAAATACACCAAATACGTAGATTTCATCGTCGGCGAATTAATGAACAAAGTGGATTACGCGTGCCTTTGTGAAAATGTATTTAGTAATATGTGAAAAGTTTTAAAGCATAAGTAATGTCCATACGCAGGTATGCTTTTAAAAGCCGACACGGCACTCAGGCCTCAAGAAATGCACAAAGAAGTTGTCGATTTCCTATGGATGTAAGGATACACAAATTGCAAGTTAAGACACAAAGTTATTGTAGCACTTTACGTATACTTAAATGCAGGAAGCCTGGTAGTACAATCGGAGAAATGTTTGATGATAGTCAATCATCAATACGGTGGGTGCGAAAAAAGGTTTGTTACAACCAACAATGTTGTAAATTATGCGTTTCCGTGGAGGGCTACAAAACAATCAGGTTAGAATAATTTACACTCAAAATAATAAACAAAATAAAAATAAATAAAATACGTACTATTCGTTTAAATAATAATAATAATAATAATAATAATAATAATAATAATAATAAATTGGCCGCATCCGCAAAGCGGTACAATGAAATATTTGGTACGGTGGCACATGTGATAAAAACAAAATCATGTTCATCAGTAAATGGTGGTTCAAGTGGTATCCAAATCCAGCATGTACTCTTCGTCAGGGAAGTTAGTGTCGTTTTCGGCCTACTTACCTGTGGCTGCCATGTCTCTTTCAAAGAGGAAACGCTGCCTCCCCATGAATTCCAATAATTGGCATATGTATGTTTATTTTCAATGTAATCCTGCAATTCCTCTTAACGTCGGCTCCCACCCAGCGCAAATATGTACTACAGCAGACTAAACAGCTTAAGATGTGATTAGGGCACGCATATACGACGTGTTGTATCAACAAAATTCCGCGTAATTTGAACGGATAGTTCAAATATTACGTGCATATTATCGCATGTGCTAAGTCGTTATTGATGCTACATAATATGAGCACGCAAAAAACTGACCGACACCAAACACTTGCAGCTTATACCGAGTGTGCACTATATATATACGTATATATATATATATATATATATATATATATATATATATATATATATATAAATATATATATATATATATACACTGTATATATTTTGACCAGAAGAGTGCCATTGACAGGGCTGATCATGGATTTCTTATTGACAAGATGAAGACGCTCTAGGTCCATTTACAGGCCCGTAAATGACTTGCCGCTTTTCTGCACAATCGGTCGTTCCGGGTTAAATGCGGGGAAGCTCCGTCCGGCGTCCCACAGGGGAGCTGCGTATCTCCTCTTCTGTACACAGTGCTTGTTTTAGATATAAAATCCTACATTCCGTCGAGTATTGTACGCTGACGACCTAAAGATCTACGCTTCCTTAGACTCTCCCTCAGCGCATACTGCGCTACAGTCTGCTGTCGATGGCATCTGCCGGTGGTGCATCGACAATGGGATGGAGCTATCCATTTCGAAATGCCTGGTTTTGAAACATGGCCTCTTCGATCTGGAGTATCAGCTTAACGGGACAATATTGCCCACCGCTAATGTTGTACGAGACCTCGGTGTATTAATATCAACGGATCTTACATTTTCTGCACATTTAAGAGAAGTAGTCAAAACAACATCTATACTTGTGAACATGCTGTTCCGTTGTTTTATCATCAATGACCCAAATGTGCATATTCGTCTGTATGAAGCGATTGTGCTATCTAAACTTTTATATTGTTCACACGTCTGAAGCCCATACTTGTGCAAGCACATAGCCGTGATTGAAGGTGTTCAGAAAATATTTCTAAAAACGCTCTGTAGAAGATGTGATATCGAGCCGAATGCTGTAAACCTTCCGTCGCTGTCGATTTGAACTGAAGATCAACGACACGCGAGCACTATTGCAACTTGCAAGTGCTGATCTTATCAACCATTTCCTCGATGTGACAATGAAGAATCGTAGAAGTCAAATTATGTTTTTACTAAAATGTATTGCAAGACTTGAAACAACCAATACCATGTTCGCCCGGCGTGTAGCCAGAGAATCGCACAACAAGGCGGCTTCGTGGGCGGCATTACCTACCTAGCCTCCTTTCCATCCTTTATTCGGTTAATAAAGGCGTTCTATTCGATTCTATCCCATATATATATATATATATATATATATATATATATTAGAGAGAGAGAGAGAGAGAGAGTATGTACATTGTGCTTGAAAAGTTAGTTCAATGAGAACCGTCAATCTGAACATCGATCTAAAGGAGTTGATGCGTCAGTCACCATTGGTGTCAGCGATCATCTGGTGCCGAATACCACCTGTTGTGAGCCGTCGTTCCACAACGACGACAACTCGTACTGACAATAAATTTATTAAACAAATAATTCGAATTGAAATTTGGTTCCCGGTGTACCTGGCTTAGGACATCGACACAAAATACACCGTGTTCCATAAACAAGGTTACAACATTAAACAAGGTCTACCAGACCGCTCTACGACGACATTCAGTTTTTAAAAAAGTGACGAAGCTTCAATAGTTAGTTGCTTGGTTGTATTGAGGCCGCTGAATACGATGGCTTGCAATCTCGCGCTATCCGCCTCGTGAGATCTCACAGAGCTGACCCCCTAGCACGTCATTAATGCCATTATAAAGAAGGCAGTGTATTTTGCAATCACAAACATGTTCTCAGGCGACTCATTTAGAATTCGCAAAATCAGGATACAGGTCATGCGATTATGCAGCTTGTGGAGGCGGCACGTTTTGAGTACGCGACATTTTATGCCATACATTGCTTGACGGAATGAACTACACATCGGCGTTGATGTGCTCCTTAGATGTGCGCGGCTGTTAAGTCGAATTGGGCAGGGCCAGCCAATTTAGGTTGCTAAGAGCTCAGGGAAGTTTTTCACGTAGAGATTTTGCGATGTCGAAGCATGTAGCAATTGAGTCGGTCGAGCACAATAACATGGCGGCTCTTGAAATATCTCCCTCCTTGAATTTCACCGAAACTCAGCGTGCCGCAAGACACTTTTGACAAACATACGTGACTGTTGTTTACTTGGTAATAATGTGAAACACGCGTACGGACTTAAGGTAATCATGGATACTTTGTAGTGCATTTAGCGTAGTAAGTCCCTTGGTCGTTGGCGCTGACGTGGCTGCTTGGGATGTCTGGAAGTGAT
Source organism: Dermanyssus gallinae (assembly GCA_003439945.1). NCBI lineage: Eukaryota > Metazoa > Arthropoda > Arachnida > Mesostigmata > Dermanyssidae > Dermanyssus > Dermanyssus gallinae. The sequence continues at coordinate 78,681 of QVRM01005277.1, forward strand.
GTGCCTAGAAAGCCCTTCGTGAGAAAACAGTTGCTGACATCAGAGGCACATTACACTTATAGGGAAGTCGGCCAATATCTAAGCCGAAGGGGGGTAGAGAAGTGAGCAAATAGTATTATATTTCTGTGATGCGCCAGTAAAGACCGCAACACCCCGATATTATATTTTATTTTGCTTCTAGCTCGAGGTTATTTAAGCTGGGCAGGCCTGTTAGAGACAATGAACTGTTAAGTGAATTCTTTAGAGTAGGCTGGCTGTTCAGGACAGTTGGCAGCGGGAGGAAGGTAGCCCTACTAACGGCGGGCTGAACGTCGTTATACGAACGGTTTCGTAATTGTGTTTCTCTTATAGAACTGATTGTCGCTACATTTCTAGCTCTTTCGTCTGCGGACGCAGAGCTACCAATATTACGGCGAAATTATCACCAAACCTCATTATACAGAGCGTCACTATGCTTTCCAATTCTGTATATGCCTTTAAATCGGGTTTTCTAAGAAAAGGCTTGAGTTGCAACCTCAAAATCCAGCCAAGCTCGCTGTCGTCTTGAAACAATCGTTCAATAAACCAGAATTTCAAAAACTGTGGACTTCATAGGTCTGCGAAAAATGCTTCCAACCACGTTTTCCACTGGGCAAACGATACCGAGAGGCCAAGCCGTGCCCGTAAAGGTAGTCGGCACGCTACCAAACGACGCAAGTATGCGGTTCCATGTCTTGGGGCGCGGCGCCCGAGTCGTGTAACTGCATACTTGTGTATGCGGGGAGGCCTCTTGTGCCCTCGGAGTGCTGGCCGTGACCCGAGGCACGTAGTTACCTGATGACACTTTTGCCCGGGCCCTGCGCTCGGCGTGAAAACTTTTCATTCGGAAACTTATCTGGTTGCTGAAGGATGATCAATGCCGCCCTGGCAGCTTAAATGTAGTACCCTTCAAAATCGGCAGAAGTTAAAGCAGAATAAACTACTGGAATGCTCCAAGCTAACACGAGTTTTTTACTTTATAGCTCTGGCATATGAGACGTAGGGTAGCCCGGGCACCATTCACCATGCAACTTCTTTACGCCAGAACGAGTGGCGGCTGCTATTGGAAGCATGCGAGCAGAAAGCTTGTCTTGCCTTGAAGTCATTCCAGCAAAGACATGCTTTTGCAAAACTGCACACAATAGGAAGATGTACTGACAACGTTCCAAATATATTCACAAAAGTCTTTGGCGGTACGCTTTGCAATATAGGATTCGTTTCACGGTATGTTTTACATATATATATTTGTGTGTTCTATAAACGACACTGGTTTCATTTTAATTAACGTTAACCTTTATTCGATCGTATAATATGTCCGTTAGAAGCAAAAATACAGACAAACAATAAGTATATACGATCCAAATATTTACAGATCCATGAGAGATTAGGAAGCGTCATAGGTCGCACATCAATTGTATATATATATATATATATATATATATATATATATATATATATATATATATAGTTGATGTGCATACATATATATGTATGTGTGTCATGTTACTGCACTTCCCGTATGATCATGGATGATATACAACAACGGCGCTCACAATAAGCACCAGTAATTTCAGTAACTTCCGTAGTGGTTTAAGCGGACGAGGCTTGCAGCACCAACCGTTGCTCCCAATGCGAGAAATCCGCCATTTGGCGAGAAAGCTACACTGGATGGATTATGAAACCGGTGCTGAGCATTTGGGAAGTTCGAAAACACCGTTAGCGAACTGGTGTGAACCTGCAAGTATAGCAGAATCAACACATATGTCTCCAAGTTACCACAATGCCATCAGTACACTACGTTATTCTATTCTATCATCACCTCTCGTCGACAACAAGACATTTGATAAAACACGCCTGTTACTATAATACTTACTTGCTGGTCTTTCTGTTACAACTTACCTAATAAATAGGACCCTATGAAAATAAAACATGTTAGGCAGTAATATAGTGAAACCACCATTATATGAAATACGCACCGCAGTGCGAATGCGTGTTGAACACAAGTCCTGTACAGAAATGCACCTGGCACTGGAGGTCGGAGTGCACCGCAATTAATCAACTTCCTTACTTGCTTCTCAAACGCGTACTTACTCGCATTTATACCCTGAGACAAATCGATACTTTACCACCGGTATCTAACAAACTTTTGTTACGATAATGAGTAGCGCCGGTTCGATGTAGTGCATACATCAAAGAACAGAGGTCAGAAGAGTTTTCGAGCCGAAACTCTATGACTAATGAAGTTCGTTCTGATAGCTTGTTATCGTATACTTCTTCATCAGATTGAATCGCTGTACTCATAGGTGCCGAACGGATTTCCTTGTTCACTCTTTATATATATATATATTGTTTATTTATTAACACCCGGGCTGGGTAAGTGTGTTTACGTTACATCACAGTTTTCCACACAACAATCGATCTAGCGTTTTGCCAGTTCTGCTATGGACCGAACCGCCGGACAAACCGCGGCGTGGTATTTATCATCTCTTGTCATCGACATTCGTCTTGTGGTTCATGGAAGCCCTCCACGTTGCATAAAACGTAATGAAATCCGTGAGCTGCAAAGGCCGTTGTTAAATGGGGATCTTTCACCCCGCTAGCCATCCACCCAGTGCTTCTCATTGCTGCTGTCCCATAAATTCCTGTCCATTCCAAGCCAAGGCTTGGAATGGACAGGCTTGAAATCACCGTCAGGCATACCTTCGATGCACCGAGGACTCAGCGGTATGGTTTATCATCTAGTCTCAATAGGTATTGGGGGGATCAAAGGGAACAACGGGATATATATATATATATATATATATATATATATATGGATCTCCCTGTCGTGAAGTGTGGGTAATACAGGAAACTGGAAACATGCCAATGAACCAAACAAGCCTAATTTAGCTTAAATACCAATTTCACCACTTCATAGTAGAACATAAAATCCAAACAGCCTGTTCAAACCACTTCTGATAACCACCCCTAACGACCATACGTACCATCTTAACCGCTTCTGGCTTGTATCGGGATGCCGCAACGAGTATCTCCGAGGTCGGATTGAAGGCTAGCGAGGTGATCGGCGTGACGAGATTGTTAACGCACTTTAGGGGTTTCGGCGTCCGCGGAGCGCTACTTCCGCCTTTAAGCATTTGTTGCGCATCGTAGACGTTCACGATACCGCTGTCACAGCCGGTCGCCAAAAGTCGTGCATCAGGAGACAATGCCATTGTTTGGCCTTTCAAACAGCCATCGTCGAGAAATTTCTGGACGCATCTAATAAAACAAGGAAAATATATAATTTACCAATTTACTCCGATATGAGCGTCGGGTTGCCTTTCTTCCACTCTCTCATTCTACAATTGCGAATTATGCGTCAATAAAAAAACTAAATAATATTGGTGACTTCAATGAGCTCACGAATTTACTCGTTACTATAGGATCTCACAGAGCATACAACTAACCTTCGCGAGCCAATGTCCCACAGGTACACATAGTTGCCACCATGCGAGAGCAATCGGCCGTCGGGCGCAAACACCGTGCTTGTGACATCTTCATTCATCTTAAGTGTGCAGATCTGCTGTTTCGTTTCAGCAGAAATGACGTAGATATTTCCGAAACGGCCGTGGATAGCGATGAAACGACCACAGGAACTGACTTCAAACCGTTTCATATGTGTCAGTTCATGAGCTGAAACACAAACAAGATGAAAACATACGTTTACGCGTTAAAAGAAGAGAACGCCGAACTGTACATCTGCGCAATATCTCGCAAAAAAATAAAAAAAAATATATATATATATATATATATATATATATATCTATTCGACTGGATGGCCCTGAGTTTTATGCCGTATCGGCGCGATACAATGTAAGAAAACACGACTTTTCTTGTGCATATTGCATATGGCCTATATATAGAACCACTAATGAGCTAGGTAATCTCACCCGATTCAATGCCCCGAACGTCGAGATCTGCTGCAATTCTGCCAAGAAAATGTGTACCAAACCAATCCAAAAAAACAATAACACCGAAACCTTTCCTCTACTAAAAACATGAGCCAGCCAGCTAGACAAGAAGTGCTACACAAGGTAACTGACCTTTAGGAAAGGTAACCTGCGTCTGGTTGCCGCTCATGAGATCGTAGCAGTGCAGCGTTCTGTATCGAATGCTGCCAGCCATCATCTGGCTGCCATCGTGGCTCAGCTTCGCGCACGAGATGTCGAAGTTCTTGAGGAGCACACTCTGAATCTTGTTACACTGCTTGGCTCCGACGCTGAGAAACGTCACCACGCCGCTTTTGTGAGCCGCCATAGCGATCTCCGCCGCCGGATGGAAGCCTACCGCGACCAGAGGGCTATGCTGAAAGCAGAACTTGTTCATTTGGGGACACCGAGTGAAATCGAGTAGGCCGGACGGAAGCGGCCTACCCGATGCATCAGAGTCGATGTATGTTGATGCCGTCCTCAGGAGGCGATCGGCTTCGTCGCTACGCGCTTGTAGCTTCCGCTTCTTCTCCGACTGAACTGCCCACTTCGGGCGCGAAAATATCTTCTCGTGCACATCCCGCAGCTTGCTCGACAGTGTGCTCGGCCCACTCAGGACACTGTCAACAAACACAGTAGCAATGTCCAGTCATTCACAACACAATCGAACAAAGATAAGAGAATATTTAGTAAGATAAGTGTGCTCAACATCTATAATGCGATATATCGTCATTACCGTTTACACAACGACACACTACAATTAGTAAACACATCACCTCACAACAAATCGAATACACCTTTTCTGTCCTACGCACTTGGATAAATACTTCACTCGACAAGCATGTGTATATGATTTGCAGCTGAAAAACGACCACAACCCTATTTAATGAACGTCCATTCGTGATTCCAAAAGCATTGTCCATTCGCGAGTATCGCCTTTATGCTCATTACTATATAGATTAAATATATGTTGGTTATTTACTATCTCGGAAAAATCTCAAGTAAAGAGCGGACAGCACTACTAGGTTAGGTGGCTACTCACTTATCCGCCGCAAGCTGTTCATCGTCCTCATCCACCCAAGCTGGTTTTCTTTGCTCAGGCTCCTCCCGTTCGTCATCTTCTTTGTCCCGTTGCTCTACCTCATCCGAGCTATCGTCGGATTCTCCCGAACGCCGAGATATCCGCGCTTTCTGTCAAGCAAAACCAAGCATCAAACGTGATTAGATAAGGCAATGCAACGCCATCTGGCACGCGGGATGCTAGTCGACCTCATCAAGCGCCTTGAAAGCAAATGCTGCATCAAACTAAACAGGTCTTAAGCTCAACACAGCTAGTACGACGTCCTAGCCAACACAATTCAATAGGCCTACAAGCAAGGCTAATGAGGTACATTCAGGGTACGTACTTTTGGTTTGCTCGTCGAGCTTGCCTTCGACGGCTTGTCGGCTTCGTCATCACTGTCAATCCAGGCGCTACGGCCGAAAACAATGCCTTCAAGGTCCTCTTCCTCGGGATCCAGCACTGGTGGTGGCGCCGGTAACGAGTCGTCCCGTTCCGGAGACTCAGGACTTTTGTCTTCATCTTTTGATATGCTCTTCTGTTCTTGCTGGTGCTTTCGCTTAAGCGCAGACTGTTTCCGCTGGTGGGCTTCGCATGACCTTAGCAGATCCTCTCCTCGAACTTCTGTGATGATCTCTTCGTCAGACATCTGTCAGTCCAAACATAAATGTATAGGTAAAGCTCGTTATTGGCTTTTAGTTATTAGAACGTTCGGCGGAAACGCTCACGTTATAGCAAATACTGTCAAAGAAATAATCGTATGCTTACATATAAAATTTACGCCACAACTCACCCAGACTTAAAATAATTGAGAGTATGTAATATATATATATATATTTTTTTTTGACACCATAGATGCACTAAGCACTCAAGTTATCTTAACAATTGCAACATGTATGCGGACCTTATACAAGGCAACACGGTATTTAAATAAACAAATACTTTGATTGCACCAACATATTTGTGTAGAAATTAAAAATATACATTATTCCGTTCTTCTTTTAGACAATTTAACTTTTGATGATGCAGTCGCATGCACAATAATTGCAAGTGACTAACCACTCATTACTAATAATATAAACCCAATTTATTGAACTAAATGGTCTAAGTAAGTTATTCGAAATATCAACAAATCGAAAAACGACTGTAACTCACTCAACCCACAAGCTAATTATGACCTCAGAATAACAAACACATTAGCTTACAAATTGAGCTATAAATGTACTCATCGCTATCTCGCTCTTAATATTTGTATCCCAGAATTAAAATTAATTAATTTGAATTCTAGACCATCCTCCGTCCCCTACGAAGGATGGAATTTAACGGAAAACAGTTCTATCATAACGAATACTGCCGCCCATATGATGCATCATGGCTAAATGACCAGCGACGCATTTAACGCAAGCGAGTTATAAAAGCTAAGACGTATTAGTCGAGTGCACAAATCCTGCTCTGAAAGTCGCCAATAATTCTTACACTGTTGAATTGATTGCAGTACACAAGGACGACGACGACGATAACCACAATTCTCACGTTCGTCGCGCCGAGCTGCGCAACACCACACCAAACACGAACAATAATTACACGACCATTACGACTACAGGCTAACAAACAATTACACTCGGCCGAACCGGGCAAGCAATTCAACTTCTGCCACTACCAACTGGCATCACACCGAAACCAAAACACACGTGCGTCGAACCGGGAAGTTGAACGCAGATCGCGCTCTGTTTACCCGAAATGCGGTACCGTTTCTCACGGTTGGTCGCCTCGCTCGTAATGCGGTCGCTGGCTAGCTACAGATTTCACAGGGGAGACATTTGTTCGAGGACAGCTCACTGCCGATTAGTTTATCTGCCGTGTCAACTGCCAGCATCGAGCCCAAACAGCCTAATATGAGTCGCGCAGTCGTATCGTACGATGGAATCGTGCTCCGTCGTCGGCAGCGTCGTCTGCTCGGCTGGGGCTAATGCACTGCCGGAGTGACACAGTAAGTTTTGTGTGTTGTGCCGTAGTGCACCGAACGTCGGCAGGGCTTTGCTTACGAACGAGTGATTACAAGGCAGGTTTCGGTGACGAGTGAAAGCTAAGAAAAAGAAACAGCAGCAGCAGAAGCAGGCCGAGCACGAAAGCAGCGGCAGCGGCAGCAAAATGGTGGTCGGGACGATTCCCCTGACGTCGGCGCAGGGCATCATCTCGCTGCTCGACGAGAACCAGACCGAGCTGAAGGTGTTCGCGCTGTCGAAACTCGACCAGATCGTCGACGAGTTCTGGGCCGAAATCTCGGAAGCGATCGAGAAGATCGAGATCCTCTACGAGGACCAGCAGTTTCCGCACCGCAAGCTGGCCGCGCTCGTCGCCTCGAAGGTCTACTACCACCTCGGCTCGTTCAAGGATTCGCTCGACTTTGCGCTGCAGGCCGAGGAGCTGTTCGACATCAACTCGCCGAGCGAGTTCGTTCAGACGATCATCTCGAAGGCCATCGACGACTACACCGATGTGCGGCAGACGAACGCCGTCCCGACGGCGTCGCGCGTCGAGCCGATGAATCCGCAGCTCGAGGCGATCGTCAACAAGATGTTCGAGCGCTGCCTCGAGCACGGCCAGTTTCGGCAGGCGGTGGGCATCGCGCTCGAGACGCGCCGAATGGACGTGTTCGAGAAGGCCATCAAGCAGTCGGACGACGTCGCCAAGATGCTGCAGTACAGCCTGCGCATCGCCATGACGCTCATCCAGAACCGGTCGTTCCGCGACCAGGTGCTGCGGGTGCTGGTGACGCTCTACAAGGGCCTCGAGCAGCCCGACTACATCAACATGGTGCAGTGTCTGATCTCGCTCGACGACGCGCCGTCGACGGCCGACGTCCTCGTCAAGCTGGTGCGCGCCTCGCCGGTCGAGCAACAGCTGATGGCCTACCAGATCGCCTTCGATCTGTACGAGTCGGGCACGCAGCAGTTCCTCATACGCGTCATCCAGGCGCTGCGGACGATGGTGCCCGCCGCCAAAGCAGGTATAGTGTGTCACGAACCTCCTCCACCTTACCTCATTACCTCGAAGACGATGGCATGCCAGCGACAAGACGACAGAAAAACGACGCGAAAACATGCGAACAAATGACGATATTCCATTGTCACTAATATGTTGTTGTTGTTGTTGTTGTTGTTGATGATGATGCGGATAATAAGCTGAGCGTTGATAGTCGTTGGTGTCATATGGGGCTCACAATTGTACCCTTCCTGCCGAACATGACAGACAGGGTATGCAGGGTATGGGTTGCTTGACAATTATACGTCAAGTCTAGCAGGAAGACTTCATGATCAGCTGTGTGCAGCGTTACCAACACCTGATGACAATAGTGATGGCGACGATAATATGATTAACATTATTGTTTTATATATAACTGTTGTATAACATTATCATTATTTCTATTATATTATAAAATCATTTATTCAATTTAATCAATAGCCAACGGTGGGAACATGAGAATTGGGTCCCTGCGAATTATTAGTTTTATTATTGTGGTGCCTCACTCAGATTGCAGCTCACCAGCTCTCCCTGAATTCCATTCCAATATTGACCTCCGATGACACGATCGCACCTGTAACGGAGAAGTCGATTGGTGAGATGATGGCAATGCATCCTTCTGCTCCTGCAGGGAACGTGGTGCCACTTTGCCCTGTAAACTTTTCCAGAAACCCGGGGGATTCCGACCCATAGCCGTTGGTTGTACTCTGCGTAGACTGGCCACAAGGACCCTGCTTCCCCAGGTCAACGTGAAAAGCTACCTGCAGCCACGGCAGATGGGGAACGCCACTAAGAATGGGGCGGAAATAACTATACATACAACTCATACTTTTCTTGACATTAAAAATGAAAAAGATTGCCTCTTAAAATTTAATATTACAAAAGAAGGCATCTGTTGGCAGAGGTCTCCAAATACGACCCGGCACTACCAGGCATACAGCAGACCAACTCCCCTGATGTTCGGTGAGGTTGAAATCACGTCATCAGCCGGTTTCCAGCAGAATGACGTAGCGGTCTATATTGCGTTTTGCCTACTTCTGCACTAATACGTCAAGCAGGTGACACCCAAGGGCCGTCTATTCTGGACGATGGGCCCCTTCTTGACAACGATTCCTCGGCATAGCTTATAGACATTAAGAGTCTTAGAGCGTTAGAAAATGGAGCGGGCTGCAGCCCTTCTAAATGCGAGCTATTCCTACAGCGTTTCGAGGACGAAGAGAGACAGCAGATGATCACTAAACTGAACAGCAAGCTCCCGGGCATCCTTATTAAGAACCGGTGTGAGCTAGATCTGCTGGGTACGGCGGTGCTCCCCGCGATGAACGGCCTGGTACTCGCCGAGAAAGGAGAACAACTCTCCCGGCTCTACCAGCGGCAGCCTACTTTCTGCTTCGGCACGCAATGGGGGTGCAAAAGGTCTTGTACGTACTGTGGACCTCACCAGTCTTCCATGTGCCGGCAGAAACGTTGGCCCTCGACGGCCAGGTGACCAGGAGAGCCTTGGAAAACATCCATAAGGCATGGACGCGCGGCAAGCCTACAGGGCATTCGCTTGGCTACGAACCTTGCACGCGTTCCGTGCCTCGTCACATAGCTGCGCCGTTGCAGTGGCCGCTACTGACGGCGGACTCATCAGCCACCAACAAGACGCCGTTGGGCTTTGGTCGCGTCAGTCTGATCGTGTTTCTGCGGCGTAGGTCACCTGGCAGAAGGGGTGAGACCAAATTGCCACTCAGGCTACCCACTTAACTCTTCTGTCGACCTGCGAGTTAGTCGACATTAGACTGAAAGCGGTCTCATCATCGGACGCCGCCGGAGCGTGGCCGCCCGAGCTCATCGGCCGCATGCTGGCGGACGGCCAGTTCCGTGCCGCCAGTGGCATCAGACTTGGCATTGCCATGTTTGAAAGAAAGGACCAGCGGTCCATGCACTAACGGCGCGTACACGCGCACCATCTGGAAGTACACGGTGCGTTGGCGTTCGGTTTCGAGTTAGCTGGCGTTGGGGACAGGGATTAAATCAAACTGACAAAAAAGCTTGTGAAGAAGCTTTTTGAGGCCACTGTCGAGCCAAGATCGGCCGCGTTCTTTCGACAGAGAGTGTCGTTAGAGCTACAGAGAGACAACGCCAGGACGATGTTGAATGGTCATCAACACGCAAGCAATATTAATATTTCACTAATTTGTTATAGTTAATATATTAGTAATTGTGACATCTGTACATATGAATAATGATTCTAACATAACAATTGTACTACTACATAGCACACTCTAATTCTCTTGTCGATTCAGTTACGTGCGATCCACATAGAACCGCATAAAAAAATCAATTGCATTTTTTCTCTCAGGTTATGTTTATTCTTTCCAGTCACAAGCGTTTACATTGGGAAATATTTCAGGCAATATATATTCGACTAGAATAACTTTCGTGGAGTTTAGGGGATTCAAATTATGAGGAAGCGCACACATATACCCACGTATTTTTAGAGGTTAGCCGTGTATCATAACCGACTTTTTCGATTGATGTGTGGTTCAGGCGAAGCAAAAGCTGCGACGTCTGAGGAAGGCAAGGACAAGGAAAAGGAAAAAGAAAAAGAGAAGGAAAAGGAGAAGAAGAAACCCGGTGAACTCGAGAAGACCGGCGACGAACTGCTGGACAAGCTCATCCGTGTTCTGTCCGGCGAGGTGACAATCGAGCTGTATCTACAGTTTTTGATCCGGTCCAACCACTCGGATCTGCTGATTCTGAAGCAGACAAAGGAGGCCGTCCGCAACAGTGTGTGCCACACGGCAACGGTGATCGCGAACGCACTGATGCACTGCGGCACGACTTCGGATGCCTTCTTGCGGGACAACCTCGACTGGCTGGCCAGAGCCACGAACTGGGCAAAGTTCACGGCCGTCTCGTCGCTCGGCGTCATCCACAAGGGCCACGAGAAGGAGTCGCTTCAGCTAATGGGCCCTTATCTGCCTAAGGAGAGCAGCACTTCGTCCGGCTACACGGAGGGCGGCAGTCTGTACGCGCTCGGCCTGATTCACGCGCACCACGGCGCCGCCATCATCGACTATCTGATTCAGCAGCTAAAGGATGCACCGAACGAGATCATTCGGCACGGAGGCTGCCTCGGAGTAGGCCTGGCCGCTATGTGCACGCACCGGGCGGATGTGTACGAACAGCTTAAGTTCAACTTATACCAGGACGACGCTGTCACGGGCGAGGCGGCGGGTCTGGCAATGGGCCTAGTGATGCTGGGGTCGGGCGCAAGCGAAGCCATTGACGACATGGTGGGCTACGCGAAGGAGACTCAGCACGAGAAAATTCTCCGTGGCCTAGCCGCAGGTATTGCCTTTGTCATGTTTGGCCGCATGGAGCAAGCTGACAACCTCATCGACTCGCTTGCTAGCGACAAGGATCCGCTGCTGCGTCGGTCAGCGATGCACACGATAGCGATGGCTTACTGCGGCTCGGAGAACAACGCTTCGATTAAGAAGCTGCTTCATTTTGCCGTGTCGGACGTGAACGACGATGTTCGGCGTGCGGCCGTCGAGGCGCTGGGCTTTTTGCTGATCCGAACCCCTGAGCAGTGTCCTAGCGTGGTGTCTCTTCTTTCGGAGAGCTACAACCCCAATGTGCGCTATGGATCGGCCATGGCTCTCGGTATTTCGTGCGCTGGCACCGGAAACAAGGAAGCACTGGCACTCCTCGAGCCGATGACCAATGATCCTGTGAACTTTGTGCGGCAAGGCGCTCTTGTTGCAACAGCCCTCGTGCTCATTCAGCAGAGCGAGACGGTCTGCCCCAAGGTGAAGGAGTTGCGAGCGCTCTATCAGAAAGTCATCGCTGACAAGCACGAAGATGTCATGGCGAAGTTCGGAGCAATCATTGCTCAGGGTATTATAGATGCCGGCGGTCGCAATGTGACGGCCGGTCTTCTGTCGCGCACCGGTCATGTGAATATCCCTTCGGTCGTTGGCATGCTCGGTTTCACCCAGTTCTGGTACTGGTTCCCATTCAGCCACTTTTTGTCGCTGGTGTTCACGCCGTCGAGCGTCATTGGGCTGAATTCGTCGCTGGCAATGCCCAAAATCGAGTTCCGGTCGAACGTCAAGCCGTCAACGTACGCCTACCCGCCGCCGCTCGAAGAGAAGAAGGAGAAAGAACGCGAAAAGGTGACCACGGCCGTTCTCTCGACCACGTTCAAGGCGGCCGCCAAAAAGAAGCAGAAGGAAAAGGCAAAGGAAGACGGCGAGGACAGCAAGATGGAGGTCGACGAACGGGAGTCCAAGGCCAAGGAAGAAGCCGAGGCGAAAGCCAAAGAAGAGGCCGAGAGGGAGTCGAAGGCCAAAGAGGAAGAAAAGAGGCCTGAACCAAACTTTGAGATTCTGGCCAACCCCGCTCGCGTGGTCCGGCCTCAGCTGAAGGTCATTCAGATGAATGACTCGGCGCGCTACCGACCCATCAAGGACGTCAGCATTGGTGGCGTCATTCTTATGCTCGACACACAATCGGAGAGGGACGAAATCTTAGTCGAACCGGTTTCGGCGGGCGGACTTGCAATGGCTCAGGACGAACAGGAACCGGATCCTCCCGAGCCGTTTGAGTATGTCGAATAGTTGGCCACTTGGCGTCATAAATTATTGTCTATAACGGGGGGAAATTTGCTATAATACAGGCGACCAACGATGATGTAAAGAGAAAACATATTACAGGCAAACAAAAACACAGAAAAAACAAACAGAGGAAAACCTGCAACACAGACAAGCTAATAAGCATATACAGGACAGAGGGTGACGAGTGATCGAGTGCCCGATTCTGAGAGATCGCAACCATGGTGAAAGCGTACCGCACGCAAACGGCGCCAGTCCAGAAGGCTGCCTAAGTGTAAATGCCGAACGTTCAAGACGAAAAACGAAAAATCGAAATGTTGGAGATCCCGACGGTGTTTTGCCCGGGGCTTAGGCCAGGCGGATTTCGACTTGCAGTCCTCGCCAAGTAGTGGATACTGGCATAACAAATATTCTAATTTCTGTCCGGGCACACAGCGTGCATTGATGGCCTCCAATGTACGTCAAGCAGGCCTGCGGCAGTGACGCTATATAAGGTCATGTAGCAGTTGCACTGGACAGAGGAAAATAAACTCCGGATGAGCTCGTTTTCTGAGAATGTGGTTATTTTCTTTACTATTTTTTTACCGCACCCCTCTTGTCTCATATGTAATTTAATTTTATATTGAACGTTCATATATATTTGTTTAGCTGCAGATTAGTGCCCCCTGCAGCAGTTGTATATGAGCATTGGTTGGAAGTCCAATTGAAACATTGCTGATATGCGTTACGCTAGCGTCATTGGTGTCACCCCCAAAAATCTTGACAAAATTAATAAGATATTTGAAAAAGATAGATATATAGTTTCTATAATTTTTATAATTTATAATATACACCAACAATTCTATAATTTTATTATATACACCAACAAGAGCGACTTCGTATTGTGTGTGCACTACTACGAAGAGTCGAACTGCTGCTATCCTTGCAGGCAAACTAAACGGATATTATCTGTGGAAAACTAACGTTTCACGATTTCACTAACTTACGCCGAATGCTTAGGGAAGTAGTGCCACATTAGCATTTGTTACGTTACAATATGTATTGTATGAAATGTTATCGAGAGTTGTTCTAAGACTAACACAATACAAGTTACATAGAGTATGCCATACTGGCTTCTGCATTTTCACTCTTAAAACGTTAAATCTTAACACGTTACATTTCCTCGTAATATCGGTTAATGTTTACCTAGGTCTACTCGTTAATAATACTTGAAAAAAAGCAACGCCAAATCGTCCAGTATTCACTTGCAGTTTTATTAATCAGTAAGATTGATAATGGCGATATTATTTTGTATTTGGTTCTCAAAAATACGTTAGCAGTCTCCCACGGTATTATTTCTTCGACGTCTTTCTAGCGAGCATCAGTTTTTCCCTAAACATTAGAGATTCTACTGTTTTTATTGCTGCTAATGCTTTTATTTAGCATTATCCTGTGTGTCGCCTTAGAATTTTATTGATCTTGCTTGGACGCTGTCTGATTTCATCGGGAAAGAATATTTGAAATAATTTCTTAGGGGTTTTTACGTGCAGCATCAAATGATCTCTACACTGACTATTTGAAACTTTGGATCTATACTATACTATCTGGTGGATGGGGAGAAGTCCTGGTTTAGTGGTTGTATATATATATATATATATACTTAAATTGTGGACTAAAATATTTACTATTTCTGAAACCTTCTATCTAAAAAAAATGCGCCGAACTATCTGAACTGGCTGAATGTATATGCACATATATATACATTTTTTAAATGTGACCATATGATTGACCGTTTTTCGCAGTTTAGTTTTGAAAGCTTCAAACGCTCAAAATATCGTCGTATAAAGACTCGTACTCTTATTAGGCACATTTTGATCATGTTTATTGTTTGTAATAGCTGTGCATATATACATATTTTCGGCCGTTTTAGTTATTACAAATCCCAAAGCCATATATACATATGTAACACTTAGGCATTGAGAAGTCTGTATGCCTACCACCTCTCTTCAGAATCCCTGCAATTGACAGTCGCCGGTAACCGCCGTTTTATCAGACAAGCAGGTAGGCTATTCGAAAACATTTGGCCATGAATTTAGCTGAACCGCCATCAGTCTGAGCGCACCACTTGTGGTCAGCACGACGATTCACCCGGATGTTGGTGGAGGCTTCCGATTTCAATTGTTTTTTGCCGGCTTATCCAATACTACCTGTAACGGTTGCTTCTAAAAGCGCTTACCGATTACAAGCTGGATTTACAGCGCGTGTTTCTATCTAGGGTTTCTCCAGTTATCCTACTCTACCCATCCATGTAACAACAGCATGAATGGGTAAAGCCTGCAGGCTGTAATCTTAATTCCGCCCCACTTCCGGGTGTTGCTGGCAGCTCAGCTGTGCTCCATCCCTCCTGTCGTCGTCGTTGTCGTCATCTGCTACGACGCCAGAAGGTGGTCGTCTGCTACGACAGCTCTCCTGTCGTCTGCTCGACCCGCACTCTGATGCGAGATCTGTCGTCAAATGCTACCGGCTCGAATACGACTGACCGGCCACGGCCTCACTATCCAAGTGGTGTTAAATGTTACTGTTGTTGCTGTTTTTGTTGACGACGATGATGATAATGATGATGATGATATATGATTTTTAGTGTTTAGTTATTGTTGTTGTTGATGTAGACGTTGTTCAGTCGTCGGCAGATCTGTCTGTCAGGCTGTCTTGCTGTTGTTGTTGTTGTTATTGATGTTGGTTTATTTGTCTGCCAGCAGCGCGTTCTGACGTGTCGTTCGGCCGAGTTAGCTCGACCGATTGGCTACAAGATCGCTGTAGTTTGCCAGCTAGAAGAAGGAACAGCCAGTCAGTAAGTGAGCCAGCCGGCTGGTGTTTTGTCTGAACCGAACGACGAATCGACAGCCAGCCAGTCAGCCAACCAGCTAGGTAAACAGGCGGACTAACTGAATTGTGTACGTACTATAACAACTCCTACTACTGCTACCACCACAGCTGGAGGCAGGTGGGTGTAGGCGGTTCTTGGCACCGGTCAGCTTCAACAACGACTGCAGCAGCAGCAGCAGCCGCAACATAAACAACAACGACAGCCTCAGCAATAGTAACATCAACAACGACAATAACAACAAATTGACCACGCTGAATTTACAACAGATAACACGTTGACGTGAACAGTCGTCGTAGAACGACTAACTAAAGCGGTGCAATGGCCATCTCGACCAGGTCGTCCGTGGGAATGTCTCACCCTCTTGCTGCCCAAAAGCGTCAAATCAGGAAATAATTCAAATAAAAAAATAATGAAACACGAGAGAACATCACCGACTTCGGACCGTTTGAAGTTTTGTTAGTATGTTGAACCAGAGCCCGCTTATTTCAGCCGTACAGAGTAAAGGGCGATAGCGCCACACAGAGAGAGAGAGAGATAAGGCAAAGGCCATATAGAACAGTATAAACTGGTTAGTACGATGATTAGGGAACACATAAAGTAGTGAGCAAACAAAAACAACAACAATCGAGACCTGCCGGCGAATATCACCTGCTGTTGTTGCCGATGCCGACGTGGTTGTGTTCGTCACATTCGTGGTTTCGTTCCTTTATCGTCTGTTAGATTTTTGTTTGGTGTTCGGTTGCCCGTATGTAGAAGTTGCGTGCAAATTATCCGTATTTTTGCGGATGGTGGTGGTTGTGATAGTGGTGACGTGAACTAGAAGTGGTCAGATCGGTGCACTGGCAGATTGGGTAGCAGATAGTATGCATCTATGCTTTCGTTTTTGCTGTTTCTTTCCAGACAACTGTTAGCGAGCAGATCCAGCAATTGTCATGGAAGCACGATAGAGGCAATATGGCGACATAGTTAGCTATATTCACACTCAGTATATATATATCGTAGTTCCATATATATATATATATATATATATATATATATATATATATATATATATATATATATATATATATATATATATATATATATATTATATATATATATATATATATATATATATATATATATATATATATTCTATATATATATATATATATATATATATATCTATATATTATATATATTATATATAGAAACTTCGAACAGGGATTTCGAAATAAATGCCTAAGTATAAGGAATGGCGAGACTAAACACACCTGGCTGATTAACTGAGTGAACTCTTGGCAAACTGCTTCTATTCTCGCTGAAGTTAGCGACGACGACAACAACCGGCTGATGAATACGTGTTCATTAGGACTAGATGAATTGGCCGGCGAAGCGATGACAAGTTACTCGTTATTCGTGACGTTCACAACGAAAAAAATTGAGCATTTTGAATCTTCGTACCTGACTGTGTTTAACGAATGTACTCAATTGTTGTGTCTCTGTTTATATTGATTGTTTATTTCACTCAGATCGCTTTTTAGAATCGTGCCTCGAAGGCGTGCGGCAGTGAGAGACGCAGGAAGGGAAGGAGAATTCAACGAGTTTAGTTTGCACTATTCCGAGAACACGAGCTCATTTTGTTGAAGACACAATATCCGGGCCGAAGTCGCCAGCAAAACATCGAACCGCGTCAAAGAGCCGTGGGACACAAAGTTAGAGGGAGACGAAGCTCATCGTGAAGTGATTGATCAAAGCGAGGTAAAGTTCATTATTCGAAGTTAGAAGAAAGCTGAGAAGCTCGCCGTCGAAGACCACCAGAAGAAGGACGCTATGCATTCGCTATGGACGCGGTTGCACGCGATCTTCGCGTGCACGTTGAGCGCTCTAACCGCCATGACGTTCGCCTTTTTCCTGTCAACGGCGTTTAACAACTACTCGACAGATGTCAAACTCGGCACTGGCATGGTCGTTGTGTAAGTGTGCTCTCTGTACATACAATGCACAAGCATAGTTATATATATATATATGTACATCAGTTAGTTGTGTCCCTCTTCGGAATATCTGTCTCATGTCGATATGTATATATATACAAACTCCTCCCTCTCTTTATATATATATGTATATATAGAGAAAGAGCGATGAGGAATAAGGATATGATCGATGATTTATGCTCTCTGTTTAATCTTGGAGACGGGCCATATGCCACGGCTGGTTGTCAACTTGAACTGCTATGTGCTTGCCTATATATATATATATATATATATATGTGTGTGTGTGGTGATAATCTAGTTGGTCTCAAATCTACGTCCATTTGCATGACGGCATTTACGGAATGTACAAATGCTATGTGCAAGCTAAATAATCTTAAATCGCTAGGCTGGATAGGTAGTGGTCGGACTATTTCCTTACCACTATAGACTTTATTTTCCACTTGCTTTAGTGTGTGCAAAGCTATCTTGTCGTTCAAGCTACTCGATGTCCTTGCATATCCTAATATTTTTAGCTTAGCGTGCCGGTATTTAGAGCTTGCTGAAACTGAGATTTAAGCTTAAATATGAGTATCGAATATGGAGCACAGATGGAGTGTATAGAATCCGTCGGCGTCGTTTGCATGGCATCTGTACTAGCTATACGCTAGCTAAATGTATGGTCACGTACAGCGGGATATTTATATACAACTGTATATATTTGTGTTATTTTAAATAATAATTAGAAATATTATTAAGTGCTTAAAACGGTATTTTTCTTTAAACAGTACACTTCCAACCAGATTTATGCTGCTTTCTTTGATGGAATTGAGTTTATGAACCAGCCGAATGTATTTATGTTGATGCCTATTAAAGGAAAAGCGTTCCTGACTACACCGTATCGCGGGATGAATTGGATCTAGGAGTAATCACATTCGACATTAATGCTAACCTCACCGAGGTCTTCAATTGGAACGTCAAACAGCTTTTCATCTACCTCGCAGCCGAGTATGAGACAAAAGACAACAAAGTTAATCAGGTGAGCATTTACATATATATATGACCTATACGTCAATATTTGAATACATACGGTATTTATTAGCGCGTTTGGGGTTTGTACAATGTAAGCCCAAACAAACGTACAGCCAAATATAAAAAAATGAACTTAAGCATAAGTATATGAAAAATAAATCTATTCGTATTGTAGTAAGTGAGTGGAAAACTAAGACAAGACACTGGAGTGAATGTAACTTCCTTACATTACGTTAACGCCTGTGTTTAGGTCGTCCTTTGGGACAGAATTGTTCAGCGCGGCCAGAATCCGGTGCTGAAGATGTCAAATCTTCACAGCAAGTACTACTTCTGGGACGATGGCCGTGGACTGCGGGACGTTCCCGTGAAACTGAGTCTCAACTGGAACGTAATACCAAATGCGGGGATGCTGCCCATCTTTGCCGGTCTCGGCTCCCACACATTCAAGTTTCCCGTCGAATACTCGAAAACCGCCCGACCATAGGCGCATCCACATCTAACATCATAGGAGTGAACTTTTTCGCGTACGAGACGTCGTTATCATCAATTCAGCGTCTCCTTACACCCTCTATCTTTCTACTTGCTTAGTTGAATTGAAGTCAAGGAGAAAGAGGAAAACTAGGTGAGCGAAGGAGACCCAAGCCACAGGCCGTTATAGTGAAAGCCGCAAAACGCTTGCAAGACAAGCATCAAAGAAGCAGGGCAACACGCTTCTTTTTCCATTTCCATCTTCCACGGTCATAGCTGAAAATGGG
The DNA here is from genome assembly GCA_003439945.1 of Dermanyssus gallinae. NCBI lineage: Eukaryota > Metazoa > Arthropoda > Arachnida > Mesostigmata > Dermanyssidae > Dermanyssus > Dermanyssus gallinae. The sequence goes on from QVRM01005277.1 coordinate 97,960, forward strand.
ACCGCGTTGGATGTATTAGTACGCATGGTAGGCATGTATGTGTATCTAGTATGTATGTATGGACGAATGGATTTAACGATGGAAACACTTTATTAATGTTACGATTTCTATTCTAGCTCCCGCAAAAATCGGGGAATTTTTTTAGGGAATAAAATTGATTTATAATAAAACGTGACCATGCTAAGTAAATGGGTTAGAATTATCGAAGGAATAAGGGAGGATGTGCACATAAGGTTGTAGGCGGACGTGGGCTATTTGGAGTGTTTTTGCCTGTATTATGTAGGGATGTTCTTTTTCCTGGCTGGACGTCGTGCGGTTTGAGGAGGTAACATGAATAAAGTCAGATGCTGAGATATATTTTGCGTGAAGGACTGTGTTATTTGACCATCTGGATTCTGTGCTTGACCATTCGACGCTGTTATAAGGAATTGTTGTTCTAACAAAGCTAACATAAGCATGCGTATTTCCTTGATAAGTTCGACAAATGAGCCAACAAGAGCGTGAGACCTATTGGGTTCTGGAACAAATCGCTGGGAAAACCTTATATGGGCAAAATCGGAACAAGTAGTTTTCTTGCCTAAAATGCAGTTCTGGCATATCGCATACACACCGGGGAGACCGGGAAGTCCGACCTTAGTTGGTAAGAATGCTGGAAAAGATGTAGTCTGCGTTTTCGCTTTGAGCAAATGCAATTTTCGCTTGATTCAGTTGTGACATTAATGCGTTAAGTCTATGTAATGGTAAATTTTACCTCAGATGACACCAATACGTCGCGTTTAATTAAAATGTTGTAGCTTTTGTCTAGCCTGTTCCTAATGGATTCCGTCAATCTAATTTTCCTACGTTAAGTAACTTTAGTACACGAATTTCAACTTAGTCAATGAAAAATGTATTTTTGTATGTTTTTATTGAGAAAATGTATGTATGCGGAAATATTTAAACATGATAATTGCAAGGCGTTAGGTTTAGAGCTAGCTAGATTGCTAGGGAGGCTTTTGTACTGATAGCAACTTAAAGATAAGTGAACATCTAGATCTCTTAGTGTTACTGCTTGCTTCCTGTAGAGAAACTGGCATTTCATTATTATTATTATTATTATCAGTCGAGCGTCCCGTACAGGGTGTCTGCACTTTGATTTAAGTGTGTTTGTTATTCCTTTAGTTGGACATCGTCGACCGGAGAGTCGGATACACGAGCGAAGTACATCACCTATGTCTCAGTGGCCATTTTTAAGCATGCACGATCATTCTCGAGCAGTCATGTCAGACGGCAGCTTGTCGAAACTGCAGGTTTTGGCGACGTAGAGAAACACCTGTACGATCGGGAATTGTCCTCGTATAAAAACGGCAACAGGCATTATTGTGGTCTACAAACAAGTCTATCTATTGCCCGAGTGGTAGATATTCACTAGCCGAGCAGCAGTAAAAACACGTGGGAAATGATTAACTAAAAAAACACGTGGGAAATGATATCAACCACACTATGTCTACCGACGGCGCAAGTAAGTCATAAGTACCAGCTTCTGCAACACGTACACTTCTCCAACGAACGAATTTTATTTACAGTCACAAAACATATCACTTTCATCGTTCAGTCGTTACGGTTAGCCTATGCCCCTATGCACACGCACCGAGCAGGTCAGGCAACGTCCGCGTCCTCACGTTCTGATTCGGATGACCTCTCTGGCGTTATCGGCCCCGTTTTCGGTTAAGTTCGGACAATAGTTCCTTGTTGTGCTCTTCGAGAAACTCGATCTTCTCGGATTTACGGGCCAGATTCTTCTGTAGCTTGACGATCCGTTCGATGAGCATCGACTGGTCGATGAGCTGAATCGGACCAGCCGCGCCCCGGTCAGCGCCCCTATCGGTGCCGGCGTTCCCACGGTGGTGAGGCCCACCACCAGCAGCGTTGCTCGACACCGAGGTGGTGGCCGCGCCGCCCGCAGACAACCCGGCGGCCCCAGCGGTTCCAGCGGTGCCGTCAGCACCAGAACCACCACCACCGCCACCACCAGCGACGACAACGAGTTGCTCGTCGAGCTTTTTGCGCGCAATCTGCAGCTCCTTGCTGAGCTGCTTGACGTTCTGCTCGCTCTTGCGCCTCACCTGCGCCTTTTCGTGCTCGAGTTCGCGAGTGCGCCGCTGCAGCGCGTCACGTTCCTTCTCGACGTCGGCCAGCCGAATCCCGAGGCACTTGCGTTCATTCGACGTGATCCACAGCCGTTTCGAGGTGTCGGCGAGGTCGCGTTCGAGCTCGACGTTCCGCTCGCGAAGCGAGCTGAGGTCGTCCGACAGCAGCGACACCTGCGCCTTCAGCTGCTCGTTCTCCGCCTGGCTCCGTAGGGTGCTCTCTGTCAGCTGCTGGGTAAACTGCAGGCCCTCGGCAGCCCGCTCGCCACAACCGGCGTGATCCTCGAGAGCCTGATCGAGGCCGGCCCGAAGCCTGCGTGCGTGAGAGAGAGAGAGAGAGAGAGCAGCGAAAGCAACAACAGGAAACACAGGCGTAATGGTTGGATGTGGTAGCGGCGGTAGCAGCAGCGACGATGATGACGCATGCGATAAGGTCAACAGTGAGATAAAAACAACAACAATGCCAGCAGCAAGAGAAATAACAGCAACGACAACAACAACAACTGTAATGCTACGGTATAGGCCATGGATGGAGTCGACTGTAGAACACATGGTGGCCTTCGTGTGTAGCAATGAACATGGCATACGTACGTAGATAGTAGAGCTCTTAATTTGCTCTAGCTTCTACTAGGCTATAGATTGTGTTGCTTTTATTCGCTAATCAAACAATATTACATTGCATGTTTATTGTGTAGAGAGTTATTGAAGAAAGCGAAAGCTGTGCAGAATATGTGATGTACAACCGATACGTGGAAACACGTCAGGCCGTTTTGACCGCAATATATTAATTTTGCCTGTTTTTGTGGGAAAAACGTGCTCTTTAGGGTGATTTTACTTGGGCTCGGTATACATACAGCAATGTTTAATTCTTCAAGCAAAAAATATATAAAATAAAAAAATCAAATCTTCTGGTGAGGGATTAATATTTCCCAAGTATTTACACGCACAATTAGCCTTGAAAGCACTAAACCGGTACCCGAACCGTAATAATTAGTAGTAAATTGATACAATGAATTAACAAGATATTGAAAAAGAATTCATTCAGTTTCCCATGCGAACTTGTTATGAACGATAAGGTTTTTCGGCTTTTATGATTTCGAATCTTGCGCACTGTACCGTAAACATACCGTATATAATCTGAGTTATTATTTGCAATTAGAGGCTAGATCATTTTATATAATAATAAATCTACAATATGTTATTAAGTTCCTAGATATATAAGTCCATAGAAAATCTCAATAATCACACTAAAAAATAAGCAAAGAGTACAAGAATATTCCATTAAAACGCTAATAGAATACAAACGTTGATTTCGAATTAGAATTTGGATGAAGTCAAATACGAAATAGATACAAGTATATGCACTTCAGGGAGACTCAGTAGACATTGGCGGCTCCTTACGTTGCGAAGGGACCTTACAACTTTTTTTAAAATCTGAGTACACATTCAATTATAAACTAAATCGTTATTTAAAATAGAATCATTATATCGATTTCGACGTGATTTTCCCCAACTCATAAGCATCATTGAGCTACCTGATCCATCTTTATCCAAATGCACCTCCAAAATGCGTTTTTTAATGTTTTCAAGCTCCACCTCGACAGCTTTAAGCAATCAAATCGAAAGGTTGTTCTTTCATTTTCACTTCATTTTTGGAAAAGGAAGAATTCCAACGGAGCCAAGCCGAGTGGATAGACTAATACTTCACCGGCGTGACTCCTGATGCGGCGAGAAAAGCCTCAGTGCTTTCAGCCCGGTGGGCGACGCATTGTCGTGGTGTAGAAACTATGATTTAATAGAGGCTTTAAAGCTCTTCGTAGCGAGCGAGAAGAAGATGGAGAAGAAGATGGCAATTATCACCTCGCCAGCCGATTTGCTTTTGTGGACAGATGCGCTTCAACACCTAACTACTGTGAACTCTGGAATTTGATTAGGGGGTTATAGAAATGAACCCAACTTATTTTCCACTCTTTTATCACTTTTAGCAAATCTCGAGAACAAATAAAACCGGCCCTCGTCAAATTTTAAAAGAACATGTTGACCCAGAAATACCTGCGCATCTTTTTCGTCCTGGGACATTTCACGAGATGTCCATTGAGCAGATGTTAGTTTGAGTTTTATTCAATTGCAGCCATCATACAAACCACACTTTTGTCCTCCGTTGCCGTTTATACCCAATGGCGGCTTTGCAATTGCAGTGCACAGAAACTACGTATATCGAGTTTCACGCGTTACCGTTAATGACTTGCGACAATGATTGTGGGAGGTCTATCGAAAAGGCTACTTTTTTGCTTTACGTATTGCCTAGTAACGAAGCATATTGGTTGTTGGACTAATACGTACCGTTCAATCTCCATTTGCGACAGAGACAAGTTTTCGTGATGAGCTCGGTTAGCGTCCTCGAGATGTTCTACTCGCTGAAGGAGCTCATCGCGCTCCTTCTGGCATTCTGCCAGTCTTCCTTTGGTCTCTTCGAGCTTTTCGCTAATCTCCTTCACCTGTTCCGTAGCCGTCTTAAGAAGCTCTTGTTGCTGTTCGGCCAGAAGCTTGTCGCAATACTTCTCGAGGTCTTGGAGCCGCTGCTGAGCCTTCGACTTTTCGTCCGTAAGCCGATCAATAACCCTTTCGAGCTTGTTGAGATCGCCTGCCCGAGCTTCGAGACGAGACGCCAGCCGCCCGTAGTCCTGGTTCAGTTGTCGTATCTTCCCCACGTACGTATCTCTTTCCTTCGTCACGTCGTGGAGCTTCTTCTCGAGCGCGTCCTTCGCCTTGCCTGCCGTGATTGCCTCATGTTCGCTCTTCGCGTACTTCATGACGGCCGATTCCTTGTCTTTTTTCAGCTTCTCGAGCTCCTTCAGCAATAGCTCCTGCTTGACCAGCATGTCCTCCTTCTCCTTCTGAAAGTGGGTGAGATCGCATATTCGGCGCTCCTTTTCTTCGGCAAGCGTAGTGGTCAGCTCGGTAAGTCTTCGATCAAGCGCGATCATCTTTAGCTGAAGCTGACGACCGCTACCGTTTTCGTCGGACGAGAGGTCCATGTCCGAATCGGACTTCATCGACTGCGTCTCTGTGGTGCAGCAGGACAGCCTTCCGTTGAGGAGAGCCTCGCCCTCCGAATTACGGCGCGGTACTAATGCCAGACGATCTTCCTCATCGTTATCATCAGCATCAGCATCACCATCATTATTATCGTCTTCGTCTTCTTCTTCTTCGGCCTCAAGTCCAATCTCAGACATGCCGTCGTTGGGAAGCGGCCGGTTCTTACATTGTCCGTTGCTGTTTTTATTCGAATCACCCTGATTACGGTCGCGTCCATTGCGGCTCCGACCGTTGTCCGGAGGTAGTGTATCCACTTTACTCGTTTCTTTGTTCTCCGCTAGTAACACTGGCGAGATCACGAGTGACTCACACGGTGTGTTGTCGTCCGTTTTGTGAACACGCCGGGCCGCTTCGGGTGACAGAGCTTCTTCTTGGGATTTTTCGTTGGCTTCTGGCATTTTCGTTTCGTTAATGGCGACTACGGGGCTCATCATACCTGTCTTAGACTCGCGACAGGTGACGAACGTAACGTAACGTAGTCAGCCAGTCATTCGGCGGCTATTCGACGCAGTCTAATGCACGTCTGTCTGCTGACCGTCTGTACATTGACGTCACGTCCCGTGTAGCAGCATTGTATAACGATGTGCTCTACGAAAATCCAGTACGGCTGCTTATGGGCGCACTCGAACGGTACACTAACACCACCTGTTTCAGGCAATCTAAGATTAGACTCATACAGATGTGACCGGGTCAGGACAGAAACGTCCGTAGCAACCCATCAGTCGCTCTCGGGTAGAGCCGTCGAACGCGCACACAGCAAGCACAGCGTTTGTTTCGAGCGAAATCGGTGTCGCGGCTCTCAAGCTAGCAGCAGCAACAACAAGCATGCCGGTATAACAGTCACATCGAGCCGCACAAGCTTATTGCCCTTTTCGAGAAGCAGAAGTGACGTCTTCGACGACTTCTAACCATGGGCGTTCGAACTACAACATCGCCTAATAAGAGCGCTCGCCACTGGCGCCTGTAGGCTTCCGAGGGGTGTGTTCTCGGGAGTCTCTCGGGTGCTGCTCGCCGATTCCACTCATCTGGTAGGGGCTGCTCCTCTAGCCGTACTCCTCATCATCATCGGACAATCCTAAACGAGTCCAGGTGGCGTCGTGGTCGAGTGGCGCGAGATTCCGTTACTCATTGCCGATGATTCGTTCCTTTCTTCCCGGCTGGTTGAGGCCGCGGCCATGACCAAATTCGTCCTTACTTCCTTCTCTCTATCACTCCCATCTCTGTTTTGTTCAGACAAACAAACTTGTTTGCTCTGTCTTGCTTTGCGTTTGAGCGCAAATGATCTCAAATGATCGCCTCAATGCGTGCAGCCAGCCGTGTAGTCGTTAAACGCGTATGCCATCGTAGATACGGCACCAATTGACAGACTTTGCGATCTGATCGATGCGATTCGATCGTGGTTGAGAGCTGACCACTCCTCATCAGTCAGTCTTCAAGGAAGCAAGCCAGACGGAAGGAGTCTTGAACTCGCAGCACAGTTTGTGGTTATCGTATGTCGGTGTCACGTATTTAGCCAGACTGCCATTTTGCGGCAGATGCAGCTGATGCTGCTGCTGTTTCTGATACTGTTGTTATTGTTGCTGCGGCTGCTGCTGCTACTGTTGCTTCAGCTGCTAGGCGGCTAGGTCTCGTGGTGGTGGTGGTGGTGATGGTAGTGAGTGGTCCGATAGAGACAAGCCTCAGTTCTTTCGCCCCCTTCGCACGTTTCGCAGGCGGCAGGAGAGAAAGGGCAACACTGAGCGTTCGAGAGCAAGCGGCGCGCTCGACGTAAACGGAGGAGGGAGGAAACGCGATCGAACAGAGGGCCCAACACGGACACACAAGTGCGGACGCGCGAAATGTGATCGGGACTGCCGCGGGCCGCAGTGGCTGCCGAAACGAACCGCCAAGTTTGCCTAGGTAGATCCATTGGCCTGCTCCTTGGTTTTCCTACACGTCTAGTAGTAAACGCGTACGGCAACCAACGTTAACAGGCAGTTCTCTGCGGCCTGCCTCAACGCGGTGATGACAACAGCCTCTTAGCACTACGGGGCACGTAGGGGAACGGCTCTTACTGCTCGATGTTTGGGCTGCATTGTTATTATTATTATTTTTATTATTATTATTATACTCAGCGCATCTATAAAGCGGATGCACTATCCTAGAAAACTTTGCAGATATGACCTTCATGTAAATGTTTTTTTGTCGTTTTGGTATCCACTCGCTGCGGAGACTTACAGTGCCCTCTAGGCGACAGCAGCGTGATACGTTTATCTCATACAGAGCGGAAAGAACTGCATCCGCCGATAGGCCTCGCTTTGGCATCAAAGCTTAGTTGTTGCTTTCTTAGAAGGCGGAAATATGTGGCAAAAAGTACAACTTCGTAGTATTTGTCTGTACGAGTTTCGAATAAGTTCCAGCGCTACTGTAGCTTATCGAAACATCTTTGCTGTCTTTGATATACAACCAAATTCAACGCTGCATTGTCAAGATATTCAAAAGCTTGGAATAATGATTAGACTATCCTCAGTCCGGGAGAATGTAAGGACAAGTGCAGAAACGCAGGCCGTCTCTCCAGAACCTTCTGACTAGAAAAAATGGCTAGTCTTTTGAGGATATCCAAAATGAGGTACAACACTTCTTCGGCTTCAGTAAATAAGGCCTTTACAAAGTATGGATTAAAAAGCTGAATAATCGTTTATGCAAAAAATCGACAATAATGGAAGGCATTGTTTTTTTAATATTTTTGCCAATAACGAGAGACGGATTTGAGCTGTAGAACTAACTGTGTTGGCTTACTTTATAGCGTGTATAGGGCAGTAATAACGGTGCATCATTTTGAAATATCCATTTGGTCATGTGGCCCCTTGCTAATGGTTCCTTACACCGTTCAATCCAATGCACCACAAATTGATGACCAACATTGGCCCGCTCAACTTGCGCTAAGGCACTAGTGCTTAGACCCATTGAGAGATCACCGAATAGGAAAGGATTGCATCGGCCACATTAATGGGATACCTCCGGTAGAGTCTTTTGAAGGAATGCTTTTGCGCATCCTCAAGAAACCTAAAATACGATTTTTGGCTTGGTTCCCAAATAGGAGGGCAGTATAACAGCACTGCTGACCACCAGTGCTGTTTGCAGTCTGTCGTTCGTGACGATTATGCGTCAAACGCGGGCGTTGGCCACCTTAAGGCGTCCGCGACGATCAATTCACAGATGGTAACGAAAAAAATCTCCGGACCTACTAGGGTACTAAAATATTTTTGGTAACTCGGCACCGGGATCAACCACGATATAGTTTGCCTTTAGAATTTTAGCGATGCATGAGTAGTCGTCTATCGCATGAGTTTTCCTTAAGGATCCAAGCGTGAAAAAGGGTGTGTCCTTTGAGAATGTCTGGATGCCTTTTGTCCTAAGGGAGGTGTAAAGACGTGAGGGATAACCATTGCATAGAGTACCCGTGCTGGTGCTGCAGTGTTTTCCACCTTCTCGATTGCCAGAATGTCTTAATACTGCAGGAAGGAATCCTTCCGTGCCTAATCCGCCTGACTACGTACAGTGTGTCTGTACATATTAGACGGAGGAGGCTCTGCTCGCTCAGCATAAGCAGGCGTGTGAGTTTTCTTCTCGGCCTCAAGGGTGTGACTAACTTTCCAGCTGTGTCCAATGGAAATTAGAAGTATCTCACCCGAGGAGTTACTGTGCTGTTGCAATTGAGTAGTTTGATACTTAGTGCTAGCCAGAGGTGTCGAGTGGTAGTGGTTGCGTTTGCGGAAGAAACAGTAGAGTCTCATTTTCACCGTTCCCGTCACGTCAGTTCCAGAGAACCGTTCTAGCGAGAACGAGGACCCGCTGCTGCGCTAACCGTCCGGTACGCCGCGATTCGTGGAGGAGTTCAGCCTGCGTCTGGATCTGCCTTATGGCGCCGATAGTTGAGTGATTCTTACGAAACCCGTGAAATGGGTCTCTGACAGCGACTGTTCCCCTCCGCAAAGTCCGGGGAGCGTGCATCCGCGATGGACCCAATGCTTTGACCAGGGAACCGACTAGACAACAAGACAAGTAGAACTGCGCGAGTCTGCTATGGGGCAAAGTTTTACTTTTTTTTTAATAGGGAGGGGGGGGGTGAATGGTAATGCACCATCTCTTTTATTGAGATATCTGTGCTCCCCGTTTTTTTTCGATCATAGTCGATTTTTAATCTACTCCGGCATTCACCTTGTTTAAATCGGGAACCATGAAAACCAATTTAGGAGTGACCGGTTTGGGTCTCGAACCCAGGCTTCCCGAATGCAAAGCAAAGGCTTTTGCCACTAAGCCATCTTGCTCGGTTTTTTCCAATACCTCAGCGCAATATAAATGAACAAATATGCCATTGGTTTTACTGGGCTATAAATATTTGCATCCTACAATTAGTATCTTTAAATTTCTGCTTAGTTGCAAAAAATATTTTTTCGGCTGACCCCCAGCCAAGATTTAACGTCCGCGGCACTGCGTTTCGCATTGCTTCATAGACGGACCCCCATAAACACAAATGTGCAACGGTGGGGCTTGAACCCGCGCACCTATGTGTCTCCTCCGGTCGCGAGGCGCAAGCGAATGCACCACGTCACCGGGCTCGACTGCTTAGTTGCTAGATTATGTGATTATGTACTTACTACGAAATTTCAAAAAATGAACGCGCATGAGCACGCATAACGGCTACACTACAACAAATGCGTGCCATCGGCGACTTTGATACTTTGAGGGCCAATATATGCTTGTTTAGTGCACCTCAATCGTAATATATTAAATCTTATTTCTTATCATGCCTGGTTTCAGTTAGCACAGGTGTATTAGCAATAAAGCAAGAATCAAGTGCTGGCACTTATTTGTTACGGGTCGGGTTGGGATTATGGCTCGTGGCTCATGGCTTCAGACTCGCAGGTTTTCACCACAAGACACAGTGTCGGGGTACACCTCTAGGCATAAGGTCCGCACAGGCCTACTTTCGCAACAGTGTTGGGGTACACCTCTAGGCACGAGACCCGCACAGGCCTGCTTTCGCAACAGTGTTGGGCCTTGCACCTTGCTTCTACCGTAACTTCGTGCAAGTTACGTTGGTGCGTACGATTCAGTTCTTACGGCCTGTAATCAATTATCCGAAAAAAAAAAATGATGCTCTCTATCCGAGAAGAAGAGCGCAAGCGTTTAGGCTGTTGTTCATCGTGTCGTTTCCGCCTGTCATATGTCTGTCAATTGCGATTGAATCATTACGCTGCAATACGATCGCACACAGTTGTAAGCCCCTAGGCAGCACTAAACTTTGTCGCACACGCAGGCGCATCCGAGTAGTGAAAAAGCATACATTTCCGCAAATGGACAAATTTGTCGGTGCTATCGTTCCTTTACTCACAAAAAACACGGTACTGTCGCACCGAGATACGTTCAGTAGTAACTAGTTCCCCCTTTGTCGCCTGAGAAAAACCTGGAGCAGGTTTGACCGCTTTTCCCTGGCCAGTCCTTGGAAAGCACGCTGCAGAGCTTCTTCATTTGCCGCCCAGACAACGTCCCACTTAGTACGGTAGATGAAATCTAACGCGCGAGCGGGAGACCTCCAACGCATCCTGTGGAGGACGAACCAGGAGAGTATGAAATCTTACAAGATCCGATCATTCATTCCTCTCATCCCCCTCGAAGTGAAGAACGCTTTTAATACAGCAAAGGGCGATGTTGAGCATACGGTCTCGTTCTGCTCCGTTCCGGCCTGGGTCTGCAGAAACTCTACATACTGCCATGCAAGTGGATCGACATGGGATATTGTCGGCCACATGATGGGAGATGCCGCCGCATGGGAGGCAGGCGTCGAGCCCGGTGGCGTGGTGCATTTGCGCGGTTATGGCATCCCAGCCCTTAGTAGATATTGGCTCAACGCGCCTCCTTCGTGAGCTGAGGCCACGGCGAGATCCATGAGAGACGGTAGAGCACGAGGTTCCCCTTCCACGGTCTCGAAGTAGTTCCCCACATTTCCGAACTCTGGGGGGTATTGAGGATTGAGAATTTTAGTGGGTGAAAGTATTACACTAGGTGCTCTTGGTTGGCAGTACCGACAGTGGATTAGCGTTTCCAAACCTCCCATATAAAAAAAGGATTCCACCAGGTGCCGCTGAATGAAGCGGAGCTAACCAACCGATAGAGCTTTCTAGAACACCCAATTTTATTAGTGATATTACTATTAGGAAAAGTGCATTCTTGCGTACAGCCACATACCCTGTATTTAATAGCGCTTAATTAATTATAGGTAAAGACATGTTATATTCGACGTAAAGTCACAAAAATACTAAATGTTTACTCTAATAGACCAACCAGCCGGTGCGGTCAAGAGCGGGAGGACAATATCTAGATATATCTAAATATAGAAGACATATATCTAGTTCCAATCGCTGCCTTCAGAAAATACCCTTCTACTCTACCCCATTTCAGATTTGAAGAACGCATACTAAACTGGCTCACCGTTTCTCCGAGGCAGAACTTTCTGTGTGCGCGTTAATGAACAGTATTCTACGGTGGGTCGAGTGTCATCCGGATTCGCTTAGATATATAATTCTATGAGGAGCTGAGGCTAAAGTACACGCTGATGATTTGAAACTTTACAGTCGATCCGACCCTGTAGAGAACAGATGCCGTCTTCAGGCGACGTTAGACGCTTTCAAGGACTGGGCGGCCGTCCTTGATTTGAACCTGTCCATCCATAAATGTGGTGTCCTGCATTTCGGATATGAAAATGCAAGATACCCCCTACAACATCGGGGGTCGGGAGTTGTACAAACTTCAAGTTGTAAAATATCTCGAAGTTCTCACGAGCAACAAATAAAGGTACTTCGAACATGTAACTGATGTTGTCGCGAGGGCTTCTCAACGTGCAAATTGGATCTTCCGATTATTTGCTGTTCGCTCTCCTGAGCTGTACGTCCAACTGTATACGTACGTACTGCCGCTACTGACATATGCAGCATCGGTGTGGTTTCCGGGTCTCATTAAGGACAAAGCTTGCCTGGAACGAGTGGAAGAAAAATTCATGTCGTGGCATGTCGACATTCCAAACACAACTGACGTGATTAAGAAGCTTGATCAAAGGATGCTGCCCCGGCTGAAACACAATCCGCGTCTATTCAACAAGATATTCGTGGAAAAGCTAACGACAACGCGGCAGGCTATAAGCATGGTTCCTATGTTCATCGCACGCAAGCGTTATGTCGCTTATACCTATGGAGATTCTCTAGGCATATTCATGAGCGTTAGGGGCCGTCAACACCCTGCGCTACATGCAGATTATGACTATGTATAGATCACATGACATACATGGAAATGTATATTTCCTTTCTACCTTGAATAATGCGTTTCAATCAATAGTATGACATATGCAGGCCTTTGAAAGCATTTGTTTTCTAGCTCCATCTCGATGGCTTCAAGCACCGGTTCGCGCGAATCGAAACATTTTTCTTTCAAATTGTTTTTTAAATTTCGGAAAGCGGAAGCAATCGTACAATGCTAAGTCAGATAAGTAATATGGGTGCTCTACTAGCGTGACTCCAAATGCGGTGCGGAAAGCCTCAGTATTTTTTATACGGTGGCTGGGCTTTTCGTTCCGCAGAAATGGCTCCTTTTAGGGAAAATTATTTGTTGCTCCGAGAGTGATCACCAATGACAGATTTCAATCTGTGGGCATCAACTCGCCGAGAGTGATCACCGATGACAGATTTCAGTCTGTGGGCATCAACTCTTGGCCGAATCCTCTGAGGCTCCGAAAACCTTTCGTTGCATATGTGCATACGTAGGGGCCTAATAAAGTCTGAAATTTCTTACAGTTTTTTCGTGAAATAGAATCAATATTCAGATTGCTACTTAATTTTCATCTATTTCTGTACCTTTTCTGAAGCTTTGGATCTACGCATAGGAATATGCCTCCGAAACGCGAATTTTCGAAAAGAAACTGCACAGTGCCAAGTTGGATGAACACGTTGTGTCTCTCATCAATACATGGAGTATGTATCGTTAACAGCAGCGCATGAGAATATGCCTGTGTGTAGTACTAAGTGTAGCCTGTACTAATTGTCGTCTGAAAACACCGTGCCTGTGATATTATTATTCACTGGTTAAAATCAATATTTTAGTTTGGTGCCTATATATCTCGCAAGATAATAAGGGGGCGGCACTGGTACTTGTACTAGTCCGCCCGGTGGCATACTCTACCCACCCTGTGTTACTATATTAATTAGTGCTACTACACAAACACCTTCACCACAACCGGTCATTGTGCTGCCATACTGTGGTGGTGTACGGATTGGCGCCCGTTGGTTGGGCTATTTTAACCATTTGACAGCTTGAGAGCACCGCCAAAAACGCGTACCGAGACCCAACATCTATATCTCGGTACGCTCCATCTCTTTCCATCAACGCTGGAAAGAGAGTCATAGTTACTCCCGCATCTGGGATCAGCGTGATCCCAGATGTGATGAGAAAATCCTCAATGTTTTGAGCCCGGTGGCTGGCGTGGGGGAGCAACTATCGCTTAGGAAACACTTTAGAGGTGTTCCTGGTTAGCTCCGTGAAAGCTTTTGGTAAGCATTCTGCAGTATACCAATCGCTTCTCGCTGAACCACATACTTCCGGTTCGACCCTGTTAGCTATTCGTTGGCGCCTCACTTTTGTGGACGTGGGTGCTCCAACGCCTGACCTACGCGAGTTTTGGAACTGGCGTCGAAAGCCCTAAAAGTGCATCCAAGCCTCATCACCTGTGACCAGTCTCGAGAACCAAGAAGACCGGTCCTCGTCCAAATGTATCGGAAAATTCTCGAGCCAAAAAGACTCGCGTTCCTTTTCGTCCTGTTAAAACTCACAAGATACCTATTGAGCATATTTTTTTGGTGATTTTAAGGTGGCCGTGCAGGATATATATAAAGAGACTCGGCATTCAAAAAAAATTCTCCTCTAGCGATGCATGTGTTATGATAAGTTTTTGTAAACTGCAGCTTTCACACGAGCTGTATTTCGTCATCCGTTACGGCTTTTGAACCCCCTTCACGGGAAACTGAAATGTCCAGGTCAAAATGTTCTCTATTATCTATACACACCTCCCAGAGATGGGGCTTTATCTGCAAGGGGTCGGTGAATGCTCTTCAAAAAACTCTTGTACACTTCATCCTCGCCGGAAGTTTTACAAACAAACAGTTTGCGGCAGGAAAATCGGCTCGAATGTTATGCCCAAACATCATCAACAAACGTAACTGTAGGTTGATTTCTAACTCACTCTTCAGTACGCGGGACATTTCCAAAAAGTTGGCAGGTCCCCTCAATATGTTTCAGGTATCTACTAGGAAAAACTAAGAGTCCTTTGAGAATCGTGTTCACTGATATGACTAATTATATTTCCATTTATTATTGTACATGACATCGCACACAGTTAACATACTTACAAATGTTATATTAAGTCTATTTACAGTGCTTTACATTGTACGGGTGAGATGTCCACACATCTGTACACACATGCTTCGTAGTAAAGCAATCATTTCGTATGTCGCAGTCATACATATATATCTGCAAAGCTGTAGCTCAAACAAAAAAGTTTAAAACATCTATACATATCCTGTAACAATTGTCAGACGAGTACCCGCCTTCTGCTTTAGCACGAAGAACATATACTTCTTCACAATATAATTAAATAGGTCATTCATTAGTTGACTCAGTAGACTGTTGTGCAATCGCTATTGCACACGATGAAATATTCGTGTCCTGCCGGTGAGGAGACAAATCATTATAAATAATATACCAACGCCATGACAATGTATAAGCTCGTTCGGTGGCAAGTGGTCATGGTCGTTTTCGCTACTCTAATAGTCGATCCACACAAACATCGTTGCTGACTCGAGTTCTATAAGCGCTATTGTCAATATCAGCCATCGTTGAAGCTGCTTGCGCATAAAACGAACTACCCAATTTTGCGGGATTCATGTCGTCCATGCTGTCGCATGTCCATACTGTAAGAACAATTAGTCTCTCCAGGTATACCAAGGGGTTGCGCTACAGAAGATCGTATATGCATTACTGTACACATTGTGGCACTTTCGTCTGCCGTTGCTGTTGTTGTTGTTGGTTGGTGGCAATGTAGCAGGCGTTGTATTTACTGGCACGGTTAGCACTGCAACCGCTGCCTTTGTTACGTTTAGCGTTCTTGTGGTCTTGTGGTGCCTTTGTTGCTCTTATTGAGATTATCGTGAACTGATTCTAGCATAACCGATGCGGTTACTTGTCACATTTGACTAATTACTAGGCAATTGCTACGATGAGGATGAAAATATTATACTGATAGCGTGAAAATTGTCTCACTGAAATTTACACAAATGAAATGTTGCAAGTGTTCTCCAGCGGATGTAGACCCTTCTGAGATTTCTGGAACTTGCTCGGTTTTGGTGGCAGTGGCGGTCCTCCTGTGGAGAATAGAGCTATGCCAGTCTCATCGAAAACGACGGCTCCCGTCTGCACGAGGGCGAGGAACGCTTGAATGTCTTGCCCTTTCGCGTACCACGGACTCGCCTGACCAGCTCCGAGTTGCCCGGTGAGATGCCACTCGGGTCGCTGGTTTTTCGAAGTCAGTACCAAACGGGCCCCATCCAGTTGGCCGCATGCCGTCATTGGATCAAGAAGCTTCGTAGCATTGTGCAGCCGACACGCCATCTGGCTCGCGTCAAGGTTGTAGCGCAGACAAACACCTTGGACGACGCCGCGAAGCGTTGAAAGTGGGGCGCACTTCAATCCGAGTATCGTACCTGACGGGAGAGCCAGCAAGAAGGCCACGCGCGGCTCTATGGTGATCGTTTCTCGTAGGAGCTGCGATACCGGCGTGCCGAGGTCCACGGGCTGTTGACTTTGCGCGGCAAATACGTCGACGAGCGATGTGCCGCTCGAAGTCGTGTTTTTCTGCAGAACCTCCGAAATAATTTGAGCTAGCGTCTCGGAGCCTGTCACAGCAATTTTCTTTGCCTCTCCCGACGGAATAACAATGATTAGGTGCTTGTCATCAGGCGTCGCCGCGGAGGCTAACGCTGTGTCTTTCTTTTCATCGTCCTTCTTTTTCTTGCCAAGTTTTTTCACATTTGGAAATAGCGACCTCCGAGCTTTGGCTATACTGCCACCACTCGTCGACACCGAGGATGCGGATGAGTTGGAGACATTGCCGGTTCGATGGTTTATGCCATTTAGATCTGGGTGAGATGCGAATCCGGGATTGTTCCGTCTGTCTGCCAGGGAACCACCGGCGTCCCCTGTCTCGGACTTGACAGGGGACGCGAGAAGTGGCTCTCCATTGACCTCCTTGATAAGGCACTGCTGGTAGAGGTCCGATTTCAGAAATCTCGGGTAGCAGTCCATCCTCATGAGGTTATAGATGTGATCCTGCGCTACGGCGAATAAGTCCTTTGGAGCGTGACCGGCTTCAAGCCGGGTAACGATGTCCCGTAACGTCGATCCATCTATGTTTAACGGCTCAGCGCAGTCGTCCTTCAGGTGCTTGTCAAAAATCTCTCGTGCCTTGAGTTTTCGCTGCGTTTGACTCTTCTCGTTGCGATACTGCTCACAAGCAGTCCAGAAGAATATGTTCTCTTGGGCAAACTCCTTCTTAAGAAACTTGGCAAAAATCAGAATACCCTCAGGATGGTTGAGTACAGAATCTAGTGATTCGCTCCATGAGGCCACTGATGTCGGCAAACTCTGCAACGGCTCCTGTGCACTCAGCCCACTTTGCTGGCGTCTGTGCTGCGCGATAGCCGGATAGTTTTCCGCGCCTACCCTTGCGCCTGCTGCACCATCGTTGTATCTAGGTGTGTCCAAGGCATCAAGCGAGTGCTGCTTCCTCAGTGAGTAGACCTTTGGACTATGCTTGTAGTGGGGTACAACGTCGAGCGAATCGAGCGAAACTTGGCTTTCACTCGCCTTGCTGGGCGACTTCTCAAGAAGGATAAGGTCTCTTAGCTTGGACGAGACGTCCTCGAGCGAGTCACCGTTCAGATGTTGTCTGGCCTGGTGGCCGCTGTTCACCGACCGCTCAAGAGAATCATCGCGAAAGCCTGAGTCTGAGTCGTAAATGTGCCTTGGGCCAGGTTGGGGAGCAGGCGGCCCAGCATGAATTGCCGTGGGGCAAGCACGAATTTTTGCCAAGGCCATCAAGATCGGCTGAGCAGTCAGCGGGAATTCCTGCAAAGTACCCAACAAAGTCATGTAATGTGATATGTTGCAGTGCGATAACATTTCTGTATATAAGCTGTGATAGTCAGCGAGTTGTTGCACTGCTCCCCCGTACGGGAGCCATGCCAGGACAAGTATCTTAGCTTACTTGAAGGTGTGGGGCAAAGCATTTTTGAATACTTCATACGCATTCGTCATACAGCTTTCATTAACCCCTATCCCGTTTATTTGCGTAAGAGCTGTTTTCGCAGAAGCGCAGAGTCAGCGCAGAAGCGTATCAGCTTTACCACTAATCCGTAATTTTTGGCCTATACATACGAGATATATAACTGAGTAATCATATTTAACCCTGAAACGCTGCATGTCGTTTTAACGTATATATATATATATATATAGAAAATATTGCGATGATTTATTAATCATTTACAATGCGTTTGCACACTCGGCAGCGCTCGCCTTGTATATATATATATATATATACGATATGCAACTACTGTCTAGCCGATGTGCTGGCGAACACCTAAGCACGCTTATGAAATATGTGCATATTTCAGTAGGTCATGCCAGTATGGATTTTAGGATAGCCTAGGTTGTGTTAACCTACCTTGCACGTGTTTGTTCGAGGGTCCCTTTGACATGCGATTTTAAACGTGCGTGCCCTGCGTGCGTGGCTGGTGTGTGGCACGAGCCGTGGGTCGGCGACAAAAACGTGCGCCGAAAGGTTCTGTGCGCTCTGCCTTGTTACAACTCCAAAGTAGGAAGGGCTTGATTCGTCCATTCCTATAAATAAACAACAACATCAAACAATGGAACAACCAGGAAGTTTGAGTGAGTCGTTAGGCAGTTAGTTAGAGTGCATCAAATACTGCTGGGAAAATAGATCAATTATTGGGAAAACTTTTCACCCTGCATTGAAAAATGACTGGTGGTCAGTATTATTTTGGAGCAGTGCTCTAAGAATGGAAAGTAACTATTTTGAAGCAGTGCTATAAGTGTATCTATCACCCAGTCCTCGTTTGTGCAAATATTATTTGCATTCTGATGACTGTCGGCTGAACTGAAATTATACTAACGAATTGCAGTAGCCTGCGCCGTAACCAAAAAGACCTTGGATAAGTTGGGCTGGTGTGTGCCTATTTGGCTATCCGCTAGGCAAACAAACTATTCGTGAATTTCGACCGGGTCGCAGCTTTAAGGCTAATGGAATGTTCACATCTTTGGCCATATTGATCAAATTCGTCGACGCCATAGTTAATCAGACGTTTAAAAATATTCTAGTAAAATAAAAAATATAGAAATTTTGTGTTTTGCGAAAAGCAGTTATACTAAGTTAAAGAACATTCACAGTCATGCCAAAGACACACTTCCCGTGAGTTCGCCTCGGTTGAATCTCTCATGGATTCACCAATTTTTAGTAGCTCAATTTACCATCGTCAATATTAGCTACAGAATAATAGTCGTAATAATAATAATAATACTAATAACAATGCTATTGACCAATCGCTTGCCATAGATCGTCAGAAGCAAGTTTTTAGCAATACTTAGCAATCACAACATCGCCATTGTCGTTAGACAGGTTGTAAGCGGAAGCTCACCGTAGAACAATATGCAGTCCTTCGTGAAACGAGCCACGGGTGTTCCGCGATGATTGCTCAGCACCAGCGCATCGCCGGTAACCTGTAATGCAAACATGTAGCAATATATAGAGAGTAAGTAAACCGCCGAGAAACAACAGCGGCATGGTGCACATACTAGACCAGCTCTTGCTTGGTTCGAGAGTATCAGATTTGAACACTGATGTTGTCGTGTACACGAGCAGATTAATTGTATGCTATTATGTGTACGTAAACTACTAAAATGTAAGGTAAGCACATCTAAATAGAATGCATAGGGGGATATATGTATATAGTCGTCTATACAACGTTCATTGTCACCTCAATGCGAGGCGTGGAGCACGTTGACACGCGCCAACTGTTGCACCGAGAATGATCTCGGTCAGCAGTCGCCTCCTGTCGACCTCAACTCATTATAACGGTCTGTGGTTTGTCGGTTAGGGCCCAATTACCAAAAGCACTAATCCCAATTGTATAACCACCGCTCTGGTTTTACTCCCCTCGTAATAATCTCGACAAGATCGTCAAGAAATCAGTAGCATGCATCGCAATGATACGTGAGCGTATCAAGGGACCATTCAGATTGTATTCGGCCTACTCTTTAAACATCAACTCGACAGCTTATCATGATCATAAGCATGTACTACACGGTGTTGCTGCCTGATGGGATCCCGTCTCAATGATGCCGTTGTCACTGATTCCACTGGAGAGAATTATGCCTATCGTATTCGTAATTACTTTACTGTTGATAATGATATGCGGACGCTTTCATTTTATTATGGAGGTGTCTGTATGTACGCCCGACATACGCTATTGCTCCAATTGCCGAGCCCCTCGTGTAAATACAGATGCCTTGTTTCGGATATCATCGCCCACCACTTCTTCGACACCAGATCCAGAACGGCTTGAGAAGTTACCTTTCGGTAACTCCTAAATCTGCTGCGCTATAATGAATTCTGAGCCCAACATGGACCACACTGTTGAAATACTCTCATTAGATTAATTTTCAGATTCGTGCAATCTCGACAAGCGCATATATATATATATATATATATATATATATATAGAACGGAACCTGAGAGTGAATGTTCATGGGAATGTTGTACTGTTGTGTTTATCCTCTATGGTGATGACGTGAGCTCTGTATATGGAAATATGGGAATAACACTACGCAGCTACGTGCTGCTATTAATATCTCATTCTCGCAAGTTTTACTCAGAACCCGTATATATATATATTTAAAAAAAAAATATATATATATATATATATATATATAAACTACGTGTTTGCGTCTCCGCGATCAAGAAATTGTGGCAGAAACGAACCTGCATGGCGACCAGAACTCGTTGCTGATCTCTCAGCTGAACGATGGCCTTGCCGAGTAGAGACTGGGCCCACTCCTCCGACGAAGACGACGAGACGCTGCCGAGGTACGAGAGCACTGCCCGCACATGGCTGTGCGCGGCCTGCACCGCTGCGGGCGGTAGCGGAGGCGGCGGTAACCCGGCCTGCTGCCATCCCACCGTACCGTTACTTTCCACTGTAGATAAGCCTTCTCAAATAAGGAACAATACGCACACACACATACATACATGCCGACATTACTAAGTAGTAATTTTCACATCTCAAACAAAACACGAATTTTTATCAGTCGTTTTCTTTTCTTTCGCTCTTTATATATAGAAAATATTGAAATGATTTATGAATAATTTACAATACGTTTGCACACTCGGCAGTGCTCGCCTATATATATATATATATATATATATATATATATATATATATATATATATATATATATACGATCCCTAATAATTAATAGTTCGGAGCCCATCACTCTACTGCTACTAGTAGTAAGGGAACTTAAAGCAATTTTATGATAAAGTTTCAAAAAGTCCACAACTAATTAAAATGTAGTTCGTAAAAGCAAATGATATAGCCCGAAATATAGGTAGTATTTTAGAATACCCAGAAAGGCAATGCAACGAAGAAATCTAATCTTCTGAAGATCCGATAACGGATAGTGCCCACAATTTCTTGACTAAGTATAATCACTTCTGTCCACAGCAGAGGAAAATTCTGCCTAACATTTTTTTTCTGAGTGAACACCTAATTACAACTAGGAAGCTACTTATTTTCCGAATTAAGTTTGGATGATTAACTCAGTCAAACACACCCCGCTCTTTCGGGGTGCCACAGGGAGAATAAGTGTCTCCCATCTATCCACGATGTTCGTTTTAGACATAAATAAATAATTACCTCCCAATGTCAAGTATCTTGAATAAGCAGATAATTTGAGATTTTATCTTCCCGACGTCTCTGAACATTCCCATTCTACTATTAGAATCAGCCGTTCAGGGTGACGTACGCCCGCTGGCATTAAAACCAAAATACGGTGCTTTCGATTAATGACTAATAGAAACAAGTGAAAGCAGACTCTTGCTCACACCCGTAATCTAAGAGCACGCTCGTCATTTTATCTTCACTTCGGTTATTACACGATCTATGTCGTAGACGCTTCTTTGCGTATACTTCATATAATTTTCCGTTGTTTTATCTTAATTCACGCCTGAATTGTACGGTCTGTACAAACTGCCTGTTATTTCCGAAATGACTAACTGTTCTTCGGTTAAAATACTCAACGAACTAAATTCATCAAGCAATTGTCTGGGGCACAGAACACGTCACCTTCGGCAGCTTAGGCTGAAGTGCCCCTAAGACAGCCATTGTCACTGCCTAGGTCTGCCTAGGTTAGACTCAGTAATTGAATCAGCGAATTTACATAAGAAGGGGTGACTAGAGTGTCTTATTAAAACATTGGAACTTAATCGTTAGTCGCGCGCGGTAATGTGCTGTTGCTCACATATCTCGTGCTGCGTTTGCTGCCCTCGTTGTACCGGCCTCGTGTACTGGTGTTGTTGAAAAAGTTGACAACATTGCCTTCGTTCGGTGCGACACACTGCATGATGGCTATGACTCTCCCTGAGTTGTTTTTGTTGCTGTCTCAAAACTTTTACGAGTTGCGTCGACCTCACACGAAGTTGATGCCAGTCTACTGCAAACAGCCTTTGTAATTCCATTTTGAGTTTTTTATTTGTCGTCTGCCGCAAACGAAAACCGTTACCGCGCACCGTTGAGAAGTCCAACCTTAGATGTAGATTTAGGAATAAGGCCCTCAATATTCGGGATGTGGGCTGGATTTGACAACACCCAAAGAACACGAGCATTCGAGCGTGTTACCGCTGCGAGAGTTCTAAGTCATGAGTACGGAATGACACCGCCCAGCAAGTGACAAGCCACACAATGGTTTACGGCGCTTCGTAAACGTTGCCGCTTTTCGATGAATCCGAATGCTAGTGTTCATTATAGTTAGAAATTCTTCTTTGGCCTCTTGTTCTTCTTCTGCTGCTGCTGCTGCTTGAGATTCGAGACGAAGAACGAGAAGATGATATATTCAGCCGAGCGTCGCCGAGGTTCACCGGCCACTTCGAGAAAGCACGCGTATACACCACCATTGATCAGTACTCCTACTAACGATCTTCAGGTGAAATAAACACACGTCAAGTGCACCACAACCAACACGCACAACAACGCTACGACCTATGACGACGACTGCGACGACGTCAAATTGAAATTCAAAACGTGCACTCTATTGCATTTCGAAGCTTAAATCACAAAATGCTTATGGATGGATTAGTGGTCACTAATGGAACGCTTCTTCTTGTTATGGACGTCTCGCCTGCAAATAACCCCACTGAAGTTGTTCCTCTCTGCTATCTCGGTGCGTGTCGTTTCCTCAATCGGTGCCCGAACAGTCCGCAGCGAGCGTATTCCCTCTCTGCAGTCGCAGTTTGACTTGATAGGCAACTCACAGGAACAAAGACGCCAGAGCAGTGGTACCGCCACTTCAGTGCCACTGCCAGACATTCGGGTCACGACAAGAGTTGGTGCGGCTACGCTGTAAGACGTTTCGACAAGGTCGTTCGACCTAGGTCGTCGTATGTCAGTCATCCTCTTTTCAAGGACGTAGTTGGACTTTAGTGGTTGTCGTGGTAGATGCTAGGTACTTAAAGCAGCACCAGCACTAGCAGCAGAAGTAGTTCTGGCAATAGCAGTGGTATATGGCAAGCGAAGTAGGCGGAAAGTAGTTCCTGTCGATAGGCAGGCAGATAAATCGGTGCAACGGTGGTGTAATGGTGTATGCAGACGTTAGTTGTAACGCGAGCCGCTGTGCGCGTTGCAGTGGCCCAATCGTAAGTAACTTGTTTCGAGTGGATCGTCGTCGAGAGTGCGTCGTGTCGGTCCCCCCCCGCGGTCGCCTCCTCCGCTACTGAGGCGGGCGGGCCGCCTCTTTCATGTCGTTCTTAAACACTAGCGCTCTTGAGATGGAGTGCGGCGCAGTAGCCTCTGTCTCAAGACTCGACCTATGTTTTACGTTTGATAGCTAAGACGTTCCCCTTTATATATATATATATATATATATATATACAGCTGATGCGGCTAGTATAGCGGGCAGATGCTAAGGTTGGGGGAGTACACTCGTCGTAAACGTTAAGAGTTCGTCTCTCTCTCTCTCTATCTCTCACCCTCTCTTTCTCTCCTCTACCTCTCCCTCTCTCTTTCGATTTTTTCTCTGTGTTTTATCTATCGCTCACTACTACTGCTGCTGCCGCCGCTGTTAAGTGATTCCTGTTACGGGGTGAAGAGCAACACGATGGTGGTAGCAGAGGCGGCGGCGGCGTACGTTTGTTTACGTACTACACGTCGATCAGGTGTTGCAGCAGCAGCAGCGGCGGCGGCAGCAGCAGCAGCTAGCGTGGGGGGGGGGGGGGAGGGAGGAGAATGACCGTCATTATCACGCCGCAGACACGCGTACAGGAAACCGCACATAAACAGACCGTCCGATACTATTCAACTCATCTACGCCCAACTGGCAACTGCAATCTCGATTGACTCACTCCATCCATCCCCCCTCTCTCTCTCTCTCTCCCTCCCTCCCTGGCTCACTCATCAAGGCTATTGCCGGCTAATCAACCACCTAATTAGCAAACGAATTAGTCAACTACTTATCTAGCTAGCTAGCTAACTAACAAACGAACTACTCGGCTCAGTGTCAATGCAGTCAGCACATATTCTCAAATTCACATTCATATCATACGTAACATACGCGTATGCGCCTAGTCACGCAGTCCCGCAGCGGCAAGCGCAGGCACGCAAAACCAAATTCATATGCACAGACATCTATCAGCCGCATCGAGAGCTACACGTAGCCACGAAATTGCTTCGGCATACGACGACCTTCGCCGTTTGGTCGAGGCCTTCGCGTTGTGTAATCAATGAATGAACAGAGAGTGTGAGTAAGTCAGCGAGTAATGAATGAACGTTGTTAACGTGAACTACTGCTACTACTACTACTACTACTGCGACGTCATCGTCGTGACCAAGAATGAAATCTGCCCGTATCACGTATTTAGCCGTCATACGTATCATATCACGAAACGTGCCTGCCACTACAATAACAACAGCAATACCATTAATACCACCACCACCATCATCATCATCAGCACAATTACAATTTCTACCCTCATGGTTTCAGTCGTGACTCATCTGAACATCGTAACCGCCATATCGTCGTCATCCTCCACCATAATTCCCATGATCTGTATCGTCGGAAACAACAACAGCAGCCGCAGAAGCATCAGAGAGAGATGGCGGCATGGTATAGAGGGGGAGGCTAGTGCGCTAGCCTCGTGGCTATCATCTGGCCACCATACCAACAGTATAGGTATCGAAAGTTCGATGGTCTCTATTGATGGAATTTTCTTTGAGCAATGCTTATTCAGAGAAGAGATGGTAAAAACATGCACCGCTTTCGCTGCTGAGAGTCAGCGGTCATGCTCCTTCCACAAAAACAGTTGGGACTGAAATCCTAGATAGTTCAGCATGTGCGACCCTCGGTATCTTAGCGAAGATGCATGCCTTACAGCACGAATTCGAAGCCCAGATAGATGATGGAGGATAGTCTAGAAAACTTAAAAACATCTTTTAATTCGAGCAGCAGCATCATCAGAAGCAAAGGCACCGTAGAGTGCTTTTCAGGTAACCTCAGCGGTCGGTCCGTCGATCGTAGTATCACAGCAATAACAACAACAGCAGCAGGGTTTTCCTTCGTATTTTTCTCTTTTCCTGTTCCGCCTTCACTCTAGGAGAATGAGGACCCAACCAATCGACAGCGGATCAGATAAATAGCTCGTTCGCTGGCTGCCTGGCTGGCCCGCTGGTTGGCATGCGGCTGGCACGGAAACAAAGGGCTCTGATCTCCAGCAGCGGCCACATCAAGCACGCACGGCGTGCCGACGACGAGACTCCCGCAGAGATGAACTCACTGACTGACCACTTCCATGATGATTCTGGCGATGGCGAACAAAGGCTGATTAGTTGCCGTTTGATTGGGTAGCCACCTTCGTTCCTGCTACCGGCAGCAGAATCATTTGCCTACTTGACCTATGGCTAGTTAAAACACTATACTAAACACTACTTATATATATATATATATATATATATATATATATATATGTTCCAAAGACCAGGCTATCTAATTTTATTTTTATCAAAATCTAAATACCCCTCTATATATATATATATATATAGAGAGAGAGAGGGAGAGAGGAGAGAGAGAGAATTTAATTGCGTAAATAGTGTAGCTTGGTCGTTGGGATACATTCTGTCAACCGATTGATCAATACGGACTTATGGACATGTTTCTTATTACAGATTACGTCCTTAATCGAATTTTGTTCAATATAGTATCAAAGGTGGCGTGATGTAATTTCATGGGCTGTCCACCACTGACTGATAAACAAGCCGATATATGGATATAGGTTGTATTGGTTGCAACAGCCAGAGAAGGAGACATTAGTTTACCACACTCGGTTTATTTTAGGCGCAGTTTAGCATGGAAAGCTTGTACCCAATCGCGAAACCGCGGCGCTTCTGCCTATCCTCTGCAAAAGATTTACGATTTTAATGAGGGTAGGGCCTTCCATAAAAACATATATATATATATATATATATATATATATATGCTACACTGCCGTTGACAGACCTTCTGAAAGGCTATGGATATCCGATAATCGGCTGTCTTCCGCCTTAGGACCACGCTTAAGAGAAGGTAGAGGAGCATAAGGAGGAAAGAACGAAGCATGTTGACGTCCGGCAGAAGGGTTTCATTACGTAGGATGCGTATATGTTGACACAAGCGCGTATACTTAATATATTTTAACAGTATTTTAACAGCTCGCCGTCTTGCTCAGCCGATCCCAAGCTCACGCACACAAATCGACATCATCCGGCCGTGCTCACGTTGAGTAGATAGGCAAGACGTAATCTGTCGTGAAACAACTATAGTCCCAGGCCAAGATCGGTCGCGCGTCCGAACTATGCCACCTCATTAAAGCCACCCTATAAAATACGCCTTAATGTAGACTCGTTAGCCATCTTTGGCCTTGGTACCCTATCGTATACAACGAGGTGGCTTCGCAGCCTCGTCCCACTTTTTTTTATGGTTGGTTTCAGGTATTCATAATGCACTACGCCTAGCTGGCAGCTATCAGCAACCAGTCTGAGACTTACAAACCCACTAAACCCGTATTCCTCCCCACCATCTCCAGGCTCGGTTCTTTCATTTTCTTTCATTTCTTCGACATCGCCCCATCCTCAATCTACTAAGTAGATGCGTCTTCTATTATGCTATATTTTATATGACGAGAAGCATGTGACCTATTTAAAAGCACACCGCTTACCACTCACTATTCACTTCGCGGTTCGAATAACTAGGTGCTCGGTTATCCACTCTACAGGCTGCGCCAGTACTCTCTACTGAGGCAACACACTTTTCACAACTTCCTTTCGTTTCGGCTAATAACAACACATCTTGGCGTTTTCGGCGTTTTGTTGGTAAGCGAAGCACAGACACGAAAATCAGCATACTAGCTTTGCTCACTAATCTACGCACAGTACTACCACCATCTGTGCTGTCATCACCGCTTGTATTGGCAATGTGACTTATAAAGTTATATCGGTCTGTGTGATTAAGGTGGTGACATGTTCTCATGTCGCATCGCGGGAGTTTCTCAGTGGGGTGCCTGTCAGTGGTGCCGCAAGGATCCCGTTATGACAGACGCATACTAACCACTTGGAATGACGACACAATCGCAGTTTGTCATGGCGTGAAAAACATTTGCTCTCGCGATATTATATATATATATATGTCTATTTATATATATATATATATATATATATATATATATATATGTCTAATTATATATATATCTATATATATATATATATTTTTTTTTTTTAATTGAGGTAATTTGTTTAATTACAATTGATTTCCAAATAAAGGCGATAGTTAAAACACCCAGGTCCTAAAAAGCGGGGCTTTCGCTACTGTGGCAATCACGAACATTAAATTTAGCTGTAATTAGATTCGTTCTTCCTTGTGGATTTGTTGGACCTGGTTGGGTATTGTGTTGTTGCTACGCTTCTCTGCTTAGAAAGATCGCTATAGGTCAACTATGAACACGATATCTCTGAGCAGCCCATACTCAGGAACAAGTGGCTTCGATCTCGTGCATAGATCTCGTCACCCCCACTTTCTGACAAACTATTTGTTGTTTAAATTAAACAAAAAAACATGAAATCTTTTGGTTATTATGAATATATTGCTTTTCTCAATTTTCTTAACAAACTCCTAGTGTACACTCCAAGATTCAACGCATTAGACGAATGGCTAGGCAGCGGGAAGATGGTCTGTCCGCTACCTAAATGCACCAAAAACCGACCATTTCGACGCCGTCAGGGACGCATCAAGTCTTCTAAAATCCAGTTTTGGATCCAGATAATAGTAATTGCGATGACACTTACCATGTGGGTTTTGAACAATGGTTCTTAAGCTTTTTGCAAATGACAACTCCGATATCCCTGTGACAGGCTTCGTCTAAACGATTTCTATATTCTAGCAGCCCTGGAATCCAATCCCTAGTCACCGCACACACACCTAAAGTCGTGTCTGCCGAGAAGCAAGCGCCAAATGCCTTTTCTTCCAGAGTACCTAACCGTTGTTCTACTCGTGTCAAACGGCTACATCTTCTATCTGCTAGTCAGACAAAGTGACGGACACTGTAATGTTTCGCAAAACACATATTTCAGCGATTCTACGTGTTACGCCCTCATCCCTGTCGAGATCGAGTATAATGCCACCGGAAGCGCAGGCCATATAGAAGTCGCCGCCCGAAAGTCGGTATCTTACAGTACGACAGATTCCATCGATCGTTGAATGCCGAAATAACCATCCACGTCCGGATGCCGATACATTGTAAAATTGCAGGCAGTAAATGGCCATATCAGCTACAACCGGTACGAGACCTTACACACACTAGTACACATAGGAACACATATGAACGGAAATGAATCGAGCATTCAATGCTTCAACTTCAAGATTCAATTCGCAAGTTCATGCACCCCTGAACAAGCGTAACAAAGCAAAATGTGTCAAGAGGTGAACTCACCAAATGCAGCGCGATGGTGTTGATTGGCCGCATAGGAGGGCCGGCCGTTGCGACTAAATAGGATGTTGACCAGCTCCGCACTAGAGTTATTTGTCGACGTCGTTGTTCCCTCGACGAGTTCCCCTGCGAGGCGCTGCAAATAAAGGAATATGAATACATTTTTTTAGCAATATAGGGGCGTTTGGCACCTTCCCTTGACAATGTGCAAACTTTTCCAACCACTGTTGCGTATGAGCAGAGGGGGAGATTAAATACGCAACAGACTGATATTTTCCCTTTCTATAATTTGCTGTTCACTTCCTAGTATGTATGTGTGCATGTATGGGCATCATTATTTTGAGGCGTGCGTTTTGAGGCGAAAAAGTGCATATTATGTATTTGTAAGTCACAAGCAGCCAGTAAAACAATTTAGTAAACATAGTGTTATCACCGAGTATTGATTGCTACTCAATGCTATCTCAAAGTTGCAGGAACAAAAAGACAAAAAGTTGTGTCTGAAGCCGCCATATTAGTCCCAATCGGAAATACAGGCGGGCAGCATATGTATTTTCAACAAATGTTGCCCTTAGATATCACACCGTGTGCTGGAGATTAAACGTTAACCCTAGCGGTCCCAGCTGGCCTTTATATGCAGATAATTCATGCTCAAAGCAAACTTCGCCTTTGCATATGGCAATGCTAATGAAATAGATCAAATATGAAATTATAGAAATAATTTAGTGATACCGACAAATTGCCTACACCTGCCTGGAAGCATGGACGTCGTAAAATGTTGCAGATGAGAAGGGAGCACGTGAGCCTTTTAATTCTTTATATAGCAACTGTGTTCATCCATCAATTTACTATTATAACGCGTCCAGTCCAGGGAAAGACGAGTAGTTGTTAATTCCTACATTTGGGGCATCCCTTACCTTGTTATGGATCTGCTCGACGATGAAATGTGCCCTGCTTTGAATGAAGTCGTGGTCTTCATCGCTAGAACTCGGAACGTCGAGCGAGGCACCTCCGCGCATCGGTCCTAATACCCAAGTTACACAGTCAAAGTACGAGTTACAGTTATTAGTACGATATATATATATATATATATATATATATATCAAGATATATATCCTTGTGTGAAGTGTTATATTATGTATGAATTTTTAAATAATAAATATTATATTATTCAGGTAACGACAACTAAAAAGCAACAAAAATAATTAAATGTTGGCTTACCAAAGACAATGCATACTCTATGGGGGGAGTGGGGGACACACGGAGCTAAGAGTGAA
The DNA here is from genome assembly GCA_003439945.1 of Dermanyssus gallinae. Taxonomy (NCBI): domain Eukaryota; kingdom Metazoa; phylum Arthropoda; class Arachnida; order Mesostigmata; family Dermanyssidae; genus Dermanyssus; species Dermanyssus gallinae. Next base: position 127,842 of record QVRM01005277.1, read on the forward strand.
TAAAATAATCCAAATGTTTATATTTGGGGTTTCAAGGAAAACAAGCGTGATCTATCGCGCGCTACTAGGAAATCGGCAGACTATATGCAAGTTCGAACATAGTAACAATATTCGACAACAGCGTTCGTAAATAGTAGTAATAAAATAGCAAAAGAAAATAATCTACATGCAATAACAACAAAAACAATAGGAGCAAGAAGAATAATAGGTCATAACATACAACTAATAACAGACAACACCTGCATGCCGTGCGCGCTAACAGCACAGCAGTATGCTAGCACCGGGTGCGCAAGCTCGACACGAGCTAAACCGGCAATATAATCACGATTGAAACACAGACTCTACAGGAATTATGGACCCAGTATACACATACATAGCAAGAACTAGCAAGGCATAATTGTTAAGGCTCATTAATCTAATGATTTGCTAATTTCGGGCGTCGGAAAGGTTGAACTTGACGATTCGTTTTGACTGCACCTGCAACAGTCACTGACGGCTGTAATATTTATCTAGTTGGAGGACACATGCAATGTTCGTTCACGCAGCAATGGCCGAATCGTCCCGAAAAACGATGTACTTGCTACAGCCAGTGTAACAACCGTATTCCGCAAACCATTTGTTGTCCTCTTTAAAGCACACCCTGTACTGAAGCTGATCGACCTTCGGAGAAAAAATTCTTCGTGGCATGCCAGCACTTCATCCCTGCATGCGGGTGGGTGGCATGTCACAAGTCGAGACTTGACAAAAACCGCCGCATCAACTCATCACAGCTCGCTTCCTAGCCAAGTAGTGTCGGAAAAACAATAACAGCCAGTGACCAACCTCAACCCTAGTCTGTTTGTTGCGTTCTGTTGCAATTGTGCAGCACCGTTTTCCTACTCACCGAGGCCCGAAGCGATGCACAGGTTTAGCACGAGTCCGCTGTGTGCAATAAGCGACACGACTTCATCGTGCGCGGCTGAAATACGAAGCACAGATACACAACAAAAGCACCGTAAATACACACACTGACTCACGCACAGACAGATATAGAAATGCAAAAAAAACGAAACCCAGCAGCAGTCACGCGTACATACTCACGTGCGCAAACGCAGGTTAGTGAAATTTAGTAAAAAAATTCATAAGAAAATAAAGTAGTAAAAAACGCTAGCTAGTAAAATTCTCTTTTTTCCGTCTATGTGACACAAGACTACCTGTGGTACTCGTAGCGTTGATGTTTAGTTGTTTACTAAGAAGAGAACTTGCTTTGACGCGATAGCATCGCGCAAGATAAGCGCATTTGCTTTAAAATGAAAATGAATGACTCGATTTACGTACTGTACAGAACGCTTCCCATGATACTAATTGTAGTTGTAGCAGTAGTGGTAGTAATATAAATCGTAATAAGGTTGCTCGGCTGTTCTAAAAAGGTTGTTGTTATTACCTATAAAAATAGGTAATAAATTGGGGCGAAAACAACTACATAATAACAACAGTACAAACAACAACAACAACAATAATTACTACAGTAAGAACAACAACAAAAAAACACGAATGAACAAAGAAGAAATAGAGGAAAGACGAGGATAATGGGTAAGAGAACAAGAGACAAATATAGAAGGTTGAGATCGCGGGAGGGGATCTCGAAATGTTCACGGACTAACCTTTGTCGACAGCCACTCCATTGACTCGCAGCAGCCGATCGCCGCGTCGAAGGCCAACCTCGAACGCTTCGCTCGCCTCGTGGACGCTGCTCAGAATGCATGGATGCTGGCCTGCATCCAGACCAGAACGTGTGGTATCAAGAACAACAACGACAAACCCAGCAGAAACAACCAGACCGTTCTCTATGTTAGTAGAGCTTTGCAACAACTAAAATTCACATCTACCACACGATACAAATGTCCTCTGTATAAAAACATGTATTCATGTATGTATACGGAGGTGATATTCCTATGTATTCATCGTTTCATATTAGTGTTCTCTTTAATATTCTATTTCAATTCTGTTTATAGCACTTAAATTGAGGTTATATATGCCGAGCAAGATGGCTTAGTGGCAAAGCCTGTGCCTTGCATTCGGGAGGACTGGGTTCAAGACCCAGACCGGCCACTCTTAAATTGGTTTGCATGGTTTCCAATTTAGACAAGGTAAATGCCGGAGTGGATTAAAATTAGCCATGACATGAATAAACCGTACACGGCCAATTGCCTTACGGAAAAATCTAAAAAAAAAAAACAAAAAAAAATATGTCTACAAGACAAGTTATCGCTTGTCTTTACAAACGATAACATGCTTGTAGGCATATATAACCTAGCGACACCTCATATATGGCTTGGCAATATATGATACACGAGGACCTGACCAAGTTCTTGCATTTTAGACAACCATAGACAAACAGTGTAGGCAAGTTTTTTTGTTTACTATTTTCTTGAAAGTAATATATTTCTCTAGATTTCGGCAGAGCATCATTTTCCATATATTGCATCAATTTCCATATACTCGTACATTTATTGAAGCAGTGGAAGCAAAACTTCTAAGCACACCCCTAAGACGTTCTTTGCCCCAAACATGGCGTTTTTCGACGTTTTCTAGCTACACCTTGATAGCTTCGAGCACCAATTCGCACCAGTCTTCCTCTTAATGTTTTTGAAGAAATCTCAGGGTGTTAGGTCGCGTGACTAAACTGGCTACTTAACCAGCGTGACTCCAGATGCGACGAGAAATGCCGCAGTGTTTTCGACCAGGTGGGGTGACGCCATTGTCATGGGAAACCATGACTTAATAGGCGCTTTATGACTTCTCCTAATGAGTACAATGAATGATTTTGGCATGCGTGTTGAAGTATTCCAATCGCCCACCTTCGACAACTCGTTCGTCCATCGCCACAATTTCGCTCCTGGAGAAGAAGATGGCGACTATCACCTTTCCAACCCATCGTTTGCGCTTCGTTTTTCTGGGTAGTCAGGCTCCAACGCCTGACTTCTCTCTCTACTGAGCTTTGAAACTTCAGTAGAGGGTCACCAAAAGATACCCAAGTCTCATCAACTGTGACGAGTCTTGAGAACACAGAAGTAGAGGTACCCACCATGCATATTTTGTGAGCCCGAGGTGGTCGTGAAGGATGTTTATGGAAAGGGGTTTTCGTCAACCTCGGCTGTCACACGAACCACAGAGACGTCCTTCACGACATATGTCGTATAGATTGAAATGCTCAGTTCAAAAATGTTTGTACCATCCATACACACTTCTTAGGGCTAAGGCTTGATCCCCAATGGTCGATAGAAGTTTCACCGAAATGCATTTAATTCGCGCTGAAAGTTGTACCCAGCCCAATTTTTTGGTACGGCTGTTTACTTGGCATGCTTGTGCTCGCCACCGTTTCACCCCGCTGTCTGTGGGAGAATCGACTCGAATTTTCTACCCAGATATCAACAAAGGTTGCGCTGCGAACTTTCCCAGGTCACTGCCTATACAGCGGACGTGTTTACATTTTTCGCCGCACACAACACTACTGCACAGAAGCTTTCCATCATTACCAGTGTGTGGTCCAAGGAAGATGGGCTCTGGAGGAATTTGCTTGACATGAAGCCGCAGTTTTCCTTCAACAACAAGAGCTGCCAGCACTAGACGCAATTTGTCGTCCAGGTCGGTCAACACGCAGAAAACAGTAGCGATGAAATTTCGGCGCGGTGGTGAACTATCTAACAACGGTCGTGAATATATCGTGGCATCATCTACATCGCTACAGCGTTCTCTCTGTTTGACATTGAAATTACACCGACGTCTTCCTATGGTAATACGCTGATCTGGAAAGATCTTTGCACTGCCCAACAGCCACCCGTGATAAGGCAAAACCTGCGCTTTTAAAAAGCATTTCTGGTTGACATATATCGGCTCTTAATCACCTTCAACAGCCCGCTCTTGATTGAGCAACGTACACAAGCCGTGTATATATTCTATATTATATTGATGTAAGATTGAAAGGTTATCATGAATCGTGCAATGTATGTGTTTGTGGGTATTGCGGTTCGCTATACACAATATACCATATGGCCGTGTCGACAAAGGTCGACACATTAAAGAAAATGATTATATATAGAAACGGTATTTTGCAAAATGAGAGTCTTTGAGAAGCTGCTCTAAATCAAACATGGCCAAACCAAAAACTGCGCGAAATGTTGTAAGCGTCTCAGTTATGCTATAACATCAATAAGGTATAAACGTGGATTACGCACGCATATCGTGAAATGGATTCTTCTGTAAGCAGTAAACACACTCATTTGAGCCCTATAATCATATACGGACACAATGTTGACAGTTACGTGATTGCCCAAATTGGGATTACTTTGCTGAGACAGCTTTTGTTCGTGCAATCTCAAACGCCGTATATATATAGAAAATATTGTGATGGTTTATTAATCATTTACAATACGTTTGCACACTCGGCAGTGCTCGTCTCTCTCCCCCCCCCCTCTCTCTCTATATATATATATGTATATATATATATATATATATATATATATATATATATATATATATATATATGCGTAAGCTTAAATGTTTTAGAAGAGTGACAAGATTAAGCAGTGTTGCAGTAGTAATAGTTGTCGTTACCGTGTCTCACACAACAACAACGACAAACACAGCGACTAAGCTAGCGTGGGCCGGGGGCTGAGGAAGACCAGATTGGCAGAGCAAAGCGGTCTCCCGCTGGTAATCTCGCTGGCAACGGTCTTCGTCGTTTGGACTTCGCCTTCACACAGAAACCACAGTCGCTCGGTCGTCAGACAGTCAGACAGTCCGATAGTCGGTCAGTCGTAACAAATATTGGCCCTCATTGATCGCAAATATGTTGTTCGGTTCGACTTCGGTGCCAGACCGAATCTGTTTTCGAACGGCTAGCGAGAATCGGCTCGATGGCGGTCGATTCGTTCGTTCGACCTGCGACGGCAGCATGAGCCCCCGACAAAGGCGACAAATGAACACGAAAGAATCTGTCCAACGAGAAAGAATTTGTCTACTCTGTCCAAAGAGGCACCAAAATAGCATAGCAACGGAGTTGGAGATAGACACAGAGACGGACAGAAGAAAAGTAAGCGTTAAAGAACAGGAGCGCCTACGCGAAATCAGAAGGAAAAGGAAGAAAGACGCTAACAGACAGACAAGAACCGAGAACATTACCGAAGAAGGCATTAATTGAACGTTGTCGTTCAACTGCTACAAACGAACGAATGCTGCTAGCTACAACGAACGAAAGATCTACAGAAGGTGCATCATCGGTCAAGGTTTTACGAAGAAGACAACAAGACAGGACAACACCAAACGTACACTTCCTGACCCCCTCAAGAAAGTTCCATCGCTAATATGTCCCCCACGATAAGCATTCGGTACTGAGAACAGTGAGCGGCCTCGTTAGGACTGGCTCGTTACGGCCGAACAACAAACTATATATATATATATAGTGTAAGAATATGAGAAATCATTATAAGAATAATTATAAGAATATATGTAATACTTATAGTAAGAACAAATATACGATGATGTTGTGCATTAATAAAAGCATCCAATAACAACAACATAGCACGTAGCTAACGCCCTCAACCACAAAACCAAACTATTCGCATGGTTATTTTAACGTTTAAACCGGCGAATGAATACACCCACAGCAACATAGGTGGATTTAGTGACAACGCCACTGCGTCAGGTCACACTGGTCAGTGGATCGATCGACTTAAGAAAGTGTACCGCCATGTTGATCGAAGGCTAACCGTGCATATTAGTGCTAATCAAAAACAAGTAGCAAAACAATATTTGAAGTCAACGGTCATTACCCATATATATATATATATATATATATATATATATATATATATATATATATATATATATATATATATATATATATACATCGATATATCGTGTCTTAATTAGAAATAACGAGCTTGCCCGATATATATAGAGTCATCTGTTCTTTTCTTTTTTTTCTTTTCGTTCGCGACCGATAACAGTTCTCGTGTGCGACATTTTTTCCTATCTACATTGTACATTTATAACGGTAAAATCAATCCAAAAGCTGCCGATATTGGATTTGAACCTACGACCTCTGGCATGTAAATGGCTATATAGATAGATCGATAGATAAATATCTGAGGGCGATATGAATGGCGATACACGTATGAATTTTGTTGATCGAGATACTCCAGACAAACTCGGTGGCGTCCGTCTAGCCAATTCAGCCAGTCACTCAGAGAGAAATGAGGTGGGAAGACTGTTTCTCCCTGTCCCCCTCTGTCGTCTTTCGGATTTTCAATCGGTAGTGTTTTCGCTGTCGTCGCTGTTGTTGAGGTCGTTATTGTTGTCGTCGCTGTTGTTGTCGTTGCCATTGTTGTCTTCGCTGTTGTTGTTGTTCTCGCTGTTGTTATGGCCCATGACGGCAACGCCAGCGCGGCAAAGCGCTAACATGTTGTTGTTGTTGTTGTTGTTGTCGTCTCGAAGCATCCATCAGCTTAGCGCATGTGTCTTCTGCGCTTGATTCAATGAGTTATGGTTCATTTCGCTTGCTAACCTACTCCCTCCTCTCTCGCTTCTCCTATTCTCACTATTCCTCTCTCTCTCTCTCTCTCTATATATATATATATTCTTTTTTAAATATAACATACATATTTATTTAACATATATTCAGTACAAAACATGTCTCGACGCTCGCAATGAGCCTTAAGGCCTGTGGCACGGACGTCGAACGCATAAAACGCATATATATATATAAGCTCTATATGTCTCTCTTTCCTCTCCCTCTCCCTCTCACCATTTATCTATAGCTCACTAATTATCCATCTAGCCATATATCTATCTATAATGCATCCATCGTGATGGGTGGCGGCGCCGACGACGACACGCAGACGACAAACATATTCGCTCAGGACTCTCCCGACGGCGGGCGGGAACGAACCTTCTCCTTCGACAGCTCCTTCTTAGCAACAACAGCTGGACGACTCAGGGCTCCCACTGGCGCGACGCGACGCTGAGCTAATCCCGCCGGCCAAATTGGCACTGCCAAGCGAGGCGCCGCCGCCAGGCCCGGGAGCCTGTTCGTCCTGTTTCTGATTCTGCGTCGTCTAGTCTGGCGCCGCCACCGCCGTTACCACCACGGTTGGTGGTAACGGCGGTTGTTGCTGTTGCTGTATGTAAGTGCTGGTCCTGGTCATCTGCCAGTGGGGGTACAATGCAATGCAATGGGGAAGCGGCACAGGGCATGACATAGGGATGGGCGCATGGGGATTTGGATCGTGATCATATGATTATGATCCGGTGATGGTGATAAGGGGCACGACGGTGCTCTCTGTTCGCTAATGATCCATGATGATGAATGATAATGTATCACCCGACGATAACAATAATCGACGATGTCGTTGTTGTCGTCGTCGTCGTCTTCGTCGTCGTCATGATGATAACCTTCCATAATAAGGGAACATCATCTATCTATGAATCGTCCTCGGTAGTACGGCTCTAAAGAAATCATTGCTTACCATTCCATATATATATATATATATATATACGCTTGCTAAATACTTGACAATGCGACCTCAAATTTCCAAGACGGCACGGACACAGATGATATGCTTTCTCCCTTCTTTCTATATATATATATATATATATATAATAAAATGCTGCCGTCCTAGGAGGGGTAAATCATTTGCAGTATCACATTCATTGCATGATCCAGTTGTCGCTAGCAGCTGAAGACACGAATAAGGCGCACGTAAGGCAAAAAGCAAGCATCCATATAGATAAAAGAATTTCAATGAGAATGGTGAGAAAATCGACATTTTTTTAGGTTTATGATATCGCCATGAAGGCGCATCATGGTTCCTCACTTCGGACTCTGACGACGATACACCGGCAGCAACAGCAACAACAACAACAACAACAGCATAATTATTTCCTAGCTTTTCTCCTCGTTGTCTTGAATAATACGGGGAAACGGGTGAGTAAGGTTAGACTAGAGAAGGTGAGGGAAATTTGTCCTCGTCGCACCCGCGTAAGGCCGAAATCGATGTTGTCAATATTCTGCGCTCAGCGCCGAAAAGTGACGATACACGCCGTTATAGCAATTTTCCGCCAGCAGAGATCCGAACCACGACGAGTAAGCAGATTAAGTTGAGAAACGCGGGAAACAAAACAAAGCACGAAAATAGTACAACAAGGCACATAAGAGCATAACCTCGCGTGCATGTGAACCGCAGCTGATCGATTGCCACGAGCATGAGTGTGACGTGATGTTGATGATATTGATGGCTGATGGTGGTAACGCATCTATCTCTGTATGACCTCCTTTATCGATGGGGTTCGGCGATTCTCTCCGACTGTCCGGAGGGGTTTCAGCGCCCGCTGTGTTGCTGTTGCTCTGTGTGTTCGATCGTTGCCAAACATACACACTCTCGTGCCATTCACAGAGATAGATAGATAAGAAAAGCATACCATGACCCAATCGCTTCATATTTTCTATTTCCCGGAGCAACCAAAGACAACAACAGCAGTACGATGGCGACGACGAACCATGTATGTCTGTATGCCCGTTTGCGCATATAATAATAATAATAATAATAATAATAATAATAATAATAATAATAATAATAATAATAATAATAATAATAATAATAATAATAATAATAATAATACCCGGATTGAATCACCACCACCACCATGGTGGTGGTGGTGATCCAATCTGGCTGCCTCGCAGAGTCACTGGCTGAGGAAGCTATGCGATCAGAAAGTAAGAACGAGACAACCAGAACAGGGATTCATAATCATATCGATAGAGGCGTACTTGATCTGAGTCTCTAAAATAACGTTTCCCCAATCAACATGCGATGGATAAATACGTAAGCAGAAAAGCGACCGGAAAATCTAGAAGCCCTCAAACAACAAGGAGACGGCACATTGTTTTTAGCGGCTCGACATCCCATTAGTGACTCGGGGCAGGCTTAAAGCCCAGGCTTGGCAGCTATCGGTGAAGCACGGTCTGATGGAGCAACTATTCAATTATGGGAATACGATAAAGGGAACATTATGGGAATATGCCTAAAATGAGATGTGGTGGTAAATATCAACAGTGAAAGGGAATAAATATTCTAAACTAGCTATGAGCTACATTTTCGAACCAATAGCAATAGACCCTTGAGATCCATCCGAATCGAACTGAAGAGTTCCCTATAGATTTAATTAAACACGTTTGAGAGATCACAGGAGATCGACGCGAGGACATAGTTTATTGACAGATGCTGTCTTCAGCTGCCTGCAAAGAAGACGCTTACACTGTGAGCGCTATGGGCTGAGCTAAGACAAACAAAGAAGAACGTCAAGCGGACAATTGTATGAAACGAACAAAGATAAAATTAATAGTAATTACTATTAATATTCTTGAAATACATATGCATCATAAATGTATGCACACGTATCTTAATACGTAATATAATAATACATCTAATGTACCACTTTCATAAACTTTTGGCGACGATAATGTCGACGACAAATGCGATAATAACGAGGTCAGGACGGGACTGTAAGTGCTTAATGTTGCTTATATGTGTGCCTGTGAGTTTCCAGCAGTATAATTCGTTCTCCGGTCGAGAACAACCGTGAACTATTACAGCCGGTAGAACATTTGCAACTTTGCACATCTACAAAGGGTATGCACAATTTAGATTTGTCCCTTTACACTAGTTTTTCCAACCTTCTTCGCGTACACGAAACATCAAAAGCACTATAAACATACATCATTTGAAGACTGCGAAAGTGCTTTCCCACTAATTTCTAAACAATAATAACCACGTACGTAAACAAAATCAACCACGCGACCTTAAATGGTTATCCCCATTCTCGAGTGCAAGATATATGTATTGCAAAGACAAGAAGACTGAAATCTTTCCCTTAAAAACTGAACCAATGCGCTAAATTGTTTGAAGTCTTAAATCAATCAATATATATGCATAGTGCCCAAGTGCCCAGTTTACCCAACCTTGTGAATGTCGTAGAACTCGTTAAAGTAAGCATTTTCTAATGGAATACAGATACAGATTGTACGCCAGCTGATAACCTTCCCGCTCTATGGGAATCCGACATCCGAGGCGGCGGAGGAAAATAACTTACGGCAATCATATTACCCATCAATTTGGTAGAATCATCCGCATCAATTTTGTAGAAAAATTACGCCGGATTACGCTAATGATTAAATGCGCATTTCTTAAATGTGTTTATTTTTATCAGTATCAAATCTGATCAACAGATCTTGATGTTTGTAAACTGTTACTGTCAATACGACTATTCTGTTTTGCCGCCCACTCTGGATGTACTTCAGGCAAAGCAGATTTTTCCTCCAAATACGCTGGCATGTTCAGTTACTCCAATAAGTTAGTTGCACTCTTGCAATGGCACATTTTGTGAAGTAATGTCCGGCTAGCCACACCGGCATTACAAAAAAAAGATAATTTTACTGTCACTCCTAAATGAGTAGTTTTCGGCGGAACGGAACTGAGGTAATAGCGAGCGACTCCTTGTAGTAATAAGAAGTCAATCAGTGCCGGCGAGATACATGCTCATGCAATTTTTCAGGACTTGCTGAGAAATAGACCAAATGCGAAAAGCGAGCTTGCCAGCTTTCTATATATATATATATATATATATATATAAAGCGAGCTTGCCAGCTTTATATATATATATATATATGTGCGTGTGTATACGTGGGTCCTCACCACTTGTTGTGGCCAACTGTGTCGAGGCGTCGGGTAAGTTTTGTACTAATGAATCCAACATCGCCGCACACAACAATGACGCGCGGACCAGACGTTTAGTTGAACGCACTGCGTCAGAAAAAATTAAAAACGTCCATCGGAAAGTAATAAAAGATAGTCATCGCCTCGATTGAAGGTGCGTGGTGGTATTGCGGAGATTGTACGCATCCGAGTAGATAGGGTGCATATTATCCTGCACGAAAGATGAAAAATTAAACGTTGGGTGCGCGATGGGTGCCGGGGTTGGTGACTATCAATCAGAATCAGCTCGCGAAAAACATTTCGCAGCAGCACTTTGTCCGTGCCTGGCCAAATCGACGACGTTCCGCCGTCGATTCGGGACCATAGAAATAGCTTGGATCTACCACCGCACACCCGGCTCAAAACAGCAGACAAACAAGTGGACTAAAGACGCACCGAAGAATGCGAAGACTGTTCCGTCGACTAGGAGAACACTGAATGAACACTACTTTTTAAGATTCCCTAGGATTTAGCATCCAAAGCTTGGAACTCTGTCGGACCAAGGACGCAGAGTTCTATAGACATTTTCCGGATAAAAGTGATTTCATTGATTTTTATTTTACCAATATAATAATTTCTCTCATATATATATATATACGAGTATATATATATATATATATATATACGTGTTTCTATATTGCCAGAAGAATGGAGTCGGGGAGATAGTACGCAATGTTGAGTCTTGAGCTTTAAAACAAGATAAAAGCGTGAACAGCGATATAAGGGCTGTCATTGGTTCTATTAGCTCGCTTCGTTAACATCGTAGCAAGCACTTCGGCGGAATATTTTCGAAACTATGAAAATGATATTTATAATACGAAAGAAACTCGCTCTTACATTCGTCGTTCTCTTTCTAGACTTTCATCAGCCATCGAATACACCGCCATCATATATATATATATATATGATGCGCGAGCGATAGAGGGAGGGGGAGAAAAAGATTTACTTCAGCCTAAACCTGGAAATCGTATGGAAGGCATATTTGGGTTCGGATAGGGTAGATAGCTAACCCACGACGGCATGACGTTTGAGTCGCTGGCAATTTGTTACAATCTTGGTCCATGACACCCACTATGGATGCATCGTTCTGCCTACGCACCTGCATATATATGCCCATACTAAAAAAACAAATATATATATATACACATAAATATACGACCAAAAATAAAACATGGCAACGCCGTATTCCGTTTTCCATATGCCTAGACCAATCGATAGGTAGCTATTCGATCGTAACAAATTGATACTAAATCAACAAAAACGCCAAGATGGTATAGCCATCGAGTTAAGATCCGCTATGTCGAGAAGCCAATGCGCGCAACTTGGAAGGCTGGAGAAGACACAGGCGTTCGTTCTCTCGCTTGCTCGCTGGCTCACTCGAAACGACGCTCAGATGGCTAACCTGTTATAACAGGCAGGTAGGATACCTAGATATCGGCGTACGTCGACACGGAGTGCGTCGGCTAGCCTAGCTTACGCGGCATGATATGTCTATCTGTCTGTCCTCTGTTAGTTAGAGCACCGGGCGGGTAGAGCGGGGGCCAGCGGCCGCTGCTGGCCCGGCACACTCGGTACGGCGCGACCAGTAAACTCTATGTGGTAGAGGCGCCACCAACAACAACTCCACGATGAGGCTAATGAGGTGAAGGCGCCACCAACAACAACAACTCCACGATGAGGCTAATGAGGTGAAGGCTAACGTCAACAAGTCGTACGTACGCGTAATGAGCGACGACGACGACGACGACGACAACGACAACGACAACGACGACAACAACGACGACGACGACGACAACGACGACGACGACAACGACGACGACGACGACGGCACTCGATCTATATCTATTCGGTCGATCTATTCTTGGCCCCGTCGACTTAACCAGCACGTTTAGCCACTCATCATCAGATCAGTGGCGGCTGCCGCTGCTTCGATCTGGGCTGCGACGGTCGAGGATCGATCTTCAACGCCAGCTCTATCGAGTCGAGTATTGCTATCAGCAACATCGGCAACGGTAGCCGTGCGAGAGGCAGGCAGCAAAGGACCTGCATCAGCAACAGGGACATCAGCGACCGCCGGTTTGTCCGTGTTCATGCCACAGCACCGGGGTAGGTTGGTTGATGGGCCGGTCGATCTTATTGATGTCGACGATTTCTCGACGAACCAATGATGAGCAGCTCAACGCCAAGGTTGTCGTCGAGAAAGGAGAAGACCGCGGCGATCATGGCGTTACCATGGTGGTGGTGGTGGTGGCAATGGCGGTGGTATTGATGACGGATCATACGGTTAATCGCACGCTGCTAAGGCCACTATCGTTACAGAGTTTGTTTCTATCTTTCTCTCTCTCTCTCTCTTGATGCTCGAATCAATGCGACGCAACGCGGTCGCCGCCGCCATGCGGCAACCGGACAAACAGCAACACCAGTAGTAAAATCAGTAACAACAATAGCAAGAACAACATCAACAACAACAATAGTAACATCAACAACAACAATAGCAACATCAAAAACAATAGCAACATCAACAACAACAACAATAGCAACATCAACAACAACAACAACAACAACGATAAAGATGACAAATACAACATTAAAAAAATACTTTCTGGGCTGACGTGCAAACGTGGGGCTCGAACCCGCGCACCTATCCGTGTCTTCTCCGGTCGCGAGGCGCAGGCGGAATGCACCCACCACGCCACTGGACTCGACAGACACAAAAACAACATAAGAAGCCGATAAGTGTCACATTGTCATCATCTCCGACCATTTCGCCATCAGTCAGCCCACTCCACTGACTGACGACGACGACGACGACAACAACAATAACAACGACAACGACGACGACAATAACAACAACGACAACGACGACGACGACGACGACAATAACAACAACAACAACAACGGTCACGGCGATAACGACGAAGAGTCTGTCTGTATCAATATTTACACTGCTAGAATGTGTAGCCAGCCAGCCAATGTAATTTCGTACATCTCTGCCGTACTGCGTAGTATTTATTGATTGAGATTTATTTGTTTGCTTGCTTGCAGGCGGTCGGGCGGGCGGGCGGAAGATCGGGCGTGGGTGGCCAAGGTGGGTGCAGCAGGTGGCGCAACAACCGGCGTGGCTCTAGAAGCTCGCCTCTAAATAATCACCATCATCATCCTCATCATCATCGTGAGGTCAACACGAGCTGGTCGGTCGGTCGGCTGATCAGGCGGTTGATCAACGTCTCCATCGTTTATTTGGTCAGAATATGGCCCGATGCGGAGTAGCGCAGTGACGAGACCATGTAAACGCATCCGGCAACTGCGTCTTGCATCGTCTCACGCATCAAGAAGTGTCAACATAATCGACGATGATGATTATGATGACGGCGGCGGCGGCGGCAACAAAAACATCAACAAAACCGTCAGCTTCAGTAACAAACACAATAGCAGCAACAACAACAACAAAAACAGTAACAATAATAATAATAATAATCATAATAGCGCTAACGACGACGTGAAGAAATTCTACGACCACCCATTGAATCAAGTCATCATGATGAGGTGTCATCTGATCGGAGCTCGTAGCGCCTCACGACCTCCGCCCTAGTAGTACCGCTTTCAGTATGTCACACCGCACCACAAATCTAGCCGCAAACCGGCAAGAACCGGTAGGCTGAATGCTGTACAGGCATTTTGAATACAGCACCCACGTCTCGTTTTGACGTTCCTTAATAGGATCAAGTGTATTTAGAACTTTGAAATAGAGCACGCGCGCTACCAAAAGAGACAAAATAAGCTTTCCAGTCTTGGCTAGTAATCAGTGAACGTTTTCTTAATGGGAATAAAAAAATGCAATTGTGCCCCTCGAACGAGGAGCTTCCAGTAAGTGCTAGATATTAGCTAGTACTGATTATATATATATATATATATATATATATATATATCAAGCACACATATGATTACGCCAGTGGACGCTCACTAACCTGAAAGCGTGATTCCAAACCCGGACGGTCCCCGATGGACCGTTACGGTCTTCGTATCCATGTAAGCCATCATAACAGCGGTGTTCGGCCTGAAATAAACGAGCGATTATTAGTTTGATAGTCCTACGTTAACCTCACACAATCCGATACGATCTAAAATCGTATACCTAAAATAATTCTTCAAAAAGATATTGACTTCAAAAACCTTCGACGACCTTCTCCAATACTAGCCTCAACGCTAGTAATTGATGTAAATAGCTCAATCATTAGATCAACAATTATAGTATATATGCAAAGAATGCAAAGTTATTGCAAAATATATATATATATATATATATATATATATATATATATATATAATTCTGAATAATACTGAATTGTAATAGATAAACTGAATAAACAGCAACGCAGTAGTGCATCACTTGCATATTATTTAATTTAATTGAGTTCAACCTTCCGCCTATGATTGCAGTAACCGTTTTTTTAGTGAGGTTCGGGAAAAATGCTTCATGCACACCCAGCGAAAATGGTAGTGTGTCTGTGCGTGAGTAGACGCATGGGTAGTGTGGGACTCGCCGGTGTTGGTGAGGTTACCCACTAAAAAACCCTACTCCTCACTTTCCCACTCTTTCACTACCTCAGGGTAAGGTTCGGTACTGTTCCCCAGTTCTTCGAGGTTGATTGCAGTAGCCTGCCAAGTTGCATGTTGCGACCTCTAGAAGATGGCAAACACGGTATATGTGTGTACCCTGTAGCAATGGATGGTGGCCTGGGCGGCTAATGGCTCAGTTGTAAGAAAACTGAGACGTTGCCATTCGCGGGATTGAATCCTGCTTAGGTAGAATAATTTACTCCTTTTACGTTGTAAAGTCTAGTTGAATATTGTCCTGCTGCTACATTTGCTTGCAGGAAAAAGCCCAAATAGTCCAGTATGAGCACGGGAATGACCTGTCTAACGGTAGAGACGACGTACTCTTGTCGTGCTCCGCCAACAATTGGAAACAGTGGGTTCGATTATGCCTAGACCTAAATAATGTCTGTCTGGCAAATCTTAAAAAAATAGCCACGTTCGTACAGTGGGGGAAATCACACAGCAGCAAGCGCTAAGCGGCTTCAGCTGGGTTTAAAACCATTGTGTGTATATCCAAATGTTGGTTTAAGTACACACGAGTTGTAGAATTTTGTCAAAATAACATCAAAATCTAATTATATATATAACATTCGATAACATTCTGCGCGTAGAAACATAAATGAGAAAACATCTATGTGTATTACATTATAGAAATGTCAAATACTTTGCCATATCGTCACATACTACGAAGGTGTTTGAATAGTATTTTGTTGATATAGCAATGGAAAAACCCGGCGCTAGCAATATCAACAGAGACGGAGAACTCCACACGCCAGTGATAAGCACTGAATCTTAACAGTATTTGGGAGCACAGGGCACGGTTCGCCAATTCCAACAGGCGCACAGTATCTTGACACAATATTAATAGGTCTCTTGCTAGGCTGCAATAAACTTTAGCTTTGGCTAGGCGCGTTCGTAGGTTGTCGTCTACAACTAAAAATGATCGAAAATAATTCTGTGCTTTTCGAAAACGGCGATTGATAGAAAGCAGCTGTCATCACAACGTTTGAGCAAGTGACAACAATAATAAATAAAATAAAATACAAAAAAAAACTCCATTCAAACGGCATGATCGCTTAACGACTTCCACTCATTAAATAACTCCGCAATGAGCAATAATAACACACCAGAAAAATAAAGACACACGTGGCCACTATATTGAATACATCCGAAAATTTTCTACATAAACTATTTGCCTCGTCGATGTGTATCTGACGGTTACGGGCGCCCAATATGTTTCTTCCAGTCTTCTTCCAAAATGATTATATATTGCTCGGCGCATAATTAATTGTCCAACGGGCAACGTAATTTGTGTCAACATTCCTATCGTTCACGCCGATCGCAATTATTGTGTAGTACACGCCGCACTCGGCCACATTAAAAAAAAAGACTACGACGAAGCTACCAAATAACAATCAAGAACAAACTAACTATATTTTGTCTAGAAGTGTGCACAAGTAAGCTTGTCATGCATTCACCCTAGTGAGCATGAATGTGTTACAAATAAAATAGGCTAACATGGAGAATCATATTTGTACTAAAAACAATAGCTGTGCCATTGGAGGATCGAAAGTAAATTACATGGGATGCCTTTACGGTAACACGTAAAGGTTCAAAAAAGCATTTTTTTAAAAGATTTTCCGTAAGGCAATTGCCCGTGTACGGTTTTTTCGTGTCGTGGCTAATTTTAATCCACTCCGGCATTTACCTTGTCTAAATTGGACACCATGCAAGCCAATTTAAGAGTGGCCGGTCTGGGTCTCGAACCCAGTCCTCCCGAACATGCTTAGTGGCAAAAGCTTTGCCACTTAGCCATCTTGCTCGGTTATAAGCATGATATAAAGTTTCATACAACATGGTTATAAGTTTACAATAATAATCGCAATAACGTAAGATGCCTTTATTGTTATACAAGCGTGTATGAATGTACAGATTAAGGCAGATCATAATCGACAAAGTGGTCGTAACGTGTAGAGTCAACTTTAACAACAAGAGGCTCCGGTGAGTTGGGTATGATTGGCAGGGGTGACCACTTAACTTCGCCGACCTACCATATCAGAAAAATAATTAGTACCTATCTCGTATATTATGGAAGGGCATTTCATCATAATGGCTTTTTTAGACAGTAATATAATCATATAGAATATATGGCTGTGCTTATGGCACATTTTAATCATGCAATCACTGTATCTAGAAGCCCAACTTAACTTCACGTGATAATACAGGTGCAGGATTGATAACAAACGTGACCGTAAAAGTATTAAAAAATTCAACCCCGGCGTCTAGTCCAGATACTAAGTATGCAAGTTTTAAAAAAAAATGCGAAATTTAAACGGCGTGTTCCGCTTGATAAGTGTTCGGCGCGAAATAACGCGAATGATTTCTGCGCGCGCTAGAGTGACCGACCCGTTTAGAATATGCCGTCTCAAAACAGGTTATTGTGACTATTGCGAATGACTAGAACAAAACAAAAACGAGATGCCACGAAACGACATGTCATTAAAAACGCTGCGAACAGCAACTGGAAAAACAATGAAGATTCTTATAGCATCCTCGCCACCACGACAGCAAGTAGGTTACACGGCATGTAACAAGAAAAATGGGTAAATAGAATGATTGAACGCATTACAGCATTGTGGTATATCTCGCTCGCACACACACACACACTAAACTATGTTCTTCGCGCCAGTATAAATATATATATATATATAGGCTTTCAGGCGCTTATTAAATCAATAGTTAAATTGAGGTAATAACATTGTGCACAACACAAAGAAATTCTTACTCAATGCTAGTATAGCGCAGTGACTGTGGGTGGTATTAAGTATCGGTTTATTTCCACTTGTTGGTTTTCGGACGTGAACCTAAACGTTGTAATGACTGGACACTCGCCTCTACAAATTTGGAATTAAATTAAGGTCTAACTGTGAATCCACTTAGTCATAAAACGGTCAAACCGATATTCGCAGACTACTACAATACACCGACGACAAACAAGTGTAAACT
Organism: Dermanyssus gallinae; assembly: GCA_003439945.1. Taxonomy (NCBI): domain Eukaryota; kingdom Metazoa; phylum Arthropoda; class Arachnida; order Mesostigmata; family Dermanyssidae; genus Dermanyssus; species Dermanyssus gallinae. The sequence goes on from QVRM01005277.1 coordinate 146,240, forward strand.
TTACCTGCTGGATTACTTCCCTATGCCTTGCAAATTGTAGTAGTAACGTCTCTGTACTTTTCGCCGTGCCCGCGCAGTTTCGATATGCGATCACATAAACGTTCACGCCTTTATTACCGTACAAAAGAGTCCATATATACATTGGGGGGAATGATGGGGGGAAATGATGTCACATTTCGACATGTATATATATATATATATATATATGTCGAAATGTGACATCATTTCCCTAAAACAGTACACAAACCTCTCCAGCAAGTCCTCGCCAGTCGCCTGAACTGGCGTAGAGCGATTAAAATATGTAGGTTAACATAAACATTTAGAGGCAGAAGAGGCATTCGTATTCGTCTCAAGATTCGACTTCCAACGTAATCTTTTCAAATGTTTCGAAGAGCTCCCAAAAATTGTGCTAATCTCGGCGTTTCCACCCGTTGTCATTTGAGTGTGTGTCGTGTACCGGATACCTCCAGTCTCAGTGCACCCCCGGCTGTGCTCCGTTTCTGTGTTCCTAGTGCGAATCTGTAGTTTTTGTCTAAAAACGGTTCATCATCGCCCCCCTCGAACTTAGCGCAAGGCAGTTGGGTTCTCTTTCGGTTCGTCGACACACACATACGAACACGACAGTGTCTGCGACAGTGTTAAACTTCGGGCAGTGACACAACAAGGTACCAACGTTGAAATCTGCCGTTTGGTCCTCGCCAGTGTCTCTGTTTGTAAACATCGACCACCACCAGCTGGCGGCTTTCTCGACCCGCGTTCCATACAGCGTAGTACATATGACCAACCCGGGTACCAAACGAGCAATGAATGACTCTGAACGTACGACGGGCGCATCTGGGTCCAACAGTGCCACGACAAAGAAGCAGCGCACATCTCCAAAGTGCCCTGTTTGCGCACGGACTATCGGAAACGTATCATGCATATAGTGCACGGCCTGCCAGCTGTGGGTCCATCTGAACAAATGCACGTCAATATCATACAATGAAGCCAAGAAAGACGCGGTGAAAAAAAGCTTCAAATGTGCCTCGTGTAACCCACCTCCTCTTTTTGAAGATGAAGAAATGGCCGACGAAAACTTGGACGTTGCTTCCCTGGTTAGGTCATTAATGGCTCAACTTAAAGAACTACAGTCTACTGTGAGTGTGTTGGCCTCTAACAACAGTGCTCTTCTGGATAAAAATCATCAACTCGAGAAGAAAGTTGACAAACTTCTCGCAGCAAGCCGCAGTGCATCGGTCGACAACAACAAATCTCTGCGTGACCGTCCCGGCAACTTACAACGTGGAAGAATGAGGCAGCGGGGAGGAACGCTTTCTACGAGCAGGTCTCTCAGTCGATCTCGATCGAAGGGTCTGATACAGTTCACATCCCCTGCCACTTCGGCTTATCGCAACCGACCGGGTGACAAAGCCACAATCAAAGAAAATTCGAGCAAACAACAGCGCGTCCTGGTGGTACGTAACCGCACAGACAACGGACCGGAGACCCTACCTCGAGTCTCCGTTCGTCTTCACTCTGAGCGCATGTTCATTTCTGGTCAGGACCCGGCACTCAGAGCCGAAGATCTGCACAAGCATCTGACTACATCCGGAATTTATCCCATCGTAATAAAGAAACTGAAAACCCGGTATGACCACTACAGCTCCTTCTATGTCGAGGTCCCCGACTCGGACACCGACAAAATGTTCGATCAACACATATGGAATGAGGGGGCCGTAATCAAAGTCTTCAATGGCAGGGTGAGGGACACAGATGTCATCGAATGTCGCACTTCCGATTGACTCCCTGGGTCTGACCCGCGTCTCGCAATCGATACCGAACCTGGACCGGACCCATCCTCTACTAGGGACCGTAAAATAAAATCACTCTTTCTAAACTCTCGATCGGCCGCCAAACCGGGGGCACTTGATGCCATTCTTGCGCATTGTGCCTCGCAAAACATTGATCTGCTTCTTCTGTGCGAGACCTGGTTTGACGTTTCGATCTCTGATGCTGAACTCTCCTTTAATAATCGTTACCAGGTATTTCGCCTCGACAGACCGTCACGCGGCGGGGGCGTCTGCATTCTCGTCAGCAATCACCTGAACGCCGTCAGTGTAAAACAAGATCTCGTTGGTGAGCATGTGGCACTCGATCTTCTAAGTAATAACAACAAAATTCGCGTCATCTGTTTCTATGTTACCAATGCTGGTGACTCCGCTGCTCGTCTCGCCCGTATACGGGACACATGTGCGGCCATAGACTTCTACTGTACTGTCGACGCTCCAATCGTTCTTGTCGGAGACTTCAACCTGCCGCGGATAAACTGGTCTGTTCCGGTTCCCAACGACTCCACGACGAAAGAGAGTGTCTTTGCCGACTGTTGTGACGACAATGGGCTACTTCAGCTCATTTCTTTTCCCACACACAAAGCTGGTGCTACGCTAGATCTGCTCTTCTCCACCGACCCCGATATCATAGGAAATCTTGCACCTGTCGACCCTCCGGTGGACTCAGATCACAAAGCAATTAGCTTTGATATCGCTCTGGAAAACACCGACATCTCATCCGACTGCATCCGTCTTAGTTACAAAAAGATGGACGAAGTCAACATTGCTGCCCATCTGAACGCTATAGACTGGAGTGCCTTTTTCCGTGACTGCGACGGGGTGAACACGATGTATGAGAAATTCTGTGACTGCTGCA